>JAGIQG010000009.1:69570623-69957863 GCA_024679065.1 Sphyrna mokarran | reverse complement strand
ACTTATCATAAATTGAGATACAATTCCCATCTCTCACCTTTATCTTTTGAGGTAATCTGTACCAGCTGATAATCTTCCATCAGTTCTGGTTCAAGGTTGTGCTTGGACATGGCTCTCAGGATAACCACAGGTGCTTTATCTTCATTTGTTACCTAAATAGAAAGAACATTTACTTTTCTTTAGGAATAATGAAAAAAGTGCAAGCCCTTAAAAAATGGCTGTTTTTGCTCAGTAGATATATAGTGGCATTATATTGAACACTGTACAAATTACAGAGAAATAATATCCATCTATGTAACTGTAATGTCTTAGGACTGGTATTGCAAAAACTTGCCTTTAATGCACCGAAATCCATTTGTTATGAGAAGTAAAGGAACACGCTTAAATATCTGAGAGAAACAGAGCCCGGTGTTTCACCACAAGGATTCCTAGGCAATCTTACCTATATTTGTAGTTTAAAGCAAATAAATTTGTCCGAAACAAAATCAATTTAAATGCTCCATTCTTTCCCCCTATACCATTTGCTTATTTTTGACATTTATTGTTCATAGAGCTAAAAGCTCAATTATCAATCTGACATATAATATTAGTTCATGTTTATATAAAAGTAATTCATAAAAATGATTGCGACATTAAGCAGCATTTAGTCCCTGAATGGAGTTCAGAAACTTTGAACCACTGGACTTGCATAGGTAAACAGGATATTGAAGTGACCAAAATATGCAGCAATGTTATTTTTTTAAAACAATCTCCTTTTGGTTTTTGTTCAGTCTTATTATATCTGGAGCTTATTTCTCCCAGCTCAAGTTTGAGCAGTCCAGCAAATGGCTGATCCCATGAGATGAAGAACATGACGGATCTGGATATTTGTTTGGGAGAATTAGGGAATTTTCCCAGTTGAGAAACTGTGCATGTTTTTCTTCTTTTGAGCTGCAGTCCATGGTTTACAAATTCAATTTTTCCAGCCACTCAGAAACAAAGCTCTTTATAAACATATGGGAGAGCAGCAATGTTATAGTACGAGATCTTACCAATTTGCAATTGTCGATATCAAGGTTGACTTATCTGAGAATTTCAACCTTTTGTATCTTTTAATTGGTATATTCAGTGGAATCATATTTTGGACTCATTAAAGATCCTGCCATTCCAGGATGAATTGCAAGGCATTCAAGATACTGTAAATTAACAAATTTGCACTTCTGATTAATGATAATATCCTCCAGCATGAGAAAGGGATGATCTATTGTTCATAAGAATGAATTTCATGCTATCATATGGTAGCAGAACTCTTGGGGATGGTCAGTTGCCCAAGAACAAGTCCAGTTACTGGTGCAGACTTTGTTTGCAGTGATCTCACACACATTCTGATTAACCTGTCAGGATGCATATCGGTGAACATATGCTTAGTCTCCCGAGATTGCTCCTTATGTACCTTAGTTCCATCCCCATGACAGACTATTAATTTGAGCACTGAAAAGAATTTACTGGTGCCAATTTCAAATATGGCAATGTTTTGCTATGAATTCATAAGCTGGATCTCTGCCAGTTGGCATCATATTCACAGCATAGTCAGAGTGTAACCTGGTGAAGACAGATAGAACAGAGAAACATATGTTCCATACATTCCAAGTTTCCTGTTATTCTTGAGATTAGTACCTTATGATAGAAAAGTTTCTTTGGCATCAGAAAAGCTCTTCCCCATTATGAAAGAATATTGTGATATATTCCGAATGCTTGTGTAGAAAATGATTAAACTTATCTGGATCTTTCTTAAAGGAAGTCGATATTAACTAACCATGTCTCTGTACATTGATGGCAGTACTGATTACAAGTGCAACTCCAACCTATTAAATCTTAAATGGGGCAATTCCTTTCAGCATTCATGAAGCATGCTGCATTGCAAATTTTCAGTTTGAAACAATATTTTAATTTGTTGATTTTATTCAATCTCAAGTGAAAAATAATTTCTACAACATCTTAACCAAACTGGGTCAGGAAGATTGTCTTGAACAACAGCAGAATTGAAATAGTTTCAACTTCTAACGGCTGTCTTATCTCGGGTGCAATGACGGACACAAGGTATATCTATACCAATATGTGTAATTAATTGGTTGTACACACTGAAATGTCTCAATCCAAATGAAGATGATAGGCTAAATTCCTCCAATCAAACCTGCAGATTGCATATCTGTTCGAGAAAGTTAATTGCCATCTTCATTGTTCAGGAAAAAATGTGTCAAATGACAGCTGCGTGAATCTGTTTGACTAACTTCACTGAATTAATGAGTGACTAGAGGATTAGTACAAAGATCAGTGTGGTACTTATGGATTTTCAAAAAGCTGTTTGCTAAAGTGCTGCACAGCACAAGCAACATTGAAGCCACTGGGATGAAAGAAGCAGTGGCAACATGGATACGAAATTGGTTAAGAGATAAAAGCAGTGTAATTAAACAATTATCATTGACAGTTAAACTGTACCCTTTCACCACCTCCATTTTTGCTTTGCTCTCTTCTATTCTCTATCCTTTTAAATTCCATGCAAGCCTCAAGGAATGCCGAGCTAAAATTAATCAATTAGCCAACAGGAGGACCAGAGTACCCATAGTTAGTCATGCGGTAATCAAGTGACTTAGATTTCAATTTGTATCTCTTAACTGCATTTGTTGCACAAGGGGTGAGGAAATGGTACAAATTAACAACAGCTTAAACCCTTAAATAAACATACTAAAGTGCTACATTTTGTTGTGCTCTGTATAGTTAATGAGTAAGGACATTTAAAAAAAGACTCCAGACTCAAAGAAAATGCTCCAATATTCCATGAAAAAAGTGAAATGTCAGAGTGCTCAGGAATCAAAAGCTTCAGTGACATGGAAAGTAGACAGTGAAGTAGTACTGGTCATAGTCACACAAGTCATCTTGAGCGTGACTGTGTGGGAACAAATGGTTCAGAGGCCAGATTTTCCCCTCAAAAATAAACGTTCTCTTGCATTTATGTTTATACTGGCAGAAATTAACAATCTTTATACAACTTGAATATGAATAAAGAAAACAATCCACGTACTTACCAAAACACTTTTGTATAGATTTCCATCATCATTCTCTAGGCTGACCCAGATGATACAGCTATCTTCTTGCAGCTTGTCGAACACGGGACCTTCATTGTAGCAAGTGACTGAGGCAAAATGGTTGTGAACCTTGGTAGGCTCGGGTAATGGTGGTGATACTGGCGATGGTGAAACTGATGGCAGCAATTCTAGCGGCCCCACTCCTGGCAGCAGTGCTACGGTGGGCCAGGCTACTGGCGGCCACGATACTGGCGGCCAAGATCTTGGCGGCCGCGATACTGGTGGCCGCAATCCTGGCAGCCACGATCCTGCCGGCCACGACCCTGGCAGCCACGATCCTGGCAGCTGCGATACTGCCAGCAGCGATTCTGATGATGATGATACCAACAGCTGTGACTCTGATGATGCTGGCGGTGGCGATGCTGGTGGTGATGATTCTTGCAATGTAATTCCTGAGGAGGAGGAGATGTCCACAGAACACAAGGATTCGGATGACTGCAGAATTATTTTAGAAAAAAAATTGCCAATGATTATATTTCAGAAAGGTCCTTCTTCCCAGTTATATTTATTTTGACACAAACTTTCTGCCATTCCCTCAGAAGTGGAGACATTGTGGACACAATAGTTTGGCCTTGACGAATGCACAATTTCAAGGTAGTTAGTTATACTGAAATCTTTACCTTGTGATTCTACCTAGCCAAAAATCCGTGCTGATGAACGATGCCACCTAATGTTTACTAGTCACCAAGCCAACATTGGCAGTTATCATTTAGCACATATGTATAAGTGCCTAGTGGGCCATTACATTCAGGTATTTAAGCTGTACTTAAATCATCAAATAGTCCCTTTGGGATTTTGGTTTCCATGCTGTTGAATGCTCCCATACTCAGAAATGTTACCCTGCTTGCCTCACCTGGTGACTCACTTGCAGCACCCACTGACACTGATTGAAATTAAATACATCCAGTGGTGATGCTTTGTGCAGGTGAGGCAAAGCACCAGAAAAAGGAGACAAGAAGACATGAAAGATAGAAGGAAATTAAAAGCCAAATAACTCTTGAGATACAGGGTATGGGCAATGCAGTAACATTATTGGAGAGATGGATTACACAAACTGAAAGAGGTGAATCTATAAAATCTATATATTTTAAAACATCCGAATTACTGAAATTTCCAAGGAATGGGTCATCAACATATTCTACTAAAAGGGACGATCCAGGTCATTGATAATCTCCCAAGAAACACCATTCGCCATTGGAGAATATGCTGAACAATAACTAAAGATCAAGTGTAGAAAAGAAACAGAGCAGGCAGTCAAGTGGGACTCTGATGGATAAGCAGAGCTGCATTGCTTTGTTGTTATTGGTGGAGTAGTTTGTTAGATTTTGATCCAAAGTGCTATTTTTGTGGATTACACACTAGAAGTTATTATGGTCACAACAGCCTGTGTGTTATATTTACCATAAAAATCAGCCTGCACTATCAAAGGTGTTTCAAACTTAACTTCATGATATTGGTTTTACTGTGACAATCATGTGAAGCTGCCTCGATACATATTTAATAAAATCTATGCATAACAAGCTCGTATTTCATATAAACAATATCAGTTTGCATTCTATGCAGTTAATTATAAATTTTCTGGCATCTGATAGCTTTATAAACAACATGGGTTGAAATTTGTTGAGACAGAAGTCTTACCTGCAAATCTGAAATTTTGACCAGTAGTGTAATTTGGGGTTGCATATTGCATGCAGAAGCCAATTATGAGGTTGTCGCCTTAAATACATTCAAATTAAGGACGATAGCTTGTTCCCAAGAGGTGTGTTAGCCCAATCAGACATTATATGCCCATGAAGAAAGGCATGTTGCATTTGGGCAGGCAGAACCAGTGATCAGTTTAGATATTGGTGAGCACCCTTGTATCCCCATTGATGGTCAAAGTACAGTGGTGGGTGTGGGGATGGCAGGACTTGCTTTGAATTCCCACAATATGTTTTGTGAGAAATACCTCTGTTAGCTTTTTCTGGGGTCCTTCTTGAGCATAAGCGTATGAAGTGCAGGGCTGTTCGCTTTCCAAACTGCTGGAATCTGATGAAATGCTGATCGACTTGATGCTCTCTGCTGAACTCCCACTCTTGGCGGGTTTAGGCTGGTCAGAGCTCTTAGTTGGAGTGCCTTTCACATTAACATCTCCTCCTAGAAATAGGCTGCACGAAGGAAGGGGATCGGTCAACAAAAATACTAAAAGATTATTAAAGTCATTGCATTCTACAGAAAGAGTTTACAGCTGATTAAAGTGGCACTTGGTTAGCCAACAATGGCCCAATACATGGATAAATTTTGAAATAGTGGTACATATTCTTTTCCCATCCATAGTTGATTATGCAACTTATTGAAATAAGAACAGATGAATGGCATGTAGCACTGGTCACTGCTGCCTCAACACTATTGTCACTGACAGTCGTGGCAAGGCATATATCAGAGAATTCTGGCCTTAATTGTCCTTGGAAACCTAGAAAAATTCTTCCAAACAGGGTTGATTTTATGGTGAAGCTAAAAGTGAACAGTGCTGCCTCAGCAGTCGCCTTCTTTGTCGTTAACCACATGGGACCTACTACATCATAAACCCGCATAAAATCTTCACAACACAACCCATATTGCCTGTCTGATTTCTTGTGAGGATCATATGTATCGCAGAGAGAAAAAATGCATTTGTTAGATGAAAAATTGAGGCTACTAATACAAGCATAGCACCACAGGACTGAAAGTACAAGCGTTATGGAAAAACTATGACTTTTGAAGCCAGAAAATAAGGTTGTTTTATATGCAATGTACAGCAAAGGGCTTGTTTTGTCATATTTAAACAATAGATTTTGTATGGAGAGCAAAACAGAATCCAGTCACTGAAGCCAACAATTCTCAGTGTAGAATATCCAGGAATTACCTGTCACTCTATGCTCTCCGTAAATTCTGCAAGATTGCAGTATTATCTATATGCAAATTAGTGAACTTCATATCATTAGTCTCTGCAAAAACTCCTGAAAAGCTTATTTGTTGAATGACTTTTTTTTAAATTACAATCTCAATAATTACTGCTAAATGTCCTCAGACTCCAAAAAGCTGGGGTTTTTTTTGCAGAATGTCTTGTTTCAGGTGGGTGGAGGGGGGATGGTGGTAGGGAGAAAAGAGTTTGCAGTGTGGATCTGATGCATAATTAATTCCTCACTGAGATGGAGGTAGGAAAATTGCTCTGTCAAGACCCTGGACAGTAATTGCTTCCTGCGGAGATCTTTCCTCTTTTGCCAGAAAAATCTGTGAGGTTTGTTGTTTTATGTATTCAGATGATACCGCAGCCTAGACTTTTCAGTGGAAACCCTGCCATTAATCTCTTAGGTGAAAATCTGGTATTAAATATATAGTGCACAAAATTTCCCGATGTATACTTAATAAAATTCATCTTTCAGAAAAATTAACGGCAAAACTACACTTACTTGATAGAAACTACACAGCGGTCTTTTACAAGGATATACACAGGAACTTACATTTACATCCCATCTTTATGGTGATTAAATGTTTCAAAGCATTTCATAGTAATCGACAGATAAGATTTCTGGAGGCTCATGATGGGCACACACAGAACAATTTAGGATGAAGGATCTAACATGCCAAGGAGTCTTTTGCCAGTTGTTATGTGGAGGCGAGGTTGGAATTCAAAGATGATCAGAATCAAATCAGCAGAATCTCTGTAGAGGTCCCCCCAGGCCAGAGAAAATTACAGAGCGAGGTATGGGCAAAGAACCAGAAGGATTCCAGGAAGTAGGATAGGGAATCAATGGAGGTTGGTGAGAATGATTCAAAAGAAATTAGAAAACAAAAAAACAGATTTTGAATGAGATAAAGTTCAGGGATAACATAGTACAAGGGGTTAAGGCATCTGAAAAAGTGACAAAAGCATAAATGATGACTTCATTGGTGGAGGAGGCACACTTTATATGTAATGTTGGTGATGGTTGTAGTGATACACAACATGTGTAAACATAAAACTTGGAACAGACTCAAGCCAAATGACCTCCTTCTGTACCATAAGTGACCAATCAAAATGAGCCTTAATATGATGCTTGGTGTCCTCATATTTGCAATTATAAAAACCAGGTCTACATCAGACAATCAAATGATTTGATCAAAGTTTAAGGGGAACTGTTAGATAGACAAAGTAGTATTTTTGTTGGCTGAAAAAGTTCAGGCTGCCTAAAAATTAGAGTCAGATCAGTCAAAACTAAAATTTGGAAACACTTCCATATAGAAAGGATGACAAAATTTGGAAATTTCATTCAAACAGAAACATAGAAGATAGGAGCAGAAAGTGGCCATTTGGCTCTTCCTGCTTGCTCTGCCATTCATCACAATCATGGCTGATCAATCTAATCGTTTTTTCTCCCCATAAGCTTTGATCCCATTCATCTCAAAATGAGAGTTGATGCTGGATCATGCCAAAGGTGAGGAGGGTGGGGGAGCTAAGAGTTTGATCACAAATCAGCAATGACCTTACCAAACAGCAGAACTCAGACTCAAGTAGTTAATTGCTTAATTGTAGCTGATCCTATAGTTTAATG
The DNA here is from genome assembly GCA_024679065.1 of Sphyrna mokarran. NCBI lineage: Eukaryota > Metazoa > Chordata > Chondrichthyes > Carcharhiniformes > Carcharhinidae > Sphyrna > Sphyrna mokarran. The sequence continues at coordinate 69,950,185 of JAGIQG010000009.1, read as the reverse complement.
CCAAGAAGGTGAAACTTTTTGTGGTATTGTGGACCTGAGTTCAACCTGAATTAGCAGTGGATCGGCATGATGGGAGTCACAGTTGAAGCACAGGAGATAAACCGTGGGATGTAGTCAAGCTTTAAGAAGCTCTCTCTCATCTGCAAACTCGTCAAATAAGCAATTAGACTGTATAGTAACTGAGAAGCTGTAGAAAACATGGCAGTGTACAGGATCTGAAGAACATCAATTAATATTATTTATGTTGGAGGAAGGATATATGTTTATAAAAAAATTCTCAGCTGCTCTTTGAAGAGTACCATTAGATCATTCACATTTGAGAGAGTAGATGGGGACTTTCTGTGTAAAAGTCTCATCTGAAACTGCACTTCCCACAGAGCAGCACCTTGTCGAGCATTGCACTTCGAAAAATCAGTCTAGATTATAAGCTTAAATCTTTTGAGTGAAACTTGAATTTAGTTCTCTGACTGGGATGAGTCAAGGTTAACAAATAGGCCACGTAAATGCAATTAATTTTAATAGGAATCAATGTCATCTGCCATTAGACAATCTGAGAAATAAAATTGTCCCTATAAATAGCATGTTCTAACTAGAGCCAGATGAAGCAGAACAAAAATGAGACCCATTCCCAAAAGGTTCCAAATGCAATATTGTGAAAAGCTCAACAACAACAGTTATGGCAATGTTCTGGCATGATAGGACCAGATAGGCAAAACACAAAACATCAAACTCACAGTTAATGCTGTTGCACAAAACTGTTGGCAAATGCAGTGGACCATGTTCAGTATGTCATTAGTTAAAGAAAGCAACAGCCAAAATTGTTCGGAACTTCTGAACAGGCACTCACAGCATTAGCCAATAATTTCCTTCAAGGATCTGCAACAGTGGGAATAACTGATTATGCCCAGGTCTCTGAAGTTAACAATAGGCGTTAAATGTTATAGGGGAAGCAAGAACAGACAGTTTACAACCTGTGACATCAAATAGAGTATTCATTACGGTTCTTGGAGCGTGACAACAACTAAGCTACAATAACCGACACAATACAGGCATCAAAGACTCTACAACCAAATTTGCAGATGATACAAAAATAGGTGTGACAGTAAGTTGAAATGAGGAAGAAAGAACCTTAAATGGCTACAGATAGGTTAGGAAAGTGGACTAAAATGTGGCACATGGAATTGAATGTGTACAAGTGCGAGGTCATGCATTTTGGTCAGAAAAATGGGAAGGTGACTTATTACCTACATGGGGAAAGATTTCAGGGTGCTCTGGTGCAGAGCAATCTGGGATATCCTATTCATGAATCACAGAAAATTAGCATGCAGGTACAGCAGATAATAAAGAAAGCAAATGGAATGTTGGCATTTATAGTTAAAGGAATAGAATAAAGATACAGAAGTGTTGTTGCAACTATGCAAGGCATTGGTGAAACCGCACCTGGAGTATTGTGCACTGTTTTGGTCTTGTTGGAGGAAAGATGTAGTGACATTGGAGGCAGTTCAGAGATGGTTCACCAGATCGATTCTAGAGATAAAGAGCTTGTTGAATGAAGAGAGATTAAACAGTTTAGGCCTATACTGTCTGGAATTTAGAAGAATGAGGGGAGGTCAAGAGGTATACAAGATGATAAAAGGTTTGGATAAAGTAGATGTGGAAAAGATGCTTTCTCTTGTGGCATTTTAGGATGAGAGATCATAGTCTTAGGGTAAGAGGTAGCAAATTTCAAATAGTTGAGGGGAAACTACTTCTTACAAAGGGTTGTGAATCTGTGGAATTCGCTATCCCAAAGTGTGGTGAATGCTGGGACAGTGAGTAAATTTGAGGAGTTAGACAGATTTTTCATTGGCAATGGTTGAAGGGTGATTGAATGGCAGAGCAGATTCAATGGGCCAAAGAGTCTAATTCTGCTCCTATATGTTATGAACTTATAACATGCAACTAAAACCAACCCAATTATATAGAAAGATGATATAGAACCAAGATGATTATGTAGAAAGATGATATACCAGGAAATGAATGTATGTTTCTCTGCCTCAACTTCAGTATTGCCTATGACCAAAACAATCACAATTTGCAATACAGATTACTGCAAGGTACAATACAGTAGTAAGGAGTGATTCTCCCTCAACCTCCATATTTTTAGTCCTTGCCCATGTGGAGATAAATAAAAGATGCTGCTTTACTGTGACAGGGACAATCTGAGAACAAAATGTCTTTGTAGTCTTGATGCACACACACTTGCATGTTAATTTTAAACTTGAGAGAAAATGGAATGTAGATTGGATTTGCATTCAAGTAATCAACTCCATTCAGTTTTTATTATGTAAGCACACAACAATGCCTTTCATTTTAATCCATTTTTGAGATTCCTCCCCTAAGTGCAAATTTGAAAAGGTCTAGCCATTTATACACTGACTATCATTTGATACGTAGGAATTGCTGGACAAGACTATCTGGTCCAATCAAATGATACAATAATAATGGAGTCATTGATTAGTCATTAGCAATCAGCCTCTATCAATTAGTCGACAACAGATATAGGCTCGAGGCGGGAACAACACCAACCGTTATCATATTGTCTCAAGCTAAATTTTATCAACCACTGAATCTTCACACTCCAGTAAAATAATATCGGCCACAAATTAAAATATACTTTCATGGTGGAGCTGATGCCCACCATGTCTGTCTTGGCACTTATTACAAAGAAAGCAACCAGATGAAATACCTGCTCTGTTTATGATACACTTTTGCTATTTGCTTTCTGGGTTTTGGTGATGTGGGACTAACATCAGGAATTGCCTTTGGCTCACAGGACACACAATTGCTGCAGGATGGCAGATAAACATATTTCGCACAAGGTTCATTTAAAAAAAAGATGTCTTTGCTTAATATTCCTAGCATTTTGAAAAACTCATTTGTACAAACAAAAAATTTGCATGAATGATTAATTTGCTTACAAAAGGCAATTATTTTCAGGAAGAGAACATTACACTTTGATTAATGATTAAGTGCTGGTTCTCGCTACTGGAACTGCAATCTTTTGTACTGCATGAAATGCAAATGGAAATTAATTTAATTTCATGTGTCAGACATTCTTAGAAGAGAGCTACCATGACTGTCATAGCCTTTTTGTGCGACACACTGAAGGAAACAAGATCGTCCAACCTGAACATTAGGTACAGGAAAATAAAGCAATATCAATAGTAAGTGCAATTCTTAGCATTAGGCTGCAAAATCACCAGTAGTTCCTGGCCTCATCTGTATTTTCACATGAAGGTAAAGTCAACATAGTCCCAGATGAACAAAGACTACTCTCCCCTTGAATGGAGAGTATTGACTGGTGGTGATTTAACCAGAGGGTTACCACACCTGAGGCAAGAGGCAAGGTTGAGAATGCAGGAACTTCATTACTGACCTCAGCAAAAATTGGAATCGGACCTGATCTGTTGCCATTGTTCTGCATCACTAACCAGCCATCTCGCCAACTGAGTTAACTGACCCATGAGTGCACGCAGCTGACATTGGGAGGCTACTCATAGTTAATGAAAGAAGTTGGTCCATCATTCACTGAGTGACCAACACTCATGTGCTAGGAGAACAGATACCAAAATGAGGAGCAGATTCTGTTGATTGGCAATGATGGGAGCAGACAAAACATTAAAAGGACAAGACTTTGTGCTGCCAACGTTTCTAGTGCAATCTTCCCAAAATCAACCAAGCCATTCCAAAAAGGAAAATAAAAAAAGTTTTTCCCCTCCACAAAATGGCCATACTCCCAGCTCAAATGAAACATTCCAGGTAATGATTCAGCAGGTGTGTCTGTAGCCTAAGGTGGTGTAAAAGGTGCAAAAATATTTAAGCTCATTTTTTGTTCATTTACTAAGAAGCCAACTGTTGCAATTCAATGCAACTATATAAAGCATTCAATAAGTCCATTTCAAGTCCAGGTGGAGGGTGAGATATTGATTAAACTTTAGGGTTTTTGAGATAATTAATAAAACAGCAGTACATCAAGGAATAATTTGAGGCAAACACTTTGTATAAATTTAAAAAAATCACTTTCTAAAATGTTGACCAATTGCATGTGATAAAGGTCAATAGTGCACAAACATGTTTGAGCAGAAACTTCAAAAAGTAGCACAATTTATATCTGGATCAGCAAAAGTGTTCAAAGTAGAAACTCAAAACATGGTTTCTCAATCACAGTCCCATTTTTTTTCTATAACTATTGGCTTATTAGTTTGGTGCATGTTACTACATACTGATATAATGACATGTATATGATGGCGGTGTTTGTAAATCTACCCAAAATGATTTGGTTAAGCGAGTGGAAAAACTGGCAAATGGATTTCAACCTGAAGTGCAAATTGATGCAAGGGAATAGGAAATAAACGGGAGGGGTAGATGAAATGCAACGTTTTGGAGTCCATTCCACGGGTCGCTGAAGATGGCAATACAGATGGTTATGATACAAAAGGCATATGGAATGTTTCCGTTATTGGACAAGATATAGACTGCAAAAGCAAGGATGTAATGCTGGAACCCATATAAAACACTAGTTAGGCAACAACTAGAAATACATACCATCCTGACTGCCATGTTACAGGAACAACATAATTCCTCTGGAGTAGAGGAGATTTACAAGAATGTTGTCAGTTCTTGAAAATTGAGGCTATGAGGAAAGCCCAACTTCCCCTATAGGAGACGTCTATTACCAGGCCGCACAGATTTAAGGTGTTTGGTAGATGGACTTCTCTACCCAGAGCATAGTGACTGTCTGAATTCTTGCTGGTAGAGGCAGATACTTTCAGGTTATAATCCAGGTACCTTCTTAAATTATTTAGGCTACGGACCAGTTGCTAAAATGTGGGATCAGAACAGGTGGCTTTTTTTAAAAAAAATCTTTGAGTAGGCACAGACAAGATAGGCTGAATAAACTTTTTCCTGTGCTGTATGATTCCCATCACAAAAATATTTATAACCAGGGAACTGTCAAGCTCATTAATGGTGAAACCCTTGATGGTTTGACCAGCAATGCTTGCAACACCCTCTTACCTTTCTTTGTCAGTCAAATATTGTTGACCGTGAAACCATTTTAGAAACTTCTGGACTGGATTGATGCTGTAGTTATTGCAAGCATACTGTAACAGTTTAATTTGTGCTATTATCTCAAATTCCTAAAATGAACATGGAAAAAAAAGTTGGAAGTTGAGATTCAAAGCTGCTGTAATTGCTACTGCTTTACCTGAGTCATTGATTTTTGAATAGTGCCAAAACTATTTTAAAACATTTTGTTTGCTAGATTTGTTGCATAGTGGCTCATGTCTCAAAACCTTTCATTGGGAATCAATGGCCCTTGCTGTGCATCAGCAATGAATTTCCACATAGATTATTCAACAATGAACTTTGGACAATGTGTAGCTAAAACATTCTGAAACCTAAACGCTGCAGAGTTTTCTCCTCATTGGCTCTGGCTGTTCTGTTCTATCTTGCATTCAGTGACAGTTTGACAGGTACCAGAGGAAGACTTTATCCAGGTGAAAATTTGACAAAAATATAGCACTGTTGGATTGTAAAATGTAAAATTGGTCAGTTGATAAAACTATAGTCGTATCCACCTAGATGGAGGATGTATAGATTTGGGATAGATGCCTATTTTGTATCCCTCCTGATTTCATGAACTAGTTAAACCAGACAGGGTGCAAAGTGGATCAGATAGGATCCCATCTCATTTATGGATTAGGCTAAAAATTTAGAGCTCAAGTTGCAGTTTTAGGAATGCAGTGTCACTGCCTTCCACATGGTTAGGTTTTTATTGTGTTAGCATTTGCAGGTTCTCCGTGGCATAAATTGAAAATAGCACAAAACATGCTCAACTGTAATCACAGCAATAAAGCGTGTTTGTAAAGTTGATAGGAGCAAAGTCAGAAATGGGACGTTAAAAACCTTTCACTGATGCTAAAACCAGGAGCTGCAATCCTGCTTCAATTTACTGACATGCCATGACTTGCTGCAAATGTTTCGCTTCTGAAAGAAACTGCTATCTGAATATTGAGGAATTATTCAACCAGTCTCAGGATTAAGGCAATACCTTCAGTCTTGACAAAACACTGAATTATAATATGATTCATGTAACACCACTAGTGCATGCTTTACTTAGCCGTGATGCTGGTAGGCAAACTGCATCAAATTAACAGTCATGATGTGGAGATGCCAGCTTTGGACTGGGGTAAACATTTTAAGAAGTCTCACAACATCAGGTTAATGTCCAACCAGTTTATTTGATAGTAAACCCACAAGCTTTCGGAGTTTGCCCCTTTGTCAGGTGAGTAGAGAGTTCTAGTCTCAAACAGAGCGTATAAAGGCACACACAGTTTACAGATTATTGATTAGAATGCGAGTCCTTACAGCTAACCTGCTGTTCAACTTTTAAAAATGCAGACAATGTAAATGAAGATAGCGTAAGGCATAGCTTAAAGAGATGTGTACTGTCTCCGGAGCAGAGAAGCTACGACATCTTCTCCGGAGTCTTCAACATATCATTGATGAAGACGAACATCTCATCAGGACCATGCCCACATTCCCACTTCTTGCCTTCAAACAACCGCATAATCTCAAACAGACCATTGTTCGCAGCAAACTACCCAGCCTTCAGGAGAACAGTGACCACAACACCACACAACCCTGCCACAGCAACCTCTGCAAGACATGCCAGACCACCGACATGGGTGACATCATACCATGTGAGAACACCATCCACTAGGTATACAGCATATATTCTTGCAACTCAGCCAATGTTGTCTACCTAATATACTGCAGGAAAGGGTGTCCCGAAATATGGTACACTGGGGAGACCATGCAGATGCTTCAACAATGGATGAATAACACCGCTCGACAATCACCAGGCAAGACTGTTCCCTTCCTGTTGGCAAAACACTTCAGCGGTCACAGGCATTTGGCCTCTAATCTTCGGGTAAGCCTTCTCCAAGGCGGCTTTTACGACACACGACAGAATCGCTCAGCAGAGACTGATAGCAAAGTTCCGCACGTATGAGGACAGCCTCAGTCGGGATCCTGGGTTCATGTCACACTATCTGTAACCCTCATGAATTGCATGAACTTGCAATATCTCACTTAATGGAGACAATACACATCTGTTTAACCTATGCCTTACGCTATCTCCACTCACATTGTCTGCATCTTTAAAACTTGAATAGTAGGTTAGCTATAAAGACTCACATTCTAATCAATAATCTGTAAACTGTGTGTGTCTTTATACACTCTGTTTGAGACCAGAACTCTCTGCTCACCTGACAAAGGGGCAAACCCTGCAAGCTTGTGGGTTTACTATCAAATAAACTGGTTGGACTTTAACCTGGTGTTGTAAGGCTTCTTACTCAAATTAATAGCATAGACATAGGTTATCTGGCCCAACTGTTTGTGCGCTGGCATTTATACTTCTCCTGTCTTCATCAGACTCCAAACATTCTCTTATTCCTTTTCCATGCATTTAGCTTTCCTGAAAAGACAACCATGCCAAGTTCCTCCTTCATTCAATTTTTAGTGAATTTTATGTTTCAGACCTTGAGTTTTGGATTTCCACTTCCAAACCCAATAACAGAAGCATACTCCCCATTCCCCCCCAAATACAACTGTCAAAGTTTTTGAAAAGGTACAATAATTTATACTAACCTTCCGTCTCTTCTCAAAGTTCATCAAACCATTCTATATGAGACAAACAAGAACAGCAAAAATTAATTTGACTTGTAGAAAGATCAGATCACACTACAAGATTGTGAACTTGAAAGGATTCCTAGGAATGAAATCCAAGTCCTGTAAACCTGGTTCCAAATTAAAATGTAGCCAAAACTCAATCATGTGTACAACAGAAATAAATGCATTGCATTGACTGGGCATTATTTTGCAAAATTATACAGAATCCTCTGCTACAGTCAAATTTGTAAACACCAAGTTTATTATATAAGTAGGCAAGCTCGGGGAGATAGTGGCAAGCACTGTTGCCTCATAGCACCAGGGATCTAGGTTTAATTCCTGGCTTGGGTCATTGTGGCGGGGAGTCTGCATGTTCTCCCCTCTCTGCATGGGTCTCCTCCAGTTGCTCTGGCTTTCTGCCAGAATCTGAAAGACATGCTGGCTAGCTGCTTGGATCATGTTAAATTCTCCCTCAGTGTAACCAGACAGGCACTAGAATGTGGCGATTGGGTGATTTTCACAGTAACTTTATTGCCGTAAGCCTACTTGTGACATTAATAAACTTAAAATTTAGAATGCAATGGAAAAAAATGTACAATTAATAGTATCTTACCTGCGCAAATAAAAAGTGTGCAATTTATATAACATTTTCAGGCTACACAATAAATAGGGCTACGCTCAACTGGCTGCTTTGAGAATAAGCTGTATGCAAATCACTGTGTGCAAGTGACTGATTCATAGTGCAAAATATCAAATCAAAGCTGTGCATGTATTCTCTTTAATGTGCTTCATTCATTAATCTCATTAATTCTTTTACTATCACTTTGGTTCCCATCTCCAAACAACTTGCACAACAAATGTAACCACAGCAAAGAAGAAATCTTAATATGTTGTAAAGAGACTTGCATCAACATAATCTGGAAGAGCAGCGTCTAACAGAATTAGATCAGTTAAGAAAGTCCCCAGGTAGGGCACAGTTCCCTGCTTCACATCCTATAAAAGAGGAGCAAAATTGTTTAATCCATTTTATATGCATGTCATATTTCCTAAACATACTATCCATACTTAAAACCATTCCCTTTAGTATGCAACTAAATCATTTTGCAACCCAAACATATGAGTCTATTTAATTACAGATTATACCATGGAATAGAAAGCTAGAGCTGGATCTCCCATGTTGAGTTGATCAATATCAATCACCTGAAGGTTGGGAATTCTCTCACACATCAGGGCTTATAAATAGATTACCCACTCTTGCTAATGGTAAACACTCAAGTGATAAGTAATTATGTACAAAACAATAACAAATGTAAACAGCATTGGTCAAATACAACATTTGCCTCTACTAACCCCAAATTATAAACAGTTCACTTAATTGTAAGTGCAGACAAAACATTATGTTATTCTCCATCATTTTGTTTTCTTTTTCTCCTTTGTTACCAGAAATTCATGGCTGGAACTTGTCTTCATATGGTGACCTATAGGATGATCATTGGTACCTTATTCTATCAAAAGGCTGAGATCATTTGAAACCTTAAATAATGATCAGATATGCAGCTTCCCAGCAGGAGCTAATGGTCAGCTATCAGAAGTTCCAACTAGTTGTGTTATTTTATAGCGCGGAAGGAGATTCAAAAGAACACAAGTAACAACTAGAGTAGACCCTACAGCTCCCACCATTCAATAAGTTAACAAGTGACTGTCTTCAACTCCACTTTTTGGCTTGATTCTCATCTCCCTTGATTTCCTGAGTTCAAAATCTATTGATCTTAAACCAAGTGTCCACACCTCTTCTGTGTATAGATTTCCTGCCAAATCCTCAATCTTGCATTTCACTGAAATTCCATCTCATTCTTCCAATCCAGTGCATTGACTTGCATGATTTTTCACAGGGTTATACAACCACCCCCAGAACTAATACATTCAGCCTAACAGACTTGAGCTGACTCTAATTACCTATTTCTGTTTGGATTTTAGTTCTTCCTTCTTTATCCTAAAATAGGTGACTAAATGTGAGCCCCAGTTGCTACCCTTGTGAACATCAGTGTACTCAGCATCAATTGAGTCAGTATTGTGCCTTTACCCTCTAGACTATGAGGAAGATTCTATTCATACTAGCTTTGGATCATCTTAAATGTGGAACAATTTAGATCTAAAATGATACAATACATGTTTTCAATATATGATTACATTTATAAACATTAGCACAGTGCCAATAATTATAGCTTTTAAAATGCAACCAATCAAACAGCAATACTGGCGTCCTCATTGGAAATGGAAAGGAGAACTGGTTAATAGCTTCATATAAAGCGAAGAATTATGTAAAAATGAATCACTATTTGAAGTTTGAGAATTGTTAAGTCTTGGAATAACTAGATGACACACTATTTGCTTCTGCATCTGTAGCTGTTTCTGACCCTGCTTTTTGTTTTCCTTCACACGGCTGTTAAGGTTTGCAAACTTTGAAGTTCCTTCGAGTTCCTTTGAAGATTTAGGAAGAAAATCAATTATTAACTCGTAACCAATATGACACCAAGTGAGATCATAACCCCAAAGCCTCATGTTTTTATAAATTACATAACAAATCTGAAGCCTTGTGCGAACATGTTGGGCAAATTTCAACCTGCAATATTTTGAAGTGAAACTGCAATTTATCCCATATTGAGAACCAAGTGAGCACAAAAGCTGATCATTAGTGCCAGTCTCAGATTAGAACACAAATGAGAACACTTCGTGGCTGATGCACTTGAGACTGGATCACCTGTCGACGGCAGAATTAATTGCTCTGTAGTTTGCGGCATGATGTAATTGAGGGCATTTGAATCACAAATTCTGTTTGTAATCTTGTTAGAAGGTCTGTTTCTGATTGCCCTCACGATGGTGGCAAGCCATTCTCTTGACAATTGCCAGATCATTGAAGAAGGCAGTTGAGTTAACTATATTGCTATGGATCTGAGTCACGCGTAGGGCAGACAAGGTAAGAATAACCAATTTTCTACCCTCAAGGACATTTGTGAATAAGATGGGTTTTTACAACAATCTGGTAGTTTCATGCTTATTGATTTGAATTTAAATCCCTAGTTTCTGTGGTAGGATTCAAATTCATTTATTATAATGCAGCAGGTGCCACAGGCAAAGAGTTGGAGAGAAAGTAAAACCACATCTTCTTTTACAGTTCTAGTTGTCATAAAGCAGGCAAGTTTAAAAGGTCCAGCCACATTGGAAAAGCCATGGAGAAGGTAAGTTTGTAAGACAAGTGGGTAGAACTGGGGAGCAGCAGGATGGGGTTGGGTTGTCAATGGTGGGGCTTAGAGTGAATTTTGTATAGTTATCCAGAAGTTAGTAGTAGTTTAATTCTGACCTGTTCTGGATTATGATTATAAGACAGTTTGCTATGTATATTGTACTTTTGAATGGCTTCCATTGCAGGGCAATTATGGTTTGAAATTTTTACCTAGGATTTCTGGGTGGGGCTGGTGCGGGGTGGGGTGGTGTGCAGTGAAATTCTCCAGCAGACAGTTATGAATCTGTGGTATTTCCTACGCAGTAAAGCAGTTGGGGCTACCTTGTTGAATGTTCATCTTAAAGCAAGCATAGATAAATTTTTGAGCAGTAAAGGAATTAAGGATTATTGGAAGGTGGAGCTGAGCCCACAAAACATCTACCATGATTTTATTGAATGGCAGCTCAGGCTCAAATGATCTACTGCTGCTCCTTTTCCAATGTGCTTATGGGTCAGGGTGCCTGACAGATTAGTCCTAACAAAAATACTACACAGTCCTCTTCGAATACAGAAGACAAATGCTTTGACTACCTCCAAAATTGATTAGGAATTAAATAACAACCCATGCTTGATTATTTTTTATCCTGTACACAATGAAGCACATGGGATAATTTGGCATTTCAATATTTATAATGTAACTGATCACTTGGTAAATTGAAGAAATTAAGCAGATAAATATGGATGATCATGAGCACAAACGTTAGAAGAGTTTGCTGAAATTTTGATTGAAAATGAAGCTTTTCAGAACATTCCTCAAGTTAGAGAGAAGGAGAGAGTAACAAGTCAAGGATGAGGTACAAAGTTGGACTTAAGGCTAGTCAAAAGGCAGGGTGTTGGATGTATCTCATCAAATGGAAAGATTAAAGATTGCAAGGACACTGGGACTAAGTTGATGTGGGACACAAGATGCTGCAAAAGAGCAAGTGGTCTTGGTGATGGAGTACATGTAAGATATAGATTGAGATAAAACAGAAAGCAAAGTTTTTCCACTGTCCAGTTCAGTCTAAGCAAAGGAGGGAGCTTTTGGCAATAGAGAGAAACAATGGCTTCTTGATACTCAAGTGATGGTAAATGTGCCAGGATGTTTTATTGTATGTACAGATGACATTGGAGTGCCTTAATAGTTTTTAAAACAGCACAAGACAGACTGTACACTTGCTGCAATCTACAAATTATGAATTTTGGGATTATAACTTCTTTTTGACTACTATGTTGACTATTCAGCCCAATTATTCAACTGAAAATATGCAGGAAAATATACAGGAAGAAGCAAAATCACGTTTAGGCCTCCTGCATGTCATTTATAGGCCAGTCAGCTTAATCAAGTGAAAAATAACTTTGGAAGCACTTCATGATAAAATCTATATCTAATTTGGGGTGTACAGTCCCCCAGAGATGGACAAATGCTTTATAAGATCATCATTTTCTTCCAAACACATGTATCAGTGTTGATTGTTACAATATTAGCATAGATTTACTATCTCCCATCCTATTGGACACTAATTCAAATCAAAGAAGACATGTTTGAAAGGGAGTGCCTGAAAGTGAGGAAACAAAAATGCTCTTCCCGGAGCCAAGCACTAAAAACAGGCACAGTGGTGAAAAGGGTAAAAGGAGAAGAGTGCAGCTGCAATTCCCAGAAGTGCAACAACATGTGTGCTCGAGCTGAATCATGTTCTTTTAGAAAAGGGAAAATCAATTCAGATGAACTGAATTTTTGTTACATTGCCAAAATCTAGCAAGTCAATAGCCACATCAACTTTGTACAACCAGAGCATGGCATTGCAAAATCATGTCAAACACATACAAAAACAGGCAATCCTGTCAAACTGCTCAATTTGACTGATTGCATTTTGGTCCTCAGATACCGAGAGTTAGGTATTGCAAGCCATATCCAAAACATGGTGAGTGTACATTCCTAGTTGGGCTTGTTTTTGCTGCTGTAGGATTCTAATATACTTTGATGTCTACGAGAACTTTCAAAAATATCCTGGCAAAATCATTGACAATCATCCAGTATTCTTGATAAGCACATCAGAGAAAAGGAGTGGTTATTCAACTGGTCTTAGCTGTCAATGGGAGGAAGGTAAGGAAGCGATACCAAGAGTTTAGGTCAAATATGTTCCTCAAAAATGTGGACTCACAAATCCAGAGCCACTGGCTGTCAAGAGGCTTAGGAGAAGAAAGAAAAAGAAGCTTATGACAGATACCAAGGGCTCAGTGCTATGAAGAATCTCAGAGGAGTAAAAAAAAGGGTGTAGAGGTTACATTAAAAAGAAATTAGGAAAGTAAAGAGAGGGCATCAAGATATTGGCAAATAAAGAAACCCAAAGACTTTTTCAGAATACATTAAGAACTAGTGCAGATAAAGAGCAGGATTCACTGGGAACCACAAGGGTGTGGAATAGTAGGGGTGGATATTCCTATGGTTCTAATAATTGTGGCTGGGTTTGGGAACTTACTGGTATTGACAAGAGATCCTCTAACTACTTGGACGTACACTTATCAAAATTACGGATCGAGAGATTAGACTGACGGCTACTAATCAGCCAGTATGAACACAATGGGACGAGTGGCCCCTTCATCACTGTAAATTTCTATGTGTTAATATTTCAGTAACTCAGTATTCCTGGAGTATGTGGCTCTCTTAAAACAAAGTAAAAGCACAATGTTTCCAGATGCTGTGATTGGTGTCTGTTTTGACACAAACGATATGAAATTAGATCATTACAGTTTGAAATATTCAACAAATAAAGCAATCGGATTGCAAATATGCCCCAGTTCTCATGCAACAACTAATCCTTATTATAGAGGACAAACAAGAAAAACAGGTAATAATTTAACAAGTAAATACTTAGGGGAGCCAAACAAATCTGTAAGTCTTCCACTTTGGGTTGTAATTACATGCCCTCAGTGTACAAAGCAAAAACATCATTGGCATAAGTCTCACTTTATACTTCAAGTTCAAATTTCTAAGATATACTTAGGTTGTATTCTTGGCAGCATATCCACATTAAACGTTTATTTAAAAAGTTAGCATCCGACAGGCTTTGAATGCTTAAGCCAAGCCAGACCACCTAGTACACTCATTGCTTCATTGGTTGACAACATTCACATGCAGTCAATCAGCAGTTTAATTCATTGTAGATACTATTTATTACTTATTTTGAAGCATTGAACAGCTCACTAAAATAGATCCATTGGGCCACATGCAACATCTTACCTTCATCAGCAGGTCTAAATTTGTCATACAGTTATTTTCATTGGAGGATATATCCAAAAGCTCATGAAACATTGAAGTACTGTGCCTAGTCAAGAGAATAAGACAAATTACTCATGAGGGAATAGAAGGAGATTAACTAATGGCTGCTAAGGACTCCGACATTGACAAACAGGTAACATAGACAATGGAGGATGATGAGCATTTTGGAAATTTTAGAGAATTTAATGTTAATTCAGACTTGCGATTGTTGAATTGGATTAGCTATCCTTTGGCAAATATTATTGGCAGCAAGAGAAACTGTCAAGAAAACCAAAAACAGGATTAAATTGTCTGCAGCACTGAGATAAAAATTACAGGTGTATGCTCTCAAAGATTTATTACACTTCCTCAGGAGATAAAGGACTGTTTTTTCTATACTTCCAGTATCCTATATGAAATCAAAAAAGAGAAAAATGCTGGAAAATCTCAGCAGGTCTGGCAGCATCTGTAAGGGGAGAAAAGAGCTGACGCTTTGAGCCCAGATGACTCTTTGAATGTTCAGCTCTTTTCAGATTCCAGCACCCACAGTAATTTGCTTTTATCCACCATCTTATATGGCTGGCACAGCATCATTTTGGGAGAATAGTGGCAGGTTATATCTAAGAGCAGATCAGTTTGGGAGCATAGTAATTTAAAGTTCAAGCTGAACAGCTTTATTAAGAATCAGAATTCCTACAGTGCAGAAGGAGGCCATTCAGCCCATGCAACCTGCATCAATAACAATCTAATCTAGCCCTAACCGCATGGATTTACCCTGCTAGTCCCTCTGGACACCAAGGAGAAAAACCATGCAGCCACAGAATGTGCAAACTCCACAGTCACTCAAGGCTAAATTGAACCCAGGTCCCTGGCGCTAGCCAAAGGAAGAACAATTCTAGCAATTAGCCAATTGTTAGGAGTGCACAGCAAGTACCTCTGGTCATCTTATTGATGCACGTAAAACTCACTATCCAGTACTGTATGTTTATCAGAAATATTTCATAGCTACCGTGGAAAAGGAACTTACTTTGATACAAACGCCCAAGTCTTTTTCAACTTGAATATTTGAGTTGACTGCATTGCAGACACAATTGCATGCAGAGATGAAAAATTCTTCAAGATCTTACATTTCTGTTGGAAAACAAAAGAGTTCTGTGTAAGTAACAGCAGTTCCCATTTGCTGATAAGACAGAACCTGAAGTATCAACAGAAGCTCAGCTGTGAAAATAACAGCAGCAAAAACAGATTATGGAAAAAACATTGTCACACTTCACGCTCGTTACTCCCTTATTTTTCCTCTACCACAATCTCTTCAGCTGTGGTCAGATGGTGTGTTTGAGAGGAAGAGGGGGAAGGAGGGGAGCGGGAAGGGGAAGGGTGGAGGGAAGAGGGGAACGGGGAAGGGGGTAAGGGAGGGAGGGGAAGAGGGAGAGAAGGGAAGAGGAGAGGGGAAGTCTCTGCCCATTTTGTTAGGTTGATGAATTGGTGACAAATATTGTAACTTCTAACAAAGAGCAAAAAAAGGCTAGTGAAGGCAGCACAAGATAATCTTCTAAAGAAAAGCAGATAAATCAGAAAATTGAGTACATTTTTATTGGCTACATTTTGACTAAAATAAAACTGTTGATATCCAAGTTAGCTGATCTCAACTAGGATAGCAGCAGCAGTGCCCACTATACACTTGACTCTACAAAAGGAGTCATGATGTAGAGATGCTGGCGTTGGACTGGGGTAAACTCAGTAAGAGACTGGCAACACCAATTTTAAATCCAACCGATTTATTTGATAGTAAATCTGCTAGCTTTTGGCCTTTGTAGCCTTCGTCAGGTGAATGAGATGTTCTCATTTGCCTGACAAAGGCGACAAAAGGCCTAGATTAGATTGTTATTGATGCAGGTTGCATGGGCTGAATGGCCTCCTTCTGCACTGTAGGATTTACTTTCAAATAAATCGGTTGGATTTAAAATTGGTGTTGCCAGACTCTTACTGAGTCTACAAAAGGAAGCAGGAGAAATTAAATCAGTCATAATTCCCACTCCCGAGGGCAGGAAACAGTTTCTGGGATTGTTGCCAGGTTCCAAAACCAGCCTGGTTGAGAGGTTGGGTAAGAGTTAGTAAAAATGTCATTGATGTGTGATTTTTATGGAAGCAGCCACTTGAAAAAGACATGGAGTCAGGGATCCCAGGCAGGCATTCAAACCTAGAGGGGCATCAGCCTTCCAGCTCAAGGAGGACAGCCAGCTGCTGCCAAGGAGAAGTAATCGAGGATGTTTCAAAATGAAAAAAAAATCTGATTTCATTTTAGATAAAGCAGCAAAGGCCACCAACAGGATGGGACTACCTCTACAGGGTGGCCTTTGGTTCTGCCTGTACCCAATTAGGCAGGGAGGACGTGTCAACCTATCTGGAGTTTTGATACATGCGACACTGCCACAGGGTGTCTACCAGGCTGCAGCCAATTGAACTGCACCTGTCATGTTATGGAACTGGAGACCAAATGGAAAATCTCATTCAACCTCCTGTCAATGATCCTAAAAAGCGCAACCAAGGTGGGCATCCTTGTTGAGCCTCAAACCTATCTTCCCCAAAATGAGCAGGAAGACAGAACACCAAACTGGCACTGATAACTTTAGACCCAGTCTGCCTCTATTGCTGACCTAAAAGAGAACCTGCTCCCAATCTCTTTCAATCCCCCCATCCCCTGTCTCTGCATGAGATGAACAGCCAATTTGATAAGATGCTGAAGGGAAGTCACTTGGGCATGGGGTCATTCACCAGCAAGAATCGACGGAAAGGAAGAATAAAATATAAACATTAATTACAGCCAGAAGTGGGAGGGATGCAACGGACAAACTGTAATACCCGACTTCATTGCAGAAATGCAGTTAATAACCTGAAATCAGTTTGCATTGTTCCTTCACGTGATTTGTTAGTATTCAAATGCAAACATTAGCAGAGGCATGATCTGTTAGCTACATAACACCAACCTCTTCCTCTTCAGACATCCTGCAGCTTTATTAACTGTTTGATTTCCTTGAGAAAACATAAAGCCCAGGTTGAAAGCTGGGCAGAGGTCTTGACCCAGAGCTCAACCAACAGTGTCTTTAGATCTTTAAAAACACAGGGCAGTCACATGGCTGCCACACATTTCATATAATTAAATGATGCCCGACTGTGATATGACTACGGGATCTTTAATGCACGGGAGCTGGCAAAACAGCTTCTGTAATAGGCACTGCAAATTACGAAGGGGCTGCTTATCCAGCTTACTCTCTTATTTGCGGCCAAAGGATACAATGTTTAGCACATACTGGGTTTTTGTTTACAAAAGCAAATTATACTGATTTCAGCTTTCAGACTCACTGTGGAAATTATGATTGCCATGATGCAACATTCTACAGAAGCAATCAACTTTTCTTCCTCAGAAACCTACCTCACTGCCTCACCCACTATCCATGAGGTTTTCTGTACTTGTTAACATTCAACCCAAATTGCTTGCATGCTGCTTTCCACATCCTTGTGGGATTTTGTTTTTTGCATAGAGATCAATAAACAGTGTCATACCTGAGCAATGTGAATCCACTTGTCAATTATTTTAGCCCTCTGCTGTGGTTTCAACTGGAGATCCTTTAATATGGTACTGATGACACACTTAGTGACGAGATTGAATTGAGTGATGGTAGCCTGGACTGTAGGTGCTGGATGTTTGTTTTCCTTGTTATCTCTTCGGGACCAGATGTATCCCAGGCAATGATGGGGGACCACCTTTTTGAACAGGTACTGATCAAAAATAAAAATGAATAACTAAAGATGTTTTTATTACCATGGACCTTTAGAATACTGAAGTGCAAACAAAACTTGTCCAGATAAAAGTCAACCAGCTTCACTGCTTTGTATATTTAAAACTAAAATACAAAGGTTAAACAGTGACAATGTATAATTCTCACAAATACAGGAGTGCATTAGTGGAGTGAAACATTCAATATCTGTTCAGCTCCTGCTAACATTGGATGGTGTATATATAATGAGTGGCTGATCAATACCACACAATTTGCACAACTACCTGAGACAAATTTCTACCCCATAAGTGAGTGACAGATTATTTTTGACCAGATTATCTACTTTACAAAAGCCTCTCATACACCAATTAAAATATTTGGTAACACTTAATGAGATCTTCAAATTAAAAGGTGAAAGTGAACCACAACAGCTACAACTATATTACTCAGTCATATGGAGATGGGATTCAAGACATAGTCAGAAACAAGGGGCAAAGTTAGGATGGTTACCAAAATCTTAGTCAAAGATTTATGTTTTAAGAAAGGCCATAGCAGGAAGAGACAGAAAAGATTTGGGGAGGAAATGCAAGCATGGAATATAGGCAGAAAATATTAGAGTTGGACTTGTGCTAATAGGATACAGTGTTTTTAAATCAGAGATGATAACTGGGAAGGCATGCACCTCTAGTGCCAGCTGAAGATGGACTATGCCTTCATTCTCCCTCATGATGAATGCTGGGAAATTTATGGCTTGTTCACGCACAACTGAATGAACTGCCAGTCTAGCAATGCAAATGATAAGACAAAAGGTCAAGAAAAATGGCGGAGAGGTAGAGTTAGGCATTAAAGTACCTGTAGAACTGACTCCCATGTCTGCTGATTATATTGCCAAAGAGGCAGCATGTAGTTGAAGTAGGTGAGTGGGTTCAGGTTACTAAAGCAGCATGTACTTTATTACTTGGATCCAGTAATGTTTAGAGAGGAAGATAGCTGATGTGGACTAAAGGAATATATTTATAGAATGTTTCAATGTTAAAAAGCTGCCCTCTTCCAATATTCTAAAAATTAAGATGTCCTGCATAGACTAAGCATTTCAATTAAACAAATTTCTAAAACATTTTATTTTGAAACAACCATAGGTTGCAATTTTAATGTAATTTGTCCAGATGGGATTGGGCAAAAGACTCATTTTACAGTCTATTTATACCCTCCATTAGTCTATGTTAAATTGGTCTCGTCATAAATGATAACATTGAATACAGCAGTTAGGACTTGTACATGACATTGGTAAGGCCATACTTGGAATACTGTGTACAGTTCTGGTCACTCTATTATTATAGATAGGATATTATTAAACTGGGAAAAGAATGACTAGGATGGTACTGGGACATTATGGTTTAATTTCAAGGAGAAGCTGGGACTTTGTTTACTTGGAACATGTGGGGCTTAGGATAATCTTAGCAGTTTATAAAATAGAAGGGCACAGATAAGACAGAGAGTCAATATCTCTTCCCAAAGTTGGGAAGTCTAAAACTAGAGGGCATTGGTTCATGGTGAGAAGGGAGAGATACAAATGGCTGCAGAGGGGCAATTTGCCTCCCTCTGCCCTCCACAGTTGGTGGGCACCTGGAAAAAGCTGTCAGAGGTAGTTACATGGATAAGAATGGTAGAGTGGGATATGGGCCAAACATGGGCAACTGGGACTAACTTAATGGTTAAAAACTGGGTGGCATGGACAAATTGGGCTGAAGGGCCCGTTTCCATGCTCTAACTCTCTAGGATACTCAGGCAGACTGGTTGCACTTTGACTGCTATACACCATGAAAAGTTTGCCAAGCTTTTTCCATGCAAGCGAGACCTGTGTCAGTCTTTATCTGAAAACTAAAAAGGAAACTGCACTGGCCTGCTCATATTTGTTACTATTTTTATGCCAGCTGTGAACATTGCAGTTTTAATCCTGCAATACTATTACACAATGGGCAGAAGTCTAACAGGAGATGTTAAAAATAAAGGGGTTTTCAGTCACCCCAAGGCTATTTGTTTCACATGACTTTCACCTTCAGAGAAACAAAGGCAGCTGTTGAAGTTTCATTGAAAGATATTCCAATCTTGTTACTGAAGTCACATGTCAAACATGCTCTGGTGTCTTAGAACACTGCATTGTGTGTGAATTCAGTTATAGTGACTGCTAATGATATGAAGAGAGATTGGATCATTGACTACCGTCCAAAACATCACACGCAGAGTAATGGGCAACTGGTCCTGACAGAAAGACCCTAAGTTCACGTTTACTCACAGCATCCATGTACGTCAGCTGTTCTGCAACAACGTCTGACGGAAAGGAGAGGATGTCCTGTTTCTTGTCAACTCCCCCTATCTCTACATCCCCTTCCTCTCCCAGTTGGAAAGTAATGTTTCCATAGTTACTATCTGTATAATTGAAAGGAGACATTTATTTTGTGCCCAAAGTTCATGGCACTTAACTCAAGTTTCTAAAAACAATACACTTCTCAAATATGCATAATTAGAAAACTGGTCTAAAATATTCTTACAGCTGTATTTTTTAAAATCTAGATTCAGTGAAATTAATCTTGAACAATGTTATAATCAAAGTCTCTTAATGGAGAGCACTTGAGCAGCAAGAAAATATTTATTAATGTGTTCCCATTAAGCAGTCCTGATAGATGGGAAGCTAATCTGTGTCTGAGTAAATCTTCCACCGCACTTAGTATGTTCTTATTTCATAGAGCAAGTCACAGAATGGAACAAAGATACCATTGATAGCAACAGCTACAAGAAATTGCCAATAGGCCACAATAAATGCTGCCAGGCAAAAATCAGATCATACTGCATCTTCCTCTTAAAGTTACATTATGTATATCTGTGCTTGTGTATTCTATAATCATAGCGCCTCGAATTGTTAGTGTAAGGAGAGGGCAGGAAAAGATTGGGATTAGAAAAGGAGAGGGAAACATTTCAGAGTCCTTTCCAGAAGCACTGAAAGTTCTGGAAAAGCCTTTCCAATACTTTGGCATACAAAAGGTCAAGACTGAAATGGGACCACAACAGAAAAAAGACCCTCTTCCAGTCAATGTCAGCATAACACTCAACTCTGATTCATTTTTAAACAAGCTTAGCTTAATTATAAATTCAGAATACAGAAACAATTTCAAAAAATTGCAAAAGGAAACCCAAATGAACTTCAAAACCATTGGGCATAACTTTGCATGAACCTATGGTCAGCGAATGTTCTGAATTAGTTTATTTAAGAATGCCAGTAATGTGAAAAGCTATACACAATACATAACATATAAATAAACTAATTCACAACACCACATCATTTGGAAATGATTCTTCCAACCTGGCAGAATACTCAATTGGAGTATGTGTGGGTAAAATGGTGTTGCTGTAACAACATGTATTGCATGTTGGAGATTATAATTTGTCAATAGTGTTTTTTTTAAGATCTGGTAATGTTTAAAATATCATTGTACCAATTTCATTAATTCCATTACAATCCAGAGTATAATTAATCCATTTTATCTTTCAGAGCGACTCAAAACCTTTATCTTTTGAGTTACCATTCAGTTATAGAGTAGTTTAACTGGAAATTATCAAAGTATGTTTATGAAGATATTCCAAAGTGAAACACAGGTCAACCATTTGGCCAAAGGTGACGGTGCAAGTTCGAACTCTCAAATGGATCCATCTGCTGCAATCTCATTTCTGAACATTTCTCTACCCACCAAATTGAAGTAATCCATGCACCAATGGTTTTCTAACTTCAGTGTTTAAACGTTGCACAAAAGGCTGACTGGAGTATTTCCAACACAACAAATAAAATTGATTCCTCTGAAAGGAGGTTCGAAGTGAAACTGGCTCTGGTGCCGATGTTAAAAAAACAAACACTAGAATGCTCAGCAGGACTGGCAGTATGTGGAGAGACTGTTTCAGATCAATGACTTATCATCATTGGAATTAAGATTTTTAAGGGAGGAACAAAAGGAAAGGGTGGCGAGGAGAAAGAAACAAAAGATTTATCTTTGCAATACAAAAATTAATATCTTACAGTCAAGCTCCCGTTCTTCTGATTGTTCCTTCTCAAACCGATCAAGAAGGTTCTGCATCCGTTGCTCAAGCTCCGATCCTGGCATGGCCTGCTTCAAGTAGGCAATTATCTTCCGAATGCATGTGTAACTTGGAAGATGGCAGAAATCTTCTGAGTACAGGTCCAGCCAGTTTTGTAGAACTGAGACTATAGTACTGGAAATAATTATACAAATGAAGAATTAGTAACTGTCCATCAATGAAAACTAAGTTAGTAATCTTCAACTTTAACTTTGTAGATCAAAACTGTTTTTGAATGTATTCTTTCGATATGGGTCAGACCAGCATTTCTTTGTACCTCCCTAGTTAGCTGAGACCAAGTGGTGGTAAGCCGCCTTCTTGAACTGCTGTTCAAGAAGTGGCATGTCTTTGAACAGAACTTTGAGGGTGGTGGTGTTCCCTAGGTATTTCTTCTTGGGGAAATTTTGCTGATTCAACCTCCTGAGGCTCATCAAACAAAGCCAGACAAACCAAAAGGAGACAATTTTTCCAACAGCTTCTTAAAAAGAAAAAGATAGAAATGTTGAAGGGGAAGGATTTAACAAGCTGAGATACACAACAGACCATACTTAGTGGAACATGGAGCTCCAGAAGAATTTTAGAGATTCACAAGGATGAGAGAGATAGGAGGCCGTGGAGAAATCAGGATTATTCAAAAAATCAAATTCAGGCTTTGGTAAAGCAGGAAACATTTGGGTCAGCAAATAGAGATGGACGAATTCCAGATGAGATTAAATTTACAAAGGGGAGTTTAAAGTAGAAATTGTTTCTTTGTAAAGACCAAAGTGAAAAATTCTTCTTAAAGTAACATACAATTTATACTGAAGTCATCAGTTTTTCATTTGGAAACTCTTCTACAAATCTGCACTGTTTACTATATCTGACTGGAAGTTGGTTTAGCTCAGTTAGCTGGACAGCTGCTTCAATGCCAACAGCATGGATTCAATTCCCATATTGGCTGAGATTATGCACAAAAGCCCCATCTTCTCAGTCTTGTCCCTTGACTTAGAATCCTCAGGTTAAATGTTTGAGAAGGAGAGCAGCCTATAGTCATTTTAGACTATGACAGTTTACCTTTTTTGCTCCATTAACTGAAACAGAAGAACATGCCTCTAAAAGTTGCACACATCTGTTTTCAGTAATTCTATATTGTGTGGATTCCACACATGCACAGACTCTACTGAGGCTAACCAATTTCATTCCTATTAAAATGGGGGTGAACGGGGGAGGTGGCAGTCGCCTGCTGTGTCACATGCAGTAGTAGTCTTATGCTGTTCGTTAATGAGATGACTCATTCTTAGAAATATTTTGCACTGCAGGGACAATTTTTACTTCATCTGTATTCAGCATGACAGCATTCAGGTCATAGATTAAATCCAAGGATAACTGTTCTTTCAAATCAATTCCAAAACTAGTGGCCTAAATTTTTAAGGATATTGAATCAATTTAAAGTGAAGCACTGGAATTTTTGGAAATATCAGTAAATTCCGTCAGTGAAGTCAGCTGCATTACCTGAACTTTGTTAAGTGATAGTTTTTAAACAATTACATAGGAATTCCAGAGTTTAGAATCAAAACAGCTGAAAGTACAGCGGTCAATGGCAAGACAAAGGAAATCCAAGATGCACAAGAGGATCAGAAATCTCAGTAATAGGTTTAAGAAAAATATCAAGATAGAGAGGGGAAAAAAGCAATGGAAATGTTACATATATTTCAGAAAGTTACCTTCACTAGAGGAAACAGTGGCTCGACGACTGAAATAAGACCACAGGAAGAAACTAGGATGTTTTATTGCACCAAAAATTCTTGACTGATATTGCTCAAATCAAATAGTGTAGGCCTTAAAAACATCCAACCAGTAATCCTCCAAATATATAAAAAAGAAACTCAAAAGATCACAACCATAAAATTTTATTCCAGCAACAAAGTGCCCTGGTGGGAATAAGTTAGAGCTAAAGAGGCTCTACCCTGCTGACTCATTATGGTAGAATTTAATCAGTACCTGCAGCTGAAAATATGTGGCCCAAAGTACTAATCTGTGATTCCACTGGAATTAAAACCCCTGTTAGCAACATGTAATTAACAAATGAGTATATCGCCACTGAGTCATCTGAAACTTCTGTTCTGTTAAGATTTAATAACTCAACAGCATTCTTTTCAGTACCCAGAATGGTCACTTCTGAAAGCCAACATTGAAAATACTCAAAACTGTGGTGACAGTGGAGAAAAATGCAAGGACATGTTAGGACTGGAAATAATTGTAATCTCAGGTAATATTTCAAATAATTATACACACAGTATCATAGAACTCTGCAAATTTATCTAAGTAATCATCCAATGCCCTTTTGAATGCCTCAATTGAACCTGCCTCCACCACACTGCCGAGCAGTCCATCCCAAATCAATGTGAAGGTGTTTTCTTCCTCACATCACATGCTTCATTTGTAAATCACCAAGTTTGTGGACTTTGTGCACTTTCCTCCAGTTCTGTGCCTTGAGGCATCTGAATTTTATTACACTTTCAATGTCAACTCCATCACAAACCTCTGCCCCTCTCTCCTTTTGAAAGACCTTCTTTAAAACATCTGTTTTCATTTTTTGTCATTTTTCAAATTTGTTCAACAGTGTTCCTATGAAGCATCGTGGATGTTTCACCACATTAATGGCGTTTAAATACAAATTGTTCTTGGCACTTGCTTAACTAAACACAATGCCAACAGTTTAAAAATCATGATAGTATGGAAAAAAAAGAGGCAAGAGTTTCATACTGCTCTCGCTCTACCCAAAAAGGGTTGTAGAGATCAACTTCCTAAGTAACTGGCCAACTAGCACATTATCTTAATATGATTTACGCTTTCCTCGATGAGAATCAGCAATATTTTGGCCCCTTCCTGTTTCATTATTGTATATACACATCCTGGTACAATAAATAAGATCCACATAACATTCATCCAGAATAGATATATTCTCCTATATTAGTTTCTCAATCTAAAATGAGCTAGTTAGGGGATTGGAGATTTTTCCCTCCCTCATGTCTCAAATTTTGATAAATTTTTTTTTGCTTATTCCAAGAGGTCACAGGTCTCTGGGTGGAGTGGCATGATAGGTACTGCAACAGTTGGATTGAGCAGAGGGTTTTTTTGTTCATGCCAGTTTCAAGCATGTATAGAGATTGATGAGTGGTTTCTTTTGTGTCAATGTATTCCTGTTGGAATTGCTTGCTATTTCATTGCAAGAGATAGCATTCCCAAAAAACTGCCTTTCCTCCAAACTGACCATTTCTTTTTATAATACAACACAAACATCCTTTCCAATTTGATCACAAGCAGATTTGTTTTTTGCTCCTTAGCCTTTCAGGTCATTCTCACTAACCAAAGTGACAAAAGACAATATCTCCACTCAAAAAAAAATTAGTGAGCAACCATAAACAGAAAAAGAACACTGCCTAAATACAGAAACCAAACTCCAAGTCCACCACTCAATCTTTTTTGATGCCTCCTCTTTCTTTCCTGTTAAATAGCTCAGAGTTTAATTGAAAAGTTGTACTGACTAGAATACCCAGGGGTTTAATCCCAGATCTCAACTCAAATTAACAGACGACTTGATCCACAGCCATAAAATGACCTCAGCAAAAATTGGTATAGGTCAATTTTTTTTAATATATACAGCGTTCCCACAAATCGCCAATGTATTCATCTGTATTGTATGTGATGCTGCCTACAGTCAATAACCCTTGGCAGCACTTAACTAACATGATTCAAACAATTGGAAAAAAGCACTTGACAGCATTAATTTAGGAACCAGCTGGACTACTGAGAACTTAGTGAGATGTCTACTAAGGTAGAATACCGGGAACAAGTCACAGTTCAGATGAATGATTTCACCAGATAGGCAATTTGTTTTCTATTCGAACATTCACAGGAAGTTTGAAAGAGATTGTAGAGAAGCTAAGGTGAAAGAGGGAAACCAACTTAATTATACCCTTATGCAAGGTCCAAAAATGTCAATCCAAGATTAAGTAACTCAAGACCTTGATATTATCAGCCAATCAGCCCAACTTGAGAGTTTCAGATATTTTGTGCTGATGTATATATTTTTAAACTCTCTCCACCAGTTTCTCTAATGTGACTGCTATGGTCTGGAATGGTGCCCACTTTGCTGCAATGAGATGTCCACATGGGGGAAGTTTCCACATAATCTTACAGAACTTCTGGCTCTCCAGTAATTTCATTTCATCGCATTCTGAATGAGGCATTTGGTGATTATATATTAGTTCAAAATTTACTTTTTGAACCCTAATGTCGGCTCTGGAAAACTTGTCTTGAAGATTTTGTCACTGTTTGAAGTGCCAAAGTTTTCACATCTGCAATTGATCACAAAATAAATCTTTAAAATGTTGCACACATCTACAATGGTAGTTGGTTGTTCAAAGCAACTCAAACATTCAATTATGCATCTTGGGACTTGGATCAGCTCATTTTGTTGAACAGGTTGCACTGCAGGTATATGGCTGCAATAGATGGTGATTTCCTTTTTCCCCTTCAACCTTTCGCAGGAAGTTTATAGGGCACTGCTACAAGGCTGAAGGACCAAGACAATTGGGAGTGGGGCTGGGCGCAATGGAAGAGAGGGGAGAGAAGATGGAGAGGCATCTATTTCCCCAATATTTCATCCTTACTGCATAGTCCATGAATATTAAACTGAGGCAAACAACTCAAGGCTTTGTAATTAAAATTACCACGTTTTGCACTGATAGTTTTCTCACAACTCTTGAAATGATGCAAGTATTATGTGATTGCTGTTGTCAGTTAATACACTGCAATGGAATGTCTTCAAGGAAATTCCTACATTATCTTACAGGAAACATCAGCAATTCCCTTTCACATTACATTCCCAATGAAGTAGAATTGAGTCACACATCTTATCTAAATTACTTGATTATTTTACTCATTCCTGGTGGACTTAGATTTCCATCTTTCTCACAGTTTAGAATGTCATAGTTTCCATGGCTGCAATTGGTTTTAAAATGAACAAGACTTTCATCCACAATTAAATCCAAAACTGAAGATTCTGTATTTAAAGCTTGGCTTAGTGGGCTTTAAATAAGTCACAGCCCAAATATATAATTAAATTGACATGGTGATAATATCTTAATTATTCAAAATCACACTTTTCTAAGTAACTGTTACTTTTAACCCAGAATATCATTTCTAAGTGCTTTCCCACTAACTGGTTTATCTTCACACCTTTCTAACAACGTTGTAACTTCTGCCAATCTCAAATGCTCTGGCATTATTGCTGTAATTAGGATTGGACAGTTATGGACAAGTTATTCACGCTCCACTTGCACTTGTTTCACTTGTTGTGGACAGTTTTGCAGGTTCCACTTGCACTTGTACTATCCTTGGATGTCTGGTAAATCATGAAGACTAGATCAGTGTTAAATAGTCAGTCTTTCTAATACTTCTCCTACCAAACCCAGTTCATCTAGTGCCTCAATTACCTTCTCTTTCCTTGGTATAAACTAATGCAAAGTGCTCATTTAACAGCTATGTCCTTTGCCTCCATGTATGGATTCCCCATTTGATCCCTAAACCACTCTTTTACTGATTACATGCCTGTCAAGGACTGAGTCCTCTCTGTTTGTCACCAATTTCTTACTCTCTCATTTCCTTTAGTCAAAAGAAAATTAAGTCCAGAGACATGTCCCATTCTCTCAACTCTAACAAAAAAAGTCAAGCTCTTAACGGACCATTCCCAATTCAACCCTCAAACATAAGCTTCCAACTGAACATTTGATCTAGAGCTTCAGTGTATATAGTATTATCCATGATATACACAACTCAGATTCAAAGCTTAATTCTACATTATTGCTTATGGGCTGTTTAAAAGTTTTTGCTAATACCTTTGTTTTCTGTTACAGCATGAGTTTAGAGCTTAGGTAAAGAGCAACAGAGATCAGAATAATCCTAGGTTTAGGTCTCCAGTGAGTTAATTGATCTGATCCAGGGAATTAAAATGACACCAGCAATCTTGAAAGGAAAAAATAGGTACCTATGGTTTTTTTTATTAATCTATGAATTATTCATAATTGCATGAGAGATGCAATCTGCTAATGAATGATTCCATTTGGAAGTGTTTTTTTCTTAACACAAAGAATCATCAGTTTGGACCGTCAAGGCTTCTTCCCTACTTGCAATTTGCCCAAATCAAAAGCCCAAATCAAGTCATTTTAAGCATCTATACGCCATTGGCTGCTCACCATGAAAAAAAAACTGAAGCTTCACTATTTAAAGTTTTGATTAGCTGGTTTTGTGAATGGCCACTCTCCAGATGCATGACTGCATTAGATGGCAGTTTTTGAATCTTTCACAAGTGGTGTGGCCAGGGATCGGGGTTAGAAATAGTTGAGGTAAACAGAATTCTGGATATTTATGTTGATGCAATTTTATCATGCATACACCATTGAACATCTTCACGGTTGGACTATTCTCCTTGGCGAGGTAGCGGCTAAGAGGAGTTCAAATAGTTATGTCCAAATCATGAGGGGGGCTGGATAGATTAGATAAGAAACTGTTTCTGTTAATCAAGGGATCAAGATTGAGAGGGCAAGAATTTAAAGTGATTTGCAAAAGAAGCAAATGTGATGCAAGGAAAAAATACTACTCAATGGGTGGTTTGGGTCTGGAATACACTGTCTGGAATTGTGATGGAGGCAGGTTCAAATAAGGCGTTCAATGATGACATTAATATAAACAATGTGCAGGGATATAAGGAAAAGGCAAGACAATGGCCCTAAGTATAATGTTCATTTGGAGAGCCAGGTCAGTCACAATGGACTTCTGCTGCAATAACAATTTTTAGAGGCAATCCAACAGTTTAACATGGTAGATAATGGTCTGGAATGGTGTTTGCAGCACTCTTATGGGAGACCACCATGAGAAAGTTTCCATATAATTTTTTTTAAATATAGGAATGGCAACAGTTCACAATCTTGTATTCCAAATGAAGTAGAATTTAGTCATATCAAATTAAACTTAATCTTTGACTAGTGCACTTGGTTCTGGTAAACTTAGATTCCCACCTTCCTCACTGTTTGATCTGTCAAGTTTTCCATCGCTACTATTGATTATAAAGCACATGTTAAGTCATTTCAAACAAAGAACTTGCAGCCACATCAAATGATTTGAAACAAAAAGCTCTGCAGTCTTGCCACATCTAATTGTGAATGGTGGTGGATAATTAAACAATTCACTGGAGGAAGTGAGTTCACAATTATCCCCATGCTCAAAAATGGGGACTCCCGGCATATCTGTGTAAAAGACAAAGCTGAAGAAGCATCTGCAATAATCTTTGCCCAGAAGGGGTATAGACAAGCTAGGGAGTCAATATCTTTTCCCAAAGGTATGAGAGGCTAAGGTTTAAGATGAGAGGGGAAAGATACAAAAGTGTCCGGAGGGGCAGTTTTTTCACACAAACAGTAGTGAGTGTTTTCTTATTCACAAGCTGCCAGAGGTAGTAGTAGAGGCAGGTAAAATTTTATCTTTTAAAAAGCATTTAGATAGTCACAAGTAAAGCTTACATTAACACTACAATTAAGTTACTGTGAAATTCCCCTAGCCACCATAGTTTGGCACTTGTTCGGGTCAATGCACTTAACCAGTACACTTTTCAGAATGTGGCAGGAAATCCATGGAGATACAGGGAAAAGGTGCAAACTCTACACAGACAGTGAGTGACGCAAGTCAGGAATCGAACTGCTGCGTCCCTGGCAATGTGAAGCAGCAGCAGTACTAACCACTGTGCTACCTTGCCAGGACCCAGTCAGTTCTTTTTGTGTGATTGCTATGATCTAGATGGTGTTTGCTGCACTATTACATGTTTTTATGAGTAAGTTCTTACATTATCTACAGGAACTGCTTGATCCCCAACTATTACATTTACATTGTTGTGTTCTGAAAGAAGGAATTGCTGTCACACATCAGATTAAGCTTTCTTTCTGATTACTGCAATGGTTCCTGGAGAAACACGATTTCCATTTTCCTCACCATTTGGACTGTCACAGTTTCTGCAGTTGCAATTGGTCAAACGGAAAGTGATTTTAAACAAACGCTTGCATCCACAAGTGGCCATCATTTAACAAACAGGAGACTCTGGGATACAATATTTCAACCTTTGATCAGCTGGTTTGCATTAATGAATCACTTTCTATTCTGTACTAATATATTTTTCATTTAGAAATGTCGAGGAATAAGACAAGTGCAGAGAGAGTCAGTAATGTGATTGTTGTGGCCTGGAATGGTTTTCACCACACTATTATATGAAACTCTTCCTACATGATTCTTACAAGAAGTGCCAGTAATTCCCTTTTACACAGATTCTGAATGAAGTAGAGTTTAATCAGACATTGGATCAAACTTTACTTCTTGACTGAATTAATTTCTGATGAACATGGCTGACTTACTTGGAGTTTGGACTGTCAAAGTTTTCATAGCTGTGGTCATAAAGCATATCATTTTATGGAAATACTTGCATTCAAAATTAAACCCATTAAACACCTTCCGCACCCTTAAAGTGAAGATGCAATATTTCAAGCCTTCATCACCTGGGCTTGTCGAATATCATTCATGGCCTGACAAATTCCTCACTGTTATAATCAAGCTGGGGATCAACCCTAGTTGAATGAAGTGTACAGGAGGACAAGTCAGGAGGAACACCAGACTGACCTAAAAATATGTTGTAAGTCTGGTGAAACCACAACATAGGACTTTTTGCTGCCCAACAGTATAAAGAGCAAGGTGATATACTGTGAATCAGAGCCAAACTCTGCAGTCTTGTCACATCTAATTGTGAATGGCAGTGGACAATTAAACAGGCAGAGGGAGGTCCACAATTGTCCCCATTCTCAGAACATCTGCACAAAACTGAAGCAGCATTTGCAATAACCTTTGCCCAGAAGTGCCAAGTGGATGATCTATTTTGCCCTCCCCAATACCCAAGCATCATTGGTGCCTGCCTTCAACAAATTTGATTCACTGGATACGTCAAAAAGAAAGGACCCCAGTATTAGTATTGAAGATTTGTACTTGAGAATTTGCTGTCCCAGTCCAACTACAATACTGATATCTATCCAAAAGCATGGAAATGTGCCCAGGTAGATTCTGCACATAATATGCAGCTCAGCAGTCTACTTGGAAATACATCACCATTGCTTCACTGTTGCTGGGTCATAGTCCTGGAATTCCCTCCCTAACAGCACCATTGATGTACCTACGCTTCAGGGACAAAAGTAATTCACGGCGGCAGCTCACCACCATCTTCTGGAGGGCCAATAGGGATGGGCAATAAATGCTTGCCCAGCGAGAAATGCCCACATCCCATATATGGATCAAAAAGTAGCCAATTACTCACTATCAAAACCGGCATTTTGCTCATGCCAACCATGCCCGCCACTTGGGGAAATCGGCAGGTAAATCCCACCTATTCTGGAGGCAACCTCAGCAATGGCCACCAGTTGCAAGAGGTGGTTATTGAGGTGACATCCCAGTGATTGGGCAACACCACTTATTGGTCAGGTCCATTGCATCAGGTGACCACCAGCAACATGCTGCCCTGGGCCCTATGCCAATTCAGAACCAGCAGCAGGACTTTGCCATCACCCACAAAACCTCCTTTCTTTTCTCTTTCCTCCCCACACCCCCTCCCCGCAAACACCCACAAAAAGTTAAAAACTACTTCTAGGGCTAATGCAAACATTAGACAAAAATAAATTTAGTCACAAGTAAAGCTTATATTAACACTACAATTAAGTTACTGCAAAATTTCCCTTGTCACCAGAGTCCAGCACCTGTTCAGGTACTTGTAACCACTACATCTTTCAGAATGTGGAAGAAAACCCACACAGACACAGAGAGAAGGTACAAATTCCACATAGTGACCCAAGCAGGAATCGAACTGGGTCCTTGGCATTGTGAAGCAGCAGTGCTAACACTGTGCTACCTTGCCAGGACCTCAGTCAGTTCCTTTCATGTGATTGCCATAGTCTAGATGATGTTTGTTACACTATTACATGCCTTTATGAGCAAGCTCCTACATTATCTACAGGAATGCTAGCTTCCCAACTGTTCACATTTATATTGTGGTGTTCTGAATGAAATGGAATTGCTGTCACACATCAGATTAAACTTATTTTCCAATTACTTCTTTGGCTCCTGGAGAAATACGATTTCCATTTTCCTCACCACTTGGACTGCCACAGTTTCTGCAGGTGCAATTGGTCACAAAGAAAAGTGATTTTAAACAAATGCTTGCATCCAAAAGTGGCCATCATTTAAAAAACAGGAGACATTGGGATTCAATATTTCAACCTTTCATCAGCTGGTTTGTTTTAATGCATCATCTTTTGTTCTATACTAATGTATTTTTTATTTAGAAATATTGAGGAGTAAGATAAATACAGAAAGAGTTAGTAATGTGATTGTTGTAGTCTGGAATGGTTTTCACTACAATAATATATGAAGCTAATCCTAAATGACTCTTACAAGTAGAACCAGCATCCCAGCAATTCCCTTTTACACAGATTCTGACTCAAGCAGAGTTTAGTCAGAGATTGGATCAAACTTCTTGACTGAGTTGGTTTCTGAAGAACATGACTTTCTATTTTCCTTGCACTTTGGACTATCAAAGCTTTCATGGCTGTGGTCATAAAGCAGGTATTTTTAAGCAAGTATTTACATTCAAAATTCAACCCATTCAATTACACACCTCTCACCCCAACCCTTAAGCTGAAGGTACAGTATTTCAAGCCTTCATCACTTGGGTTTGTCAAATACCCTTCGTGACCTGACAAATTCTTCACTTTTAAAATCAAGCTGGGGGTGAATCCTAGTTGAATGAAGTGTACAAGAGGACAAGGAGTACCAGACTGGCCTAAAAATGTGATGCAAGCGGAGTGAAATTACCACACAGGGCTATTTGCTGCTGAACAACATAAACAGCAAGGTGATACACTATGTATCAGAGCCAAGCTCTGCAGTCTTGCCACATCTAATCGTGAATGGTGGTGGACAATTAAACAGGTGGAAGCAGATCCACAATTTTCCCCATTCTCGGCACATCTGTGCAAAGCTGAAGCAGGATTTGCAATAACGTTTGCCCAGAAGTGCCACGTGGATGATCCATTTTGGCCTCTCCTGTGAACCAAGGATCATTGATGCTGATCTTCAGCAAATTTGATTCACTTCATCTAATAAACATCTGAAGTCATTGCATACCACAAAGGTAAGGACCACCAACAACATTACATCAATAGTATCGAGGATTTGTGCTTGAGAATTTGCTGTGCCCCTACCTAAGCTGTTCCAATCCAGATACAACACTGCAGTCTACCCAACAATGTGGAAATATGCCCAAGTAAGTTCGGCACACAAGCAGCCCAGCAAATCACAGAATAACTTGCACAAGAAGTGTTGAGCTTGGATTCAGTCATTGGATCAAACTTACTTTTTGACCGAGTCGGTTTCTGAAGGACATAGCTTGTTATCTTCCTCGCACGTTGGGATATCAAAATTTTCAGGGCTGTGGTCATAAAGCAGTTAATTTTAAGCAAGTATTTGCATTCAAAATTAAACCCATTCCCCCGCCCCTCCCCACCCTCCTGTTTAAACTGAAGATGCAGTACTTCAAACTTTAATCAGCTGGTTTTGTTGAACAGAGCGCACCCTTCATGGCCTGGCAAATTCCTCATTTTTATAAATCAAGCTGCGGAACCAACACTAGTTACAAGTGTACAAGAGGACAAGCCAAGGCTGACCTAAAAATGTGGCATTCAACCTGATGAAACTACAACACGGCTATTTGCTGCCTAACCACATAAACAGCAAGGTGATAGATTGTGGATCAGAGCCAAGCTCTGCAGTCTTGCCACATCTAATTGTGAATGGTGGTGGACAATTAAACAACCCACTGGAGGAGGCAAGTCCATATTTATTCCCAACTCCCAGCACATCTGTGCAGAAGACAAAGCTGAAAAAGCATTTGCAAAAACCTTTGCCCAGAAGTGTCGAGTGGATGATCCATTTTGGCCTCCCTGGTGACCCAAGCATCATCGATGCTTATTTTCAGCAAATTTGATTCACTTCACGTAATAAAGAAACATCTGAAGTCACTGTATACTTCAAAGGTAGGGACCCCAACGACATGACACCAATAGTATTGAGGGTTTGTGCTTGAGAATTTCTCTGCCCCTATCCAAGCTGTTCCAACACTGGAATCTTCCCAACAATGTAGAAATATGCCCAGGTAGGTTTTGCACGCAAGCAGCAACTCAGTAAATCATAAGGCATAACCTGCGCAGAACTGTTCAGTTTGGATTCAGTCAAGTCACTTAGCCTCTGGCCACATTACAGCTTTAGTTCAAACAGGCACAAAAGAAATTGAAATCAAGAGGCAAGGTCAGAGTGACTGCCATCAGCATCAAGAAACCCAAGCAATACTGGAATCAATGGAAAGTCAGGGGGAAAACTCTCCAGTGACTGCAAGTGTACCCAGCAGAAATGAAGATGGTTGTGCTTGTTAAGTCTGTCAATTCATCCCAGAACATGTCTGCATGAGTTCCTCAGTTGAGTGTGTCCTTGGCCCAGCCATCTGCAACTATGTCTTTCAATGACCTTCCCCCATTAAGTCATAAGGTCAGAAGTGGGCATTTTGCTGATGACTACACATGATTCAGCACTATTTGTGACTTGAATCCACCCATTGTCCTTTGAAATTCAATTCATTGCTGATTCCCAACTCTTTCTATCCTGGGGTTACAATTCATCAGAAACTAAATTGGACCACACTTCTAGATGTAGATTTGTAACAGCAGATCAGAGGCTGGGAATTCCGTAGCAGGTAACTTGCCTCCTGACTGTCCAAAACCTGTTTAGTATCTACAAATTACAAGTCAGGAGTGGTATGGAATACTCTTCTCCCCATTGATGACAGCAGTTCCAGCAAAAAATTCGACACCATCCAAGACAAAGCAGCCATCACCTTCAATATTCACTTTCTCCATCAGTGACAGCAGTGTACATCAGCTACAAAATGCACTGCAGGAATTCACCAAGACCCACTTCAACAACTTTATTAGCCCATGTTCTCTACTACCTAGGAGGACAAAGAGTAAGCACATGGAACGCCATCACTTCCCAGGTTTCCTCCAAGTCATTCACCATTCTGATTTGGAAATATATCACCATTCCTTCACTGTTGTTGTGTCAAAGTCCTGGCATTCCCTCCCCAAGAACACCATTGATGTACCTACCATTCAAGGACAATAGCAATTCAAGAAGACAGCTCACCACCATCTCCTCAAGGCAATTAGGAACAGGAAATAAATACTGGCCCAACTAGGGACAGCCACATCCCATGTATGGATCAAAAATTAGTCAATGACTCGCTATTTCTGCAGGTATTTTGCTCATGTCAACCATGCCCACCACTTGAGGAAAACACCAGATAAATCCTGGCCTATTCTGGAGGCAACCTCAGCAATGGCACCAGTAGTACTGACTGTGTGTTTGCTGAAACATCCCAGTGATTGGCAGGCAGTTCTGGACACCAGACAACACTATTTATTGGATCAGGTCCATGGCAGCAGGCGACTACCAGCAACATGCCATCATTTCTGCTGGGTACACTTGCAGTCACTGGAGAGTTTTCCCCCTGATTTCCCATTGATTCCAGTATTGCTTGGGTTTCTTGATGCTGATGGCAGTCATTCTGATCTTGCCTCTTGATTTCAATGCCACTTCAAAACCAGTAGAAGGGCTTTGCTTTCACCCACAAAACCTCCCCCTCCCTCTCCAAAAACACAGGCATACAAAAAGTTAACTGCTTCTAGGAATAATAGAAACATTAGACAAAAAAATTATTTGTCACAGGTATAGCTTACATAAACACTACAATTAAGTTATTGTTAAACTCCCCTAGTCACCATAATCCGGCACCTGTTGAAGTCAACGTACCTCTTAACTAGTCCATCTTTCAGAATGTGGGAGGAAACCCACACAGACACAGGGGGAATGTGCAAAGTCCAGTGACACAAGCTGCAAATCGAACCCGGTTCTTGGCATTGAAACAGAAGTGCTAACCACGGTATTACCACACCAGGCTATCAATCAATTCCTCTCACATGATTGCTATGGTATTTGCTACACTATTACATGCCTTTATGAGCAAGTTCCTACATTAATCTATAGGAATTGCTCGCTTTCCATCCATTCACATTTACGTTGTCATGTTCTGAATGAATTGCTGTCACACATCAGATTAAACTTACTTTATGACTACTGTAATGTTTCCTGGAGAAACACGATTTTCATTT
This sequence comes from Sphyrna mokarran, assembly GCA_024679065.1. Taxonomy (NCBI): domain Eukaryota; kingdom Metazoa; phylum Chordata; class Chondrichthyes; order Carcharhiniformes; family Carcharhinidae; genus Sphyrna; species Sphyrna mokarran. The sequence continues at coordinate 69,913,693 of JAGIQG010000009.1, read as the reverse complement.
TCCTCGCTATTTGGAGTGTCACAGTTTCTGCAGGTGCAATTGATCACAAAGAAAAGTGATTTTAAACAAATGCTTACATCCACAAGTGGCCATCATTTAAAAAACAGGAAACTCTGGGATTCAATGTTTCAACCTTTGATCACCTGGTTTACTGAATGCATCATCTTTTGTTCTATATCAATGTATTTTTTATTGAGACATACTGAGGAATAAGACAAATACAGAGAGAGTCAGTAGTGTGATTGTTGCAGTCTGGAATGGTTTTCACTGCAATGTTATATGAAGCTCTTCCTAAATGATTTTTACAGGTAGAACCAGCACCCCAGCAATTCCCTTTTATACAGATTCTGACTCAAGCAGAGTTTAGTCAGAGATTGGATCAAACTTACTGCTTGACTGAGTTAGTTTCTGAAGAACATGACTTTCTATCTTCCTCGCATTTTGGACTGTCAAAGTTTTCATGGTCACAAAGCACGTCATTTTAAGCAAATATTTGCATTCAAAATTAAATCCATTAAACCCCCATCCCTCCTTAAGCTGAAGGAGCAGTATTTCAAGCCTTCATCACCTGGGGTTGTTGAATATCCTTCATGGCCTGGCAAATTCCTTACTATTATAATCAAGCTGTAAGGTCAACCTTATTTGAATGAAATGTACAAGAGGTCAAGGAGTGCCACACTGGCCTAAAAATGTGACACAAGTCTGGTGAAACTACAGCACAGAGCTATTTGTGGCTAAACAGCATAAACAGCAAGGTGATAACTGTGAATCAGAGCCCAGTTCGACAGTCTTGCCACATTTAATCGTGAATGGCAGTGGACAATTAAACAGGCGGAGGGGGGTCTACAATTTTCCCCACTCTCGGCACATCTGTGCAAAGCTGAAACAGCATTTGCAATAACCTTTGCCTGAAGTACCAAGTGGATGATCCATTTTGAGTGAAGTTGGTAGTTAAGGCGGCAAATATGTTAGCATTCATTTCAAGAGGACTAGAATACAAAAGCAGGGATGTATTGCAAAGGCTGTATAAAGGTTCTGGTTGGACCACATTTAGAATATTGAAAGCAATTGTAGGTCCTACATCCAAGGAAGGATATACTGGCCTTGAGGACAGAGTCTGGAGGAGGTTCATGAGGATTATATTGAAAAGTTTGATGAATGAGAAACATTTAGGATTCTGGGTCTGTACTCAAATACAGCTTTCGGCCCATAACAATCCCACCCTAACCCTGTAACCCACATATTTATCCTGCTAATTCCCCCACACCCACCCCCCAACACAAAAGGCCAATCTACCTAACTTGCACATGTTTTGGATTGTAGGAGAAAACTGGAGCACTTGGCGGAAACCTACACTGACACAGTGATAACGTGCAAACTCCACACAGAAGCGACTGAATCCAGGAATTGAACCCAGGTCCTTGGCGCTGTGAGGCAGCAGTGCTAACCACCATGCCATCCAAAATAATGATGCCCAATATGATTGTTACATTTCAGATTGCAGCTGGAGTTGGAAGGTGTATAATGAGTCAAAGTCTAGAGTCAGAGTTTATCAAATCGTCATTAGGGTGCACAGTGAAGGTTTCATTTGTATTTACAATTAAGTTTTTGAGTGAATTTTCAATCTTTGTCAGGATTTGGTGTTTGGTGAAAAGCAACATTGTGTTTTACTTATTTTGGAAGCTGCTAGTCCAGAATGGAGCGCTGGAAGCTCTGCCAGAGTCCTTCATTAAAAAGTTTGCGAAGTCTGAAGTCAGGAACCAAGAGGGTAGACTTGCTGCTCCAACCTGCTGCTTAGTACTTACTGCAATCTGCAGCCAGTTAACATAATCAGTGATCAAGAAGCTGCTCACTCAGTCACAACAACCTCCTGTGGTGTGGTGATCTGAATCTGCTGGTTAGTCAACTGGATGAGTAAACCACCAAAAATGTGAGCCCAGGCCTAATTGCCTTGCCTTGAAGCTTCCTTTGACAAAAGGAACAAGTTAATCAGCAGAGTGAATCATACTTAGACTCAGGGTTACACACAAGAGAGACACAAGAGAACAATTTGGAACTTTGGTGTTTCTCCATTTAATCAACAAGGAAGCAGTTTATCTGTTCATGTGCCCACAACAAGACACGTCACCTTCAGCAATGATTTTGTGCAGTTGTTCCAAATCATGCCCCTCCGATGTTTAGATGTGGGCAGAAGGAAAGGGAGGGTGAAATTTATGGTATTCAGAACTTCATTTTGAATGGACTTGCCTTAAATTACTCTAGAAATAATGGAACAAGGTATATCTCTGCAGAACTGCTTATTTGTGCATTCTATCAATGGAAGTCCATTAATTGAGTTTGCAATTGGGATACGACAGTGATCTGTAGCATTGTTACTGATGTAGGATCCACACATACCTAAAACTGAAGCTTTTGTATAAGACCTGTTTCTTGTCATGAGCTTTATTTGAATTGTTAGATTGATGAAAATGATGATGTTTGAACCTTATAATTGTGAAAATACTTGTTGAAGAATCAATCTTCTGCAATAATTTTGGTCTGATAAAGTCATATCCTGGAATAGTTTAAATTAGAGGGTCATTAGTCGGAGCAACATCAAGGGCCGAAGGGCCTGTACTGCGCTGTAATGTTCTATGTTCCACTATAAGGATGAGAGGGGAATCTCACTGAAACTTATAGAATTCAGAAAGGCCTGGATTTAGTGGGTGAGAAGATGTTTCCATTAGTAAGAGACTGGAATCGCAGGGCACAAACTTAGGGCTGACCCTTTAGAATCAAGATGAAGGGGAATTTCTTCTGCTAGAGGGTGGTGAATCTATGAAATTCATTACCACAGAAGACTGGGTATATTTAAGGCAGAGAATGATGGGTTTGAATTGGTAGGGAGATTAAAGGCGAATGTGGTCGAGAAACATATCGGCCATGACTGAAACGTGGGACAGTTTCAATGGACTGAATATCTAATTTTGTTCCCATATTTCATGGTCAGTATGCTAGTCCCATGACCAGTGACTGTTGGTGTTCCTGGAAGATGAGCTTCAGATTAACAACATGAAAATAACCTGACCAAAAAAATCCTTTTCTGCCACTGCCATTAGACAAGAGATGCCACTTATTTGTTCTCACCCGTCCATCAAGAGTTCCAGCACACGATCAGCAGTAGTGAAAGCTCTATATGTTGCAAGGAATATGCTGATATAGGTGAGATCGTTGTTGTCAAAAGCTGTTAATACATTTTCGACAAGCTTTCCTAAGGTCCCAGCCTTAATTGTACGGACTCTGCATGTTTCAAACCGACTGACGGTGTGACCTGGAGGCACCTCATCTCGTTCCACCTAGGGGATGCAAAGATAAGAAGATCAATGCCATGCAAAAGTACAGTAACAAGAACATTCATTTCCATAACATTTTACATAGTGTAGACATTACAAGATACCTCACAGAATCATTATTAAATGAAATTGAGACTAAGTCTTGAAGAGAAATACTTGATCAGAGATATACATTTTTAAAGAGAAATCTTTTAGCAGTAGAGGCAATGAGTTTAGGAAGGAATTCCAGAATTTAAGGATTAGGCATTTGAAGGTCTGGTCACCAATCACAGAATGAAACAAAATCAGGGATAAACCATAAGAGTGCATGCATTGCAAGACTGGAGGTGGTTACAATGAAAGGGAGGCTGATTTTGTTCAGTCTTATTTGACATTAACTGGTCATTTCATGTACTATGGAAACCATTTCATGCAAAATAGTCAAAGCCAAAATATTATGTACATGTGACTAGTTCACTGATGATTGGAGGAATTAGTGTACTGGAGCATGAAAAAATGCAGAGGGTAACCCCCCAGTAGATGACAAAAGAGAAAGCTTCCCAATGGAGCCAAATAAGAATGTTCCAAGTTCCAATGCTGTCCAGCTGGAGCAGGACAAGGGGGTTCCACAATTAAACTCATGAATAGGGAGGAAAAGAAAAAAAAGCCTTTGTTGGGTAAGGTGTCAGGGAGGGGTAATACCTTAGATGGAGGAACACATGGCATCCTTTCAGGGCAGTTTGTCCATCCTTTGTCCCTACTTGGCACTCAGCTCTTACCTGTCGGCTCCCGTAGCTGTTTGCATACGACAGCAGGAATCTGGATAGGGATCGCAATTGTTTACAATTTATATAGATGATTTGGAGTTGGGGACCAAATAAATATCTAAGTTCACAGATGATATGAAGATGACTGGTGGAGCAAAGTGTGCAAGAACATCTGCAAAGGGATATAGATGGTTTGTGGGTAGAGCATGAAGTACAAATGTTGTTAAATATGAAGTCATCCATTTAGGTAGGAACATCAGCAAATTGGATTACTACTTAAATGGTAAAAAATTGTAGCATGCTGCTGTGCAGAGGAACCTGGTGTCCCTGTGCATGAATCACAAAAAGTTGGTTTGCAGGTGCAGCAGGTAATTAAAATAAATGGGATTTTGTCCTTAATTGCTGGAGGGAGGGAGTTTAAAAACCGGGAGATTATGTTGCAGCTTTATAAGGTGCTGGTGGTGCTGGTGAAGTCACACCTGGAATATTGTGTACAGCTTTGATTTCCTTAAGGACATAATGGCACTTGTTGAGGGGATGCAGAGGAGATTAATGAGTTGGTTCTGGAGTTGAGGATTGGGTTATGATGAGACTAAGACCATGCTCACTGGAATGAAGAATGAGGTAGGAATCTTACAAACATAAAATTAAGAGAATTTAGGAGAGAAGCAGAGAAGTTGTTTCCACTGGCAGAAGAAATTAGAACTTAGGGGGCATAGTCTCAAAATAAGGGGAAGCAGATTTAGGACTGAGTTGAGGAGTAACTTCTTCAGACAAACAAAACACTTCAGAGAAGGAAGCAAGAGTGCAGGATGTAGTGATATAGTCATGGCTAGAAAGATCAACTTAACGCAAGATAAGTCCATTCAGTAGTCTGACAGCAACAGGAAAGAAGATGTTCTTGAGTCGGTTGCTATATGACCTCAGACTTTTGTATCTTTTTCCCGAAGGAAGGTGGTGGAAGAGAGAATATCCAAGGTGCATGAGGTCCTTAATTATGCTTGCTGCTTTGCCGAGGCAGCAGGAAGTGGAGACAGAGTAAAGGGGTGGGAGGCCTGGTTTGCGTGATGGATTGGACGACATTCACAACCGTTTGAAGATCCTTGTTGTCATGGGCAGAGCAGGAGCCATACCAAACTGTCCCGAAAGAATGCTTTCCATGATGCTTCTGTAAAAGTTGGAAATTTTCTTAGTCTTGAGAAAGTAGAGGTGTTGGCGGGCTTTCTTAATTACAGTGTCAGCACTGGGGGGACCAGGACAAGTTGATGGTGATCTGGATACCTAAAAACATGAAGCTGTCAATTTTTCTACTTTGTCCCTGTTGATGTAGACAGGTCCCTGAAGTAGATGAATTCTCCTTTGTTTTGTTGACATTGAGTAGAGACTATTGTTGCTGCATCAGTTCAGATTCTCTCTCTCCTGTACTTTGTCTTGTCATTGTTTGAGATCCGACTCACTGCAGTGGTGTCGTCAGCAAACTTGAAAATCGAATTGAAGAGGAAATTAGTCACCGTTATAAGCGTATAACAAATATAGTAGGGGGCTGAGAAAAAGCCTGTGGGGCACCAGTGTTGTGGATGATTGTGGAGGTGGTGCTGTTACCTATCCTTACTGACTGTGGTCTGAGAGTTAGGAAGTTCAGAATCCATTCGCAGAGGGAGGTACCAAAGCCTAGGCCATGGAATTCAGAAATGAGTATACTCCTCATACACGTAGACTGTGCAGCTAAATCCCCCTCCAATTCGATTTTCAAGTTTGCTGAAGACACCACCGTAGTAGGTCAGATGTCAAACAATGACGAGAGAGTGTATAGGAATAAGTGTTGGAGACTGAGCAGTAGTCAATAAATAGGTGTCCTTGTTATCTAGGTAGAATTCGGTGAAGCAGTTGAGACTACCTCATTGAATGTTTATAAGGCTAAGATAGACAGATTTTAGATCAGTAAAGGAATTGAGGGTTGTGAATAGGCAAACAAGAACAGCTGAGTCCACAAAAGGATCAGCCATGATTTTATTGAGTGACTGTCAAATTCAAGAGGCCAATTAGCCTACTCCTGCTCCTATTCTTATGCTCTTATGTTCTGGAGTTGGAGATGAAATGTACAAGCTACTTTTGTGGGGGGAAATCCCTCATGGAACATCAGAATTCTCAGTTTCATGTCAAACTAAGGAGGTAACAAAAAATGTATTTTCTTGGTAAATCAGGTGAGCATCCCTAGTCTCTGTAAATGCTCAAGTAGTTTTTCCACAATGTACAGGAATATTTCATACATGCCCGTAGAATCACTTGGCCAAGCACATGCACTCTCTGGATATACCTGAAGTTTGCTTTAGAAGATTAACTAGGAAAGCACATGGCTAAATTTGACCAAATACTGGGAACAACCAGGTTAATCTAGACGAAGCATGTTTGCCAAAGATTTAATTTCATCAAATTTAATGGCTAACATTTGATGCTATATTGCTTCATTTTTGTTTCCCCTTCCTCGGTGCTTGATCAGCTATTAACCTCAATACACAGAATTTTAGATAAATATATTCCTGATGAAATGGACAATTCCCATTCAACCTTTTGAACATGTAATAAAGCCAGAGTTTAACCCCAATATAAGCATTTAAATGTACACGCATTGTTTTAAAAAAAGGGAAGGTGGAAGGGAAGATTAAGCCATACTCACCCCCGGCCATCTTGCACTCTTGCTGGCTGCTTGTTGTATATGGATTTTGTTCAAGCTCACAACATAAACAGCCCCTTCTTCTATCTCTTCAAGACAGTCTTCAACTGAATTGTGCTGTGGAGAAATCAAACCAAAAATATAGTAAATATCTCTGGAGAAGCTCCTGAAATTTTGCATCCAGAATACAGACATTATTATATCTAATTGTAGACTCCTATAGAGTAGAGGAAACTTTGTATACTTCGCATATTGCATCTCAAAATGACATGAAAATATTCACAGTGCTCAAGAGACTTCTGAATACTTTAGCGAGACTTTTCAACATTAACTAAATTGACAAGAAATGCAAATTACCCATGTTTCAAAGTCTATACTAAGGATCCTTCCCACACTTGCCATTCCCCATTGTGCTGATATTTCCCAGACATCCACAGTGCAGAATGTTTTCACACAATATAAGAGGGGTTTAAAAAGCAGCTTCCAATTTTACTTTACAAACTGCAGAGTTGTATTAATAATCACAATAGTGTTAATTTTGCTGATTGATTCATGAACATTATACATATAGTGCAATGTACTAATGATGAAAAACCCTCTATATTCCTTTCCACTCATGACCCAGCATTTTCTCAACAATATCCTGGGAAAATCTGGAGCACAGCCCTTAATGTAAAATTTTGGTACCAAACGGATGATACCGAAACAGCAACATTTCACTGAGTAAACACGTTGCAAATCCTTTGCTTTAGTTTCCCCATTGGCCATAATCAAATTAAACCTAATTGATATTGGCACAGTAGGAATCAATTAAAAACTGAACCAAACTTTAGCAAGGATCCCACGGGATCACAATGGATTTTTACAGAAGCTCAAGCATGAAAAAAGATCTTGTGGAATATCAAATAGCATTTATGTTTATTATCCAGCAAAAAAGGACAACACGATATGTTTCAGACACTGAATTACAAGACCAACATATTCAGTGACAAGGGAAAACGAACTACAAGAGCTTTGGCTCTGGTTCTCTCAGATCCATTTAAATGAAACATAGAAACATAACCAACTGTACCACTTTATACTTCCAAGGTGACCACATCCATTTTTTCTCTTCATGACAATTACTCCAGAGATCCTTGAGCACTTTGAACTGAAGTTTTAGAAATCCTGTCACATACTCCACTGAGTTCCAAAGCTAAGCAGCACAGTAATAAGTCTATTTCTGACACAGAATTCAGCTGCAACTCTTCTACGCTGTGTGTGTTGTAGCACTTTCCTCTATGGATCTCTTGACTTAAATCTTTACTTCCAATATCTCTTTCCCTATCCTCCAAACAAAAAGATTCCAGCCGCTGATATTAGACTTTGTGGACTGAAGGATCAGATTATGGCAATGTGCACATTATGAGAAAGAAAAGCAGTCATGAGTTCCAAGACACTACAGCGTCCAAACACTCTATTCTGTCCACACTTCTTTTGGGTGAGATAAGCATTTCTCAATGCAGAAAGTAGCCCTGCAGCAAGAGGCTGGAAATACGGGAAGAATGGGAGAGAAAAGAAACTCATTTAACAAATCATAGAATGACCCAGTAGTTACACTGAAAAGCTTTTCCAGTCACAGCCACTTTTGAATTAATACAGTTTTACTGTGGAATAAAGGCAGATGCAGTTATCACGGGGGATGATTACTGGAGGCATCGAGCCGGATTAAGAAGCTGTTACCCGATTCCATTTGTTTTTATTTCAGTGCTTAAATCCGCTTTCAGCACTGGCACAGCTCGCGAAGAGTGAGAGACAATGCTCTGTGTTTGACTGGTGTCTCAGAAAAACAACATTCCCCACTGTCTGCATTGTTCTTGATGTAAAGATGCCGGTGTTGGATTGGGATGGTAAGAACTCAGTAAGAATTTAGCAACACCAATTTTTAATCCAACCGATTTATTTGATAGTAAAATTGCAAGCTTTCAACACTCCGTGTCTTCCTCAGGCAAATGCAGTGTTCTGGTCATTGTTCTTGGCAGAGCTTCAGAGCGTGGCCTGTGTTGTAGGGAGTGAAAATAGAGCTGAGTGCTGCACCATTTTAACCAGTGATGTTTTGGAAAGAAAAAAATGTTATCAAAATGCAGCAGGGAGGACTGGGAGGTGCAGAGATCAGTCACATGTTAAAATGACAGACCATTCTGTTTAATTCAAAATAAGGTCGATTATCCCTAAAAATGGAACACTACAGATGCTGCTGTTCTGGAGACATGGGTTCAAAACTCATCATGGCAACTGTTCGAATTTTAATTTGATTAATAAATCCAGAATGAAAAATCAATAATGGTGACCATGACTATCATTTGTTATAAAACCCATCTAGTTCACTACGGAAATTTGCCATGCTTACTGCTGGTCCAGCCTACATATCACCTCAGCCCACAGCAATGCAGTTCACTCTTAAATGGCCTAGCAAGCCATTTAGTTCAAGGGCAATGAGATATGGGCAAAAATGCTGGCCCTGCCAGTGATGCCCACATCCCAGGACAGAATAAAGAATTCAGCTCAATATCACCCATCAGATTAAACATCTTCTCCATATGAAAACTCGGGACCAGAGAGCAATATCTGAGAGTGAGAGACAGATATGAGGAGAAATTTCTTCTTTCCAAGGGTAGTGCAGGTTAGGTGGATTGGTATGCTAAATTGGTCATGCTACAACAATTAACTTATCTGTCTTTGTCTCTTTCTGATGTGGAAAAGAGTATGGATAGTAAATGTTCAAATGAACTAGCTAACCAGAAAATCTTGCTGGACCAAGAAATTATCATTCAAACATCCATGCTGGGCAGTAAATATGCTAACAATATGCTTCATACACATCTATTGTAAAACAGTGGAGATTCAAGTATGCTGCCTCTTTAGGGCGGGGGCACTTATACAAATCATTTAAAATAAAGCCTTAGAACAATTGGAATCTTGGTTTTCTTAGATAATTAAAGCAAGGAGGAAGGTACTGTCTCCACAAATCAAGTGCCTTTCTCACTATTTGTGAGATCTAGAGGGGTGTGAAGTATACGTATATGTTGTATGTTGACGTTTATAGTCTGGACTGCCATTTAAAAATGCAGGTTGTTTAACCCCAACTCTTCCCAGTGTGGAACCCTGTTGGGCAGTCTTAGACTTGACTGTGAATGAGTATACACCTCTCATAAAAGGTCCCACTGTTCAAGTTGTCAGGCCTATCTCATGATTTTTTATGTACTCTTAGCTCATGGGAGCATACATAATAACTGGATCTCACTATCGTCATTGCCAGTTATGTTAGAAATTCTGCTATTAAAGTTTGACAGATCCTTCATGCCCCAACCTTCAGTCAATCTCAGCTTCCTGAATCTTTTTCATCTTTCTATAAAGATTGATGTCATCCCTGACATCAATCAAAAATGCTCATTTGAATTTTAAACTTATTTTGTTATTTTACTATTCTTTTCATGGGCTTGGGTGTCAGAGGTTAGGCCAGCATTTATTGTCCATCCCTAAATGGCCTTGAGAAGACAGTGGTGAGCTGCCTTCTTCATCTGGTGCAGATCATGTGGTGTAGATATAACCAAAGTGTTCTTAGGGAGGGAATTTTAGAATTTTGACCCAGTGATAGTGAAGGAATGGAGCTCTATTTCCAAATTAGGATGGTGACTACAAAGAACAAAGAACAAAACAGCACGGGAAACAGGCCCTTCGGCCCAACGAGCCTGCGCCTCCACCCCGATGTTCCCACTTCTACCCGTGATCCCTGTCTATGTTTATAGATCTATGGATTAAAAAACAAATTTGAGACAATTTAGGGAGAATTTGTTTTGCCAATTAGCCTAAGAGCACATCTTTGGGATGTGGGAGGAAACCGGAGCACCCGGAGAAAACCCACGCAAGCACGGGGAGAATGCGCAAACTCCCACAGACACAGGCCCAAATCCATGTATCTGCACAGCACAGCGATAGTCACTGAGCTGTCGTGTTGCCCATCAAATGGTCCAGGTCAAGTGTACGCTAACGACGTGAAGCACTAGGATACTCTCGAAAAAAATCCAAGAGCAGCCCTCTCACGACCCATCGCGTGTATGCCCCTCGTTAGACAACAAGGTGGACCAAAGCACCTGTAGGATAAAAACAAGTATATCAATATCATCATCTATTTACACACTTCTCAGGGACTCCCAAGGCTCATGATCCCTATTTTAAATCAGTTTTCTATACCCCTCCATTCCCATTCTGTTCATGTGCCCATCTAAGTATTTCTTAAATAACTCCAGAGTGCCTGCCCCCACCACTTTACTTGGCAGCACATTCCAGTGGCATCCTTGTATCTACTGTCCTGAACCTTCTAGATGGGAGATTGCAAGGTTCCATTGGAGGAGCAACTTGTAGATAGTCCACACTGCTGCCACTATGCATTTATGGAGGAGAGAGTCAATGTTTATGGAAGGGGTAACAGTTCAAAGGGTTGCTTTGTCTTGGATAATACTGAGCTTCTTAAGTGCTGTTGGAGGCAAGGGGAGAATATTCCATCACACTCCTGACTTGTGCCTTGTAGAAATTGGACAGGCTTTGTTTGGGGAGTCAGGAGATGAGTTACTCATTGCAGCATTTCCAGCCTCTGACCTGCTTTTGCAGCCATAGCATACATGTGTTAGTCCAAGTCAGTTTCTCGTCAATTGGAACTTCCAAGATGTTGATCATGATTTAACAGCTGGTTTTGACAAGAATAATTAAGCCCAATTCATTTTGGTCTCCCAACCTAACTTGGTATCAAAGCCTAACTTTACCATTGTGGCTGAAATCAGTAATTATAATTTTACGTGTGCTGCATTGTGTTATAAGCTCAATCCAGAAAGAAAGGGCCACGAATCATTCACTTTGTTGTTTAGGCAAAGCATTGCTAGATACAATGCTTTTGTTGATTATATGTCATCACATTTCAATCCAGTAAGACAAATTATAGCAAAATAAATTGGTGGTTTTCAACCATTTTGACAATCTGAAATGAAGGAGATTGTGGGAAGTCCATACTTCAGCAAAAAAACTACTAAGTGGTTGCAATAAATTTCTAAACTAAAAGCTACCAGCTGTCAATACATTCCCTTTGACTTTTACAATGCGTGAAGTATTTTGCTCTCTCCTTTCCTTCCTCTTTCATTCTATTCAGAATTATTTCCATCTGTTCTGCCAGGGAGGTAGCAGGCTGTCAACTCTTGCTCAGCTTTCCTTCTTCATAATCACCTTTTAATTATTTTAAAATCAGTATGTTTGATACCAACACTTAAGTTTTCCAAATAATTCAGCTTCATGGCATTCTCCGTGATAATCACAGGCTTTCTAAACAAAAGTCCAGCAACCTGACTCTGTGCAGCATTTGGAGAGGAGGTAGGAGGAGGGGAATGGTGGCTCGGTTGGTGTTCTCACTCTTGGCTTCTTCCCAAGGGGTTCATGATCATTTCCTCGCTGTCTGAACTCCTCCTCAATCTTTCCTTCCCATTCATTGCATAGTGCAACAAAAGAGTTTTTTTTTAAGTTTATTTATTAGTGTCATACATAAGCTTACATTAACACTGCAATGGAGTTACTGTGAAAATCCCCTAGTCGCCATGCTCCAGTCCTATTTGGGTTCACTGATTGAGGATTTAGCATGGCCAATGATCTAAGCAGCACATCTTTCAGAATGTGGGAGGAAACTGGGCACCTGGAGGAAACCCACGCAGACACGGGAAGTAAGTGCAAACTCCACACGGACAGTGACCCAAGTCAAGAATCGAATCCAGGTCCTTGGCAGTGTACGCTATGGGTGTTTCTGACCTCCAGTATCTCAAAAGCCTTTAAATGCTCACAGAGCCTGCCAAAAAACATACATAATCTGACACAAATATACACAGACATAAATCAAAACTGCTGTGTTTTTTTTATAGCACATTGAACAGATGAAGTAATTAAACAATCAACAGGGATGGAAGAAATCTTTGAAGCTTAATAATATTCAAAGCAAAACCTGATGGTGGTGTTAAAGTTAAATATGTAGAGGAGAATATCAATTTTGGTGCAATAATTCAGGTAAAAAACTTTGAAAGTATATATGCACAGGAACATTGTTTTCTTTGTTTTACCAGTCATAATACCGCAATTTGCTTAGAGTGAACAGAAGGATTGCCTAGCAGATGACATGCTATTTTCCTGTATCGGGTCCAGGAAATAGTTTGAAAATCTAGTTTGAATTTGGAATCAGTTTACTGAAGAGGGAACACATGGGAGAGCAGATGGAAAGTGGCCAATACATGCAGCACCATCCAAGGTCTATCATTAACCCCAATTAAAAGGTGAAAACAGTCCTCTGCAGCCTGTGGTTCAAAAGTAATTTCATTTAAAGCATTTTTTTTTGTTTATACCAGAATAGTCTGACCCCAGTATTTTACATCATGGAGCTCAATTATATTTGTAATAAATGCATATAATTGATGTATATTGTCTTCAAGGTAGATGGAACTTAAACCAGTATTAAATTAAAATATCCTGTTACCTACAACACTACTTAATTTAACATTAAGCTGCAAAGGCAAACTGTATTCCAGCACCCTCAATATATTTGCCCTTTTTCTCCAATAAATCTCAAGATTTAAACCATTCTATTTGCATTCATGAGACTAGGAGGCCTCTTGAACATGTTCTAGTCAATCAGATCATGACTGATTTCTCTATCAATTCCACCTACCCATCATTTATCCATATCCCTTAATGCCCTGACAAAATAAACATTTACCTATTTCCCTTTCTATCTGGTCTTGGAATTTTGAATTAACCCAACATTTGTAGTCTGACAAATGTTTCCATATGTCCAAGACATAATCATGCTATGTGTACAAACACCGAAGTAACTTGGCTCAACTTTAAAAATAACATAGGTATTCCATTAACTGCATCATTACTGAGCACCACAAAAATTCAACCAGTCCATTCCAGCGTGACCTACCATTCACAGATGCACACAGAGGTCTGTCAGAGGCCAGGATTCAGCTGTCCCCAAGTCAGCTGCTGGGCCTCTGGATTTGTTCCTCTCAAAACTGGTGAAGATGCATCAAGATACCAGGGGAGTTGTAGAAGTTGCTGCAACTGTAAGGCTGTTTAGGGGAGTCAAACAGAGTGCTGTCGCAGGCGGTGGTGCCGACACAGCGTGAGACCCAGATCAAATCTGCAAGGGTGGCAACTGCAGTGGAAAGTCTGGCTCAGAAGTCTGCCCTCATGGGTAACAGGGTCCAGGCTATCCTGATGACACTCTGGGCCAAAGGCGAGGGTGTTTCTGGTATCCAGGTGGCACAGGATTCTTTGGCCATGGATGTCGGGGGTATGTGGGAGATACTGTTGGTCAGGGCTGGGACTCTCACTGGGATTCTGGAGACACTAGAGGGCTACTGCTGACAGGCTCCAGAGCCTGGCTTGCTTACAGAATGCTGAACCAGAGGAATAGGGCTGAGGGATCACAAATCATGGGGCAGACACATCTAGGCCTACAAGCCAGGTGATGCCAGAGGTTGAAGCTCAGGCCAGCTACCCTGGCATCCCATGGAGTGTCCCCAGGGCTTCTGGGAACCCCAAGGAAGGAGGAAGGGCTTGAGCCTATGTTGGGGCCTTACACCCAGGAGATCCTGGATGTCCCGAGACCTTCCAATTCCCCCCTTCCTCACACCAGGACATCTTAAGAGCAGTGAGGTGAACAGGGTGGCACACAACCTTGTCATCCGCAAGTCAGTGGGGCTCTCCAGATCTAGAAAAAGCAGTAGACTGCACAAAATTAGAAAGTTGTAGTTCACTGGAGGGTACAGGTGAAGGTCACCAGTAATCAGAGTTAAGGACATAATAAACTGTTACTTGTACCTCACAGCTGTGACTAATGTGTTTCTGATTTCCCCCCCATCTCCCACAAAGCTGAGTATTCCTGAATCCCAAACGTAGAGATGCTGTCTGCTGAGCCTGCACATTCAGCTGATGTCTCAGAGTGCCTGCCCTACCTTCTCCAACATCCATCAGATTCTTGGTGCAAGTTCCTCCCCCTCCCCCACATTGGCCAAAAAGCATGTGTCCTCAACCCTTATGGCTTCGTAACAGTGTGCATTCAAAGTACAGACTTGAGTGGCATCAGGGGCAGGACCCCAGTGTGCGCAGCCTCCAGTCAAGGCTCACAAACACTGCCAGCCCAGGCAGATTAATAGAATAGGAAGTTTCTGGGGGCAGGGTGGTGGGATGATAGAAGCATGGGAAGAGTGATGTGGTTTAGGAGTCCAGGTTGTTTGGAGGGGGAATAGTGGCTACGCTTGCTCCTGGGGAATGCTGGATGTGTGTTGGTTGCTCCTTCTTCACTACGCAGCACCAGCTAAGGTGAAGCGAGCTGCAATCAAGGCTGCCAAGACCTGCCATTGCCGCCTACCTTGTTTCCTACGGTTTCATGTGGTGAGGCGCACACCTTGCCCCTTTGTCCTCCTCCTCCTTTCCAGTTGTGAAAAGAGCAGCAGACAATAATGATGCATGAAGCACGCACAGGGTCACGCTGGAGGGCCCCTCAGATCGGTCCAAGCGGTGAAACCGCAGCTTCAGCAGGTCAATGCACCGCTCGGCGACAGACCGGATGGCTGCATGGGCCTCGTTGTATTGGGTCTCCGCCTTGGTCTAGGGCCTCTGCATAGGCGTCATCAGCCATGATCTTAGTGAATATCCCTTGTCACCCAGAAGACATCCCGAGAGCCAAGGCTGGTCTTCAAAGAGCCCAGGGATGTCTGACTGCCTGAGCATAAAGCTGTCATGGACACTCCCTGGATCTCATGCATCTATTTGCATGATCCTCATTAGATGGTTGTAGATCATTTAGATGCTCAGGGAATGGAACCCCTTCTTGTTCACAAATTGCTGGGGCCCTGCATAAGGGGCTTGCAAAGCGGTGTGCCTCCCGGTCACTGCTCTCTGGATGGGGAATCCCAGCAGTAGAAGTGAAACCGAGAGCCCGGTTATCCTTCTGTGCACGATCCACATCAAACCCATATATCATGACCCATATCTGTGTCACAATGCCTGAAGCGAGCCAGAGACATTAAAATTCAGGGCAGCCATAACATTCACATCAACAGGGAACAAGTAGCCGCCCCTCCCCTGAAGTGCCAGGTGTGAGCGCACCTCACAAAGGTATCTCACCATGGTCTTGGGCAGGCACAGCCGGCAATGGCACATCTCCTGTGAGACAGCCTGGAAGGAATTTTGGAACCTGTACCTCCTTAGCCTCAGCACCCTCCAGCTTCTGTGCATCCTCCTGGACCTGAGCGGCAGCCCCATGCCCTACTTCCTGATGGTCTGGTGGTGGCTGCTGTTGTGGTGGTCTTTCCAGACCCACCACCTCCTAAGCTGCCTGTTCCTCCTTCTCCTCTACCCCTGGAGCCACCATAATAGTCAGATCCAAATTGAACAAACTGCAATCCATCTACACAGTGGGGTTTGGAAACAGCATAGAACGATGGATTATTATAATTGGTTGCGTAGACCCAGCACCACCCCAATCCCTCACTTAGGCCAGAACTCCCATTTGTGGGACCTGGCAACACCACACAATCCATGGTGCCATAAGTGGCCCGATTAGGGTTGTGTGAGATTCTCATCATGACAAATGCTGGCACAGATTATGTAGGTCGGTGTGCAGCCATGGGCAATGTGCACCCTTGAGCTATTGCTACTTATGCAACTGCAGCATCTGTTACAGGCATGTGTTGCTGGTCCTTGTCGCAGGGCAGGGACAGACTGCATATCAGCACCAAATGTGTGCCCAGTGACAGCAGATTCCATGTAGTCCATGTCTGAACCTCTGCATCCTGGCCTGGAGCAGCAACTGCTTCATCTGGTTAGGCCTCAGTCAGCATATGGTACACTCCTCCCCAACCCTGTAATACCAGAACTTGGTACAATCCCTGACCACACCTCATGGCAAGATAATGTCACTGCAAAGTGCTATGGAGGGTAGGGCTAAGCAGAACTCCTTCATGAAACCTCACCCAGACAGCTCTGAGAAAACAGAAGCCTTCTGCGCCCCACCCCCCCACCCCAGTTATCACTGCTCAATGGGCCAACATTTGAAGACAGCAGGAGGAAGGCCACCAGGCATCTCCAGGGCCTGCCTGCAACATCCCCCATGCTCCGTTAGCAGCAGTTATCTCCTCACGCCAGTTCAAGGCTGCCACGCCAGGTTGAGACTTTTATATACCTATTCTGATTCACACCAAAGTGACATCACGCCAAAGAGATGGGAGATGGAAGATGGAAATGTGGCCGGAGATTGCCATGTCGATCCCGATAATGGCATGTTAAAGTATGGTAAGTCATGCAAATCAGCAGCACACCAGTTTTCCCCACGGTCCCTGCAGTACCATTTCTTTCCAGTTGGGAGATGCAAGTGGGTCGTAAACGCTCGTGGAGAACCTGCGAAATGGCCTACATGCATATTTCCAAACCCGACTGACCAGAAAATTTAAGGGTTGTGATGGGAGAATCATCCTGAGGTTTCCTGGGGTTTCTCTCACCCTTCTTAAATGATAAATAATGGAATGATATTCCTATTTTACAATCTAACCACATAATTCCAGAATATAGCGCATGTTGGAAATTATATCCAGGATGCCTGCAATTATTCCACCAGTTCCTTAAAATTACCCAGTAGGACTACCGATCTGAAATTCTAGTATTTTCTCCATTATTATATTACTCTTTATATTAGATTCAATAAGTTTCCCGCTTTGATGTACTTATAGGTTTCTCTGTACTATTGATATTTTATCAGCATCAAATATAAAAACTAATAAAATATTCCTCAATAAATCTATAATTTCATTTTAGTTCCATTGTAGACTCACCCATTTGCTTTGAACATTCCCAGATTGGGAGCGCTTTGGTGACTGTTCCCTGTGGTTACGCTCTGATTTTGGCAACGATAGGTTTAAATAACCGAATTCGTCGGTCACTGTGACAGATTCTCCCAATGGCAGGGGGTGTCCACTGATGCAGTGGTGGACCTTACTGCAGAAAGTGTTGCCCATTTTCTCTTCAGCCTTGTCTGTCTAAATGAATTGATAAAACATTTCTCATGTCATGATGATGAAGAAAATCGAATACTACATATGAACATACTGAACTTTTCAATAAAGCCTGTGATTTTAAAAATAGACATAAAAGTCAAAGATGCCTGAGGATGTAAATTCAATCACTGGCTAAATTGTTGGTGTATGATACAAAGAGAGAAACAGTCAATTCACACTCTGTTTTGAGACAAGGACACATCAAAAGCACAAAAGCCATAGAGACTAACTACTATCTCTTGCGGAGATAATAGATGATTATCATCTCAGCAGGAATGATATCCTATTATCAATGTCCCAGACCAGTTTTTGGATTTTCACCTTCCAGGAAGGTATGAACACTGGGATAAAAGCTAGCTGAAAAACAGTTAATGTGGACTAGTACTGGATATGTCAGAGTGTGACATTTACCAGTTTTTTGTTCCATGTTTTATTACTTTGAAAGAAGACAATTGCAAATTTCACAACATTAGAGTGTTCCAAAGGAGAAGTGAATTAGGGGCCTTTGAAGTATTGTCACTGTGATAATACAAGGAAGCAGGGAAATCAATTTGCACACAGCAAGCTCCAATAAACAGCGACGTGATAATGATCAGATTATCTGTTTAAATAGTGTTGTCTGAGAATAAATAAATGTTGGTCAGAACACATTAAAACCTGCCTTATTCTTTCCTAGAATAATACCATGGAATCAAATGACTACTAGAGTGGGCAGATGAAGCTTGGTTTAAATGTCTCTTGTGAAAGATGGTGCCTCTGGCAGCGCAGCACATGTAGGGTACTGGACACATCTGTCAGCCCAGATTTTGTGCACAAATCCCAGCAACCTACAAATATCAGATTGAGTGGCAAGACTGACACCTTCTTCTTGCAGGATTGTCATGATGCAGCACTAATAATATGGAGATGCCAGCGTTGGACTGGGTAAGCACAGTAAGAAGTCTCACAACACCAGGTTAAAGTCCAACAGGCTTATTTGATGGCAAATGCCACTAGCTTTCGGAGCTCTGCTCTTTCGTCAGGTGAGTGGGGAGTTCTGATCACAAACAGGGCATATAAAGACACATTGAGTTTACAGATTACTGATTAGAATGCGAGTCTTTACAACTAATCAAGTCTTAAAGGAGCAGACAATGTGAGTGGAGATAGCATTAAGCATAGCTTAGAGATTAAGCATAGTTTAAAGAGACAGGTTAAAGATCTCTCTTCAACCTATGCTTAATGCTATCTTTACTCACATTGTCTGCTCCTTTAAGATTTGATAAGCTGTAAAGACTCGCATTCTAATCAGTATTCTGTAAACTGAGTGTGTGTTTTTATATTCCCTGTTTGTGGTCAGAACTCCCCACTCACCTGATGAAGGAGCAGCGCTCCGAAAGTTAGTGGCATTTGCGACAAATAAACCTGTTGGACTTTAACCTGGTGTTGTGAGACTTCTTATTGTGCAGCACCAATGGACAGGACTGGAAGCAGAAAGAATCAGAAGGCAAGCAACCTCATCATCATTGCATAATACCATGGAATCAAATGACTACTTGAGTGGGCAAATGAAGCTTGGTTTAAATGTCTCTTGTGAAAGATGGTGCCTCTGGCAGCGCAGCACATGCAGGGTACTGGACACATTTGTCAGCCCAGATTTTGTGCACAAATCTCAGCAACCTACAAATATCAGATTGAGTGGCAAGACTGACACCTTCTTCTTGCAGGATTGTCATGATGCAGCACTAATAATGTGGAGATGCCAGCGTTGGACTGGGTAAGCACAGTATGTTGGCTTTTTTCCCAGTCATTGTTGTACACTCAAGTGCAAAGGCTGTGAAACTACATACAAAAGCCATTACGTACACACTAGCACAGACAATGAGTGCAGAATTAGCTCATAAAGAGAATTCAGTTCATTGCGACAGTCATTTTGTCCTTTTTTTTGTTGGTGATAATAAATGTTTTGAATCTACAAAATTCAGCTAAATGTAAATTTATTTTAAATTGATGGAGATGGCAATGTATCTTTATCCATGTAATCATTGGATGTTACTTCCATTCATTTACTTATTTTTACTTTTAGACAATAATAATAAAAATCTCGGTAGCACTGAGTGTCATTGTATAGTAAGTGGTAGGGTTGTCAAAATGGATATTTTCTCAGGAGTCCCTATCATATGTAATCAGTTTTGAAGGCTTCCACAAGTAAAACATTGCACCAGCCTTTACAACTTATAGTTATTCAACTGTACTTCATTTTTATGCCTGCAAAGGCATTTTTAAAACTATAAAGTCTGCACAGTGACCTTTGTCCCACATGTTATAAATGATGACCTCACCAGGGTCTGAATATTGCAGCATAAATCTATAACCATTTAAAAAACTCAGATCTGGCAACATGGTGAAAATCTGAGCATAGCTAATCACCTTTCTGCTGGCAAAAAACAGCTCAATAGTAGATTGTTTCCAAAAGTTGACTTCTAAGATGATATACAGTCAAATCTAAAATATAAATGAGAACAGTATCAGATTAAACTCAAACCCGAAATGCAAAAAGTGGAATACTGAAGCCAAATGAAAATATTGGAGTGATGACTAGAACCTCACAACATCAAAAAGTGTGATTAGACTTATATGCTGAGCATAAAAATGAACGGTCAACCTCGTTGTTGGTTGTCACCATTTTGGTCATTCAGCATGTGGCATATTTGTTTTGTGTTGGCATATCTTAAATTCCCACACATTTTTGCAATACAGTCCATATCGCTTGCTGGATTTCTTGCACCAAGCTATTGCATACCAGTAAGTTAAATCTCCATCTGTGGGGTGAAAGATTGAGGTTGTCTATCAATGTGAATATGGCATGTTGTGGCTGAAAAGCTGCAGGTGAAGTGGTGATGGGGGAGGTGGGGGGATGCATGGGGCGGGTGTGGGGTGCTGGGTTCGACTTATTCACCTGCCGGCATGGGGTGACATCAATGACAGCAGCGGGAGCAGAGACTCCTGCCACTAGCAAACAAGGTGCCACCTCCTACTGGCAGGAAACATACAGACCGGAGGCCGGATAATCTCATCAATGACTGGGGCTGAAAATAGGTTGTCTTACACACAAGGTCAATTTAAACACTATGATCTGTGGTAACATATTTTAGTTCTGACAATGTAGTGACTAACTGAGGAGAAACAATCACTTGTCTTCTTTTGAAAGAGCTGCTCAAAACTTGGATTATTTTATACAAGCAGACTTCGAAGATGATATCCAGTCAAATCTAAAATATAAAGGAGAACACATCAGATTTACATCAAAATTAAATTAAATGGTAGCGTAGACTTGATGTGCCTAATTCTGCAAACATCCTAATTCTGCCTCAGTATCTTGTGGTCATAAAAAGTAAGTGACCAGAATGGGAAAGGGTTCTCCAGGAAGGGGTGGGCCTCGCTGATGGGATTGGTTGCCCATTAGCCACAAAGAAATTTTGGCCCTATCCCTCACATAAAATATGAGCTGCAGCTGAGGAAGAAAACCCCTTAATAGTTTATCAATTGAGCTCAAGTGATTTAAAGGAAGGCAGGTATCTGCCATCGATCCTACCACCATGGTAACACACCAGCAGAGCCAAGTTGACAACGGACACAAGCATCCCCTGCCAACTGACTCAATATAATTGTGTCTCCTGCCTGCCAACCTGCTCCCTGTGATGAAGGATTGTAAAATTCTGGATGATTGTTTGAAAAGTTTTTTCTAAGAAGCAATGATTCTAAGTGATCTTTGCCTCGTGTCATTGATCTCACTACGGTCTAACGACTGCAGCATAAATCTGTAACTATAAAATGTGTTTCAACTATGACAACATAAATGAAAAAGTAAAAATAGTTAATCACCTTTCTGCTTCTAAAAAGCAGCATGGACGTGGATTGCTCCCACTCGTGACTTGAAAGATGACGTGCAGTCAAATCTAAGATATAAATGAGACAAACATCAGACTGGAGTCAAACTTAAATTACACATGGAAGGTAGAAAATGGCAGTCAGACTTAAATAGATGCAAAAAGCAGACAGCATGTCCATTGCCTTTTTAATGTTCTCTTCGTCTGAATAAGAAAAGTTCATCTTTAACATGACCAGTGAGCTGGGATATAATGTATTAGGCACTGCAGTTCATCATCCAAAATAGCACCTCAGAAAAGCAAAAAGTGTGATTCGACTTATATGCTGAGGATAAAATTGAACTGGTTGTGGGTGATCACCATTTTGGTCATTCAGCGTGGCGTATTTGCTTTGTGTGGCAATATCTGAAACTCCCACACATTTTCACAACACAGCCCATATCGTTTGCTGGATCACTTGCTCCTAGTTACTGCATACCGGTAACTAAAACCTCTGTCTGTGGGATGAAAGATTGAGGTTGTCTATCAATGTGAATATGGCACGTGTGGCTGAAAAGCTGCAGGTCAAGTGGTGATGGGGGAGGTGGGGGGATGCATGGGGCGGGGGTGGGGTGCTGGGTTAGAATTATTCACCTGCCGGCATGGAGTGACGTCAGTGACAGCAGCGGGAGCAGAGACTCCTGCCACTAGCAAACAAGGTGCCACCTCCCACTGGCAGGAAATATACAGCTGAAAGGCCGGATAATCTCGTCAATGATTGGGGCTGAAAACAGAGTTGTCTTACACACCGGGTCAATTTAAACATTATGATCTGCGGTAACATACTTTAGTTCTGATAATGTAGAGAACAACTGAGGATAAACAATCACCTGCCTTCTTTTGAAACAGCTGCACAAAACTTGGATTATTTTATACAAGCAGACTTCGAAGATGATATCCAGTCAAATCTAAAATATAAAGGAGAATACATCAGATTTACATCAAAATTAAATTAAAAACTACAGGTTGAAGACTGCATCCAAACCTAAACACTGAGTGATAAATGTCACAGTTTTCACATGCCACCATTTTTTGGCTCTTTCAGGATCTGCTAAGTCTTCCTCAGAAACATAATACTTTAATTTGTGCAGTCAACATTTTTCAATACATTTTTTCAAATTCAATCTCCCCTCATCCAATTGTGTTGTCTCTCTGTGGCGCTGCATGGTCTCCATGTGCTTCTGAGATTTTGCACAGTTCTCTTTACTCTGGTTTGCAAAAAAAACTTCCTTTCTCTTTACTTTTTAGCTTCTCAGCTAGCCAGCATGAGTGTCAATAATGTCACATTCATGTCATTCTTTCAAGATCTGAATACCCTGTTAAATTGTCACAGGAGAAACCAACTCATGTCGGCCGAGACATCCTGTGATTGATTCCTTCAGATACCTCAGTGGTCCACTCAAAATGGGATTTCTGATTTATATAATACCTTCCACAACTCGAAGGATGCCCAAAGAGCTTCATACCAGAAGTACTTCGTTGGTTGTAATGCAGGAAATGCTGTTGACAATTTGCAGGCAGCGAGTTCCCACAAGCAGTTTGAAAAAATTATTAAATAATCTACTTTAATGTTGTTTGCGTTGTTAGCAGGAATAACAGGGAGAAGTCCAGTGTTCGTCATCAAATAGTACCATGGAATCTTACAGCCAATCAGGCAGGCAGACAGGAGCTCAGGTTAACATTTGAAAAATGGCACTTTTGACAATGTGATACCTGCTCAATACCGAACACCTTTGGCAGCCTAGATTTTCAGCTCAGATGATTATAATCCAGTCAGAACGCTGCCATTGATGCAAGTCTGAAGTGACTTTTGGCAGCATTGTCATGGTGCAGCAGTTGTGGATGAGAATGGAAGCAGAAAAGGCCAGAAGGCCTTTTCTGGCTCACCACTGACTCACCACTGTCTTTAGAATTACACACAAGTACTTACATACATATTATATTAGTGCAAAGTTAACTGATAAATCCAGGTCAATTTAACCATTTATTAATTGTAATAATAAATGCTTAAATTTATCAGGTGCCACCGAATGCAACAATTTTAATTTGATATACACTATGGTGTATATATGCAAGTAGTATGTCACTGTGGCAATAGGTGAGAGCTGCATTCAATGACTTATTTGGCTTTTGGCAATTGTAATGGTAATCTAGGTAACATTGCATGTCATTGTCTAGTAAAAGGTAAGGTCCTTTAAGAGGATTTTTTCACAGGAGTTTCTGAGCTGTGTAATGAATGATGGAGACGTTCCACAAGTGAAGTATTCCACCAGTGTTTACAATATATGATTATTAAAGTATACTCCTTTCAGTGTTTGTAAGGAGCTTTTATAAAAGCAATGAGTCTGAAATATTAATATTCAGGGTCTGAATATTATAACACTAAACAATTCAGCTGTGACAGTCTAGTGAACAATTGAGGATAGCTAATCACTGTCTGCTTAAAGACAACGAATTACTCCAACAAGTTGAATTCTATGACGATATACAGTCAAATCTAAAAGGTAAATGAGAACAGCGTCAGATTGGAACCAATCCTAAATTAAACATAAGATGTGGAAAAAACATGGAAACATAGAAAGTAGAAGCAGGAGTAGGCCATTCAGCCCTTCAAGCCTGCTCCAGCATTCATTTTGATGATTGCTGATCACCGAATTCAATATCCTGATTCTCTCCTTACCGCCCCCATATCCCTTGATCCTGTTAGCACCAAGAGCTATCTAATTTCTTTTTGAAAGCACACAATGTTTTTGGCTTCAATAACATTCTGTAGTAATGAATTCCACACATTCGCCATATTCTGGGTGAAGAAATGTCTCCTCACCTCAGTTCTAATTAGCTCACCCCTTATCCTCAATCTATGACGCCTACTTCTGTACTCTCCCACCACTGGGAACATTCTTCCTGAATCTACCCTGTCTAAGCCTGTTAGAATTTTGTAAGTTTCAATGAGATCTACTCTCACTCTTCT
The DNA here is from genome assembly GCA_024679065.1 of Sphyrna mokarran. Taxonomy (NCBI): domain Eukaryota; kingdom Metazoa; phylum Chordata; class Chondrichthyes; order Carcharhiniformes; family Carcharhinidae; genus Sphyrna; species Sphyrna mokarran. The sequence goes on along the minus strand of JAGIQG010000009.1, from coordinate 69,888,933 downwards.
AAAATCCAATGAATATAATCCTAAACAACTTAATCTCTCCTCATATGACAGACCTAGCAACCCAAGAATCAGCCTGGTGAAGTTTATCTGTATCTCTCTATAAAAAGGGCATCCTTCCTCACTTAAAGATACTAAAACTGCGCATAATACTCCAGATGTAGCCTGACCAACATCCAAGAGTGGGATTGTGGAACTTAGCAGTCATGATTAAATGATGGCGTAGACTTGATGTGCCCAAACAGTCTAATTCTGCTCCCATATCTTATGGTCTTCAAGGTAAGTGAGAAGGAGTCATCAGTCTCAACCTGGAAAGGGGATGATTGGGGGTGGTGTGATTGAGTGGCCAGAATGGGAAAGGGTTCTCCAGGAAGGGGTGGGCCTTGCTGATGGGATTGGCTGCCCATTGGCCACAAAGAGATTTTGGCCTTGTCCCTCACATAAAATATGAGCTGCAGCTGAGGAAGAAAACACCTTAATAGTTTATCAATTGAGCTCAAGTGGTCTAAAGGAAGGCAGGTACCTGCCAATGATACCATGGTAACATACCACTGGAGCCAAGTTGACAATGGACTCAATGAATTATACTGTGTCTACTGCCTGCCAATCTGCTCCCAGTGATGAGGGATTGTAAAATTCCGGCTGATTTTTCGAAAAGTGTTTCTAAGAAGCAATGATTCCGAGTGATCTTTGTCTCATGTCATTGATCTCACTACAGTCTGATGACTGCCGCATAAATCTGTAACCATGAAATGTGTTTCAACCATAACAAGATAAATGAAGAAGTCAAAGTAGTTAATCACCTTTCTGCTTCAAATCAGCAGCATGGAAGTTGGATTCCTTCCTCGGGTGACTTCTAAGATGATATGCAGTCAAATCTAAGATATAAATAAGACAAACATCCGACTAAACTAAAAGTAGAAGACTGCAGTCAGACTTAAATAGATGCCAAAGCAGACTTCATGTCCATTGCCTCTCTAATGTTCACTTTGTCTCAATAGGAAAATTTGAACTTTAACATGATCACTGAGCCAGCCTGGGATATAATCCATGAGGCACTTCAATGCATCACCCAAAATAGAACCTCAAAGGATATCCCAAAACACTTCCACTTTCCAGGTGCTTTATTGGTTGCCATCACTGCTATTAAGTAGAAAAGGCACCATACAATTTGCAGAGCGAATGTCATACACAGCGATGTGATAACAAAATAAATCATCTATTTTAATAAATTTGTTTTGAGATCGATGTTGGCCAGAACAGGAATGAAAACTCTGCTACTGTTTTTTGAATAGTATCATGGCACCTTACGACCACCTAAGGGACAGAGATTTGATGAAGTGTTTCATCCTGAAGGTGGCACTTCTGACAGAAAAAACATTTTCCATTTGCCCCAATTCAGACACAAAAGCGACAAAGTTATTTTTGGTTATGGGGAGCCATTGCCAATTGCCACAATGCAGACAAGATCAGTCTCACTGGCATTCATGTTTCCATTTCTCTCACATCTGAATTCGGCCTAACATTCCAACTTTGACAAATTCTACTCAAGTCAGAGTGATTTCAAAATACCTGAAAATGCTTCACGCAAAACCTGCGTGATGCTCCCGCAGTGGTTTTTCTTTCACTCCACTTCAAGTAATGCTTTCCCAATAACTCTAAAAGCTACTGAGAAAGGCAAAGGTAAGAAATACACTAAACAGCACTAAGATCGATAGTGTTCGCAGCACATTGACCCAAGCGGAAATGAAGGTGCGTAGCTGTTATTGTTGACTATGTCATCATAGCTGGAAAAGCTTAAATGGTTACAGAATTTTGCTGTAATAGACTATTGTGAGGTCTCATGAATTTTAAATGAAAACCTTGTTAAGAATAAAGTCTGTTAAGAATCAAAATCTGTTTGAACAGTTAAGACTGATGAAATATTTCACTTCTGGAAGCCTTCATCGACAACAACATCGGGTGGGATGCTGATTGTCAGGTTTGGTAAATTGGTCATCATGCTATGAGTGCCTGCAGGCATTTATCTGTCCCCACATCACTGCTATTTTAGCAGCAGTGGGGGAAGAAGTTGGGAGATCACCCACTCATACATAAGCTAGTCGTGACCTCAGTCTCATCCCCCATTATCGCTCAGATTTTACGTGTGGCAGAAAAGGCCGAAGCCAAGTCTACAGATTTCACTAGTGGGGCTGGTGGGCTGGCCAGAGGTGGGGTACCACCATTTACAGGATTCCTGTTGCCAATTTAGAGGTTCCCACAAAGGTCATCTTACCCTCGTTTTCACCAATCGCTCTGCTGTGTCCAACCATCAAATACTTCCACATCCATTATATTTGCTGGTCTCTCTGGGGCTTGGTAAGATCTCAGACTTGCCCTAAATCCCTGCTTCATTGCTGAATACCTACTTCAGGACTGGCTGCAGTCCCATTAGTAGCGCTGCTGGGTTTTAATTGTCCTGCAGTCTTGTAGACGAGACTACCACCCCTAATGCGGGTCCACAACATGCCAATAACAACAGAATAGTTATTAAATGGCTGCCAAGTGAGCTGGCAAGCAGGGGCAAACCTTGTCCCCGAATCTTACACTGAGTGGAAAACTGACTAGGCCATTTCGGAGGGTAGTAAAAGTCAACCACACTGCTGTAAACCTGTAGGCCAGACCGTGAAAGAACTGCAGATTGTCTGCCCATTGGTCTGAAAAAGACTTGTCCTGTCCCTCACATAAAATATGAGCAGCAGCTGAGGAAAATAACTTCTTAAGAGGTTATCAATTTACCTCAACGGGTCTAAAGGAGGGTGAGGTACTTGCCAACTATCCTACCACCATGGTAACACACCAGTGGAGCCAAATAGACAATGGACACAAGCATCCCCTGCCAACTGACTCAATGTACTTGAGTCAGTATATTGCCTGCCAACCAGATCCTGTGATGAAGGATTTTAAAATTCTTGACTATATTTCCAAGAGTACTTCTTTAAAAGCATTGATCTCACAAAGATCTGCAGCATAAATCTGTAACCATGAAATATGTTCTGACCATGACAACATAAATGAACAAGTGAGGATAGTTAATTACCTTTCTACGTTTAAGCAGCAGCACGGAAGTTGGATTACTTACATGTGTGACTTCTAAGATGACATGCAGTCAAATCTAACATATAAATAAGACACACATCAGATTTAAATTAAAATGTGAAATGTAGAAGACTGCAGTCAGACTTAAATAGAAGCCAAAAGCAGATTTCATGTCTCTTTCCTTTTTAATGTCCACTTTGTCTCAATAAGAAAATTTGAACTTTAACGTGACTACTGAGCCAGCCTGGGATACAATCCATCAGGCACTTCAATACATCACCCAAAATAGAACCTCAAAGGATATCCCAAAACGCTTCCCACTTTCCAGGTGCTTCATTGATTGCCATCACTGCTATTAGATAGAAAAGACACAATACAATTTGCATGCAGCAATTGTCATACACAGCAGTGTGGTACCGAATAAATCATCTATTTTGATAAACTTGTTTTGAGATCGATATTGGCCAGAACAGGAGTGATATCTCTGCTATTGTTTTTCAATACTATCATGGGATCTTATGTCCACCTAAGGGACAGAGACTTGATAAAGTGTTTCATCCTGAAGTGGCACCTCTGACAGAAGAAACATTTTCCATTTGCCCCAATTCAGACACAAAAGTGGCCAATTTATTTTCGGTTGTGGGGACCCATTGCCAATTGCCACAATGCAGACAGGATCAGTCTCACTGGCGTTCATGTTTCCATTTCTCCCACATCTGAATTTGACCTAATATTCCAATTTTGACAAATTCTGCTCAACTCATATTGATTTCAAAATACCTGAAAGCGCTTCACGCAAAACCTGCGTGATGCTCCCACAGTGGCTGTTCTTTCACTCCACTTCAAATAATGCTTTCCCAATAACTCTAAAAACTACTGAGATAGAAAAAGGCAAGAAATATACTAAACAGCACTCAGATCGACAGTGTCGACAACACATTGACCCAAGCAGAAACGAAGATGCATAGCTGTTATTGTTGATTATGTCATCATAGCTGGAAAAGCTTCGATGGTTATGGAATTTTGCTGTAATAGAGTATTGTGAGGTCTCATCAATTTTAAAGGAAAACATTGTTAAGAATCAAAGTCTGTTAGAACAGTTAAGGCTGATGGAATATTTCACTTGTGGAAGCCTTCATTGCTAATAACATTCAGGAGTTGGTGATTGTCAGTTGATGGGAGGTTTGGTAAATTGGTCATCGTGCTATGAGTGCCTGCAGCCACTTATCTGTCCCCACATCACTGCTATTTTAGCAGCAATGGAGGAAGATGCTGGGAGGATCACCCATTCATCCACAGGTTAGTTGTGACCGCAGCCTCTTCCCCCATTACGGGACAGATTTAACCTATGGCAGGAAATTGGCACACACTGGCAGGATAGTCTGAATGTATAGGATGATTCTAGGATTAATGGAGGAGTGAACAGTTTGATAAATTGATGAAGAGGCGAATCATTTTGATAACATTGATAAATAGTTCTACATAGATAGTTGTACACTGAAATAAGAGTCACTTGATTCAAATTGTTGGCTCCCTTCTCTCTCCACACATTTTTCTCGATGAACACTGAATCCGAAGTTTAAAGTTTATTGGTAAGTCATAAGTAGACTTACGTAACGCTGCAATGAAGTTACTGTGAAAAGCCCCAAGTCGCCACACTCCAGCACCTGTTCAGGGACACTGTGGGAGAATTTATCATGGCCAATTCACCTAATCAGCACATCATTGGATTATAAGAGGAAACAAACACAAACATGTGGAGAATGTGCAAACTCCACACAGACGGGGATTAAACCTGGGTCCCTGGTGCTATGAGGCAGCAATGCCACTGTGCCACTGATCCTGGTATCCTGGTATCCTTATCTGAGGAAGGATGTTCTTGCAACAGAAAGTGCAGGAAAGGCTAATTTCTGGGATGGCAGGTCTGTCATATGAGGAGAGATTAAATTGGTTAGGGTTATATTCATTGGCATTTAAAACAGTGAGAGGGGATCTCATAGACACTTAGAAAATTCAAACAGGATTAGACAAGGTAGTTTCAGAAAGAATGTTCCTGAAGGTGGTGGAGTCCAGATCCACAGGTTAGTGTTTGGGGATAAGGAGTAAATCTTTTTTTCAAATTAATTTTTTATGATGTGGGCAGCATTTATTGCCCATTCCTAATTGTTTTCCATTTCAGTCAACCACATTGCTGTGGATCTGAAGTCACATGTAGGCCAGACCGGGTAAGGATTGCAGATTTGTTTCCCTAAAGGACAAGGTGAGCGTTAAGGAGAAATTTCTTCACTTCAAGAGTGGTGAATGTGTGGAATACAATACAAAGAAAGTAGTTGAGGCCAAAACAGAGTGTGATTTCAAAAAGATATTGTATATAGCTCTTGGGGCAAAAGCGATCAAGGGATATGGAGAGGAAAGGGATAACTGGATATTGAATTTAATGATTAGCCATGATCAAAATGAATGGTGGAGCAGGCTCAAAGGGCTGAATGATATACTCCTAGTTTCTGTGTTTCCATGTTTCTGAAGTCCGAAGCCAAGTCTACAGATTTCACTGATTGGGCTGATAGGCTGTCGAGAGGTGGGGTGCCACTCTTTACAGGACTCCTATTGCCAATTTAGAGGTTCCCGCAAAGGTCATCTTGCCCTTGGTTTTCCCCAATCGCTCTGTTGTGAGAACACCATCAAATACTTCTCCACCCACCATATTTGCTGGTCACTCTGGGGTATAGTAAGATTCCAGGCTTACCCAAAATCCCTGCCTTCATTGCTGAATGCCTACTTCAAGACTGGCTGCAGTCCCATTAGTAGCGCTGTGAGGTTTTAATTGTCCTGCAGTCTTCGAGACGGGACTATCACCCCTGATGCAGGCTCACAACATGCCAACTGACTCAACATAATTGTGTCTACTGCCTGCCAATCTGTTCCTTTGATGAAGGATTGTAAAATTCTGGTTCAATTTTCCAAGAGGATTTTCTTAAAATCATTGATCTGACAAAGGTCTGCAGCATAAATCTGTAAACATGAAATGTGTCCCAACCATGACAACATAAATGAACAAGTGAGAATAGTTAATCACCTTTCTGCTGCTAAGCAGCAGCACGGAAGTTGGATTCCTTCCACGTGTGACTTTTGAGATGATATGCAGTCAAACCTAAGATATAAATATGACACGCATCAGATTTAAATTCAAATATGAAACGTAGTAGACTGCAGTCAGACTTAAATTGAAGCCAAAAGCAGATTTCATGTCCATTGCCTTTTTAATGTTCACTTTGTCTAAACAAGAAAATTTGGACTTTAACATGACTACTGAGCCAGCATGGGATATAATCCATCAGGCACTTCAATACATCACCCAAAATAGAACCTCAAAAGATATCCCAAAACACTTCCCACTTTCCAGGTGCTTCATTGTTTGCCATCACTGATGTTAGGTAGAAAAGACACAATATAATTTGCATGCAGCAATTGTTATACACAACGATGTGGTACCAAATACATCATCTATTTTGATAAACTTGTTTTGAGATCAATATTGGCCAGAACAGGAGTGATAACTCTGCTCTAGTTTTTTGAATACTATCATGGGATCTTATGTCCACCTAAGGGACAGAGACTTGATCAATTGTTTCATCCTGAAGGTGGCACCTCTGACAGAAGAAACAGTTCCCATTTGCCCCAATTCAGACACAAAAGTGGCCAATTTATTTTTGGTTGTGGGGACCCACTGCCAATTGCCACAATGCAGACAGGATCAGTCTCACTGGCATTCATGTTTCCATTTCTCCCACATCTGAATTTGACCTAATATTCCAACTTTGACAAATTCTGCTCAACTCAGAGTGATTTCAAAATACCTGAAAGCGCTTCACGCAAAACCTGCGTGATGCTCCCGCAGTGGTTGTCCTTCCACTCCACTTCAAATAATGCTTTCCCAATAACTCTAAAAACTACTGAGAATAAAAAAGGCAAGAAATATACTAAACAGCACTCAGATCAACAGTGTCGACAACACATTGACCCGAGCAGGAACGAAGGTGCATAGCTGTTTTTGTTGACTATGTCGTCATAGCTGGAAAAGCTTCCATGGTTACGGAATTTTGCTGTAATAGAGTATTGTGAGGTCTCATCAATTTTAAAGGAAAACATTGTTAAGAATCAAAGTCTGTTAGAACAGTTAAGGCTGATGGAATATTTCACTTGTGGAAGCCTTCATCGCTAACAACATTGGGGGTCATGGTGATTGTCAGTTGTTGGGAGGTTTGGTAAATTGAGCTCCGTGCTATAAGTGTCTGTGGTCAATTATCTGTCCCCACATCACTGCTATTTTATCAGCAGTGGGGGAAAATGTTGGGACTATCACCCATTCATCCACAGGCTAGATGTGACCTCAGCCTCTTCCCCCATTATAGCTCAGATTTTACCTGTGGCAGGAAAGGCTGAAGCCAAGTTTACAGATTTCACTGGTTGGGCTAGTGGGCTGTCTAGGGTGGGGTGCCACTCTTTATAGGATTCCTGTTGCCAATTTAGAGGTTCCCGCAAAGGTCATCTTGCCCTTGCTTTTCCCCAATCGCTCTGTTGTGAGAACACCATCAAATACTTCCACATCCATTATATTTGCTGGTCACTCTGGGGCATAGTAAGATTCCAGACTTGCCCTAAATCCCTGCCTTCATTGCTTGAATGCCTACTTCAAGACTGGCTGCAGTCCCATCAGTCACGCTGTGAGGTTTTAATTGTCCTGCAGTCTTAGAGACGAGACTATCACCCCTGATGCGGGCCCACAACATGCCAATAACGACCCAATAGTTGTTAAATGACTGCCAAGTGAGCCGGCAAGCAGGGGCAGTCCTTGTCCCTGAATCTTACACTGAGTGGAAAACTAACTAGACCATTTCAGAGGGCAATAAAAGTCAACCACGCTGCTGTGAACCTGTAGGCCAGACCGTGAAAGAACTGCAGATTGTCTGCCCATTGGTCTGAAAAAGACTTGTCCCAATCCCTCACTTCAAATATGAACAGCAGCTGAGGAAGATAACTTCTTAAGAGGTTATCAATTTAGCTCAACGGTCTAAAGGAGGGCGAGGTGCTTGCCAACTATCCTACCACCATGGTAACACACCAGTGGAGTCAACTAGACAATGGACACAAACATCCCCTGCCAACTGACTCAATATAATTGTGTCTACTGCCTGCCAATCTGTTCCTTTGATGAAGGATTGTAAAATTCTGGTTCAATTTTCCAAGAGGATTTTCTTAAAATTATTGATCTGACAAAGGTCTGCAGCATAAATCTGTAAACATGAAATGTGTCCCAACCTAAATGACAACATAAATGAACAAGTGAGAATAATTAATCACCTTTCTGCTGCTAAGCAGCAGCGTGGAAGTTAGATTACTTACACGTGTGACTTCTAAGGTGGTAATGCAGTCCAATCTAAGATATAAATATGACACACATCAGATTTAAATTAAAATGTGAAACGTAGAAAACTGCAATCAGACTGAAATAGAAGCCAAAAGCAGATTTCATGTCCATTGCCTTTTTAATGTTCACTTTGTCTCAATAAGAAAATTTGAACTTTAACATGTCTACTGAGCCAGCTTGGGATATAATCCATCAGGCACTTCAATACATCACTCAAAATAGAACCTCAAAGGATATCCCAAAACACTTCCCACTTTACAGGTGCTTCATTGTTTGCCATCACTGATGTTAGGTAGAAAAGACACCATACAATTTGCATGCAACAGTTGTCATACACAGCGATGTGGTACCGAATACATCATCTATTTTAATAAACTTATTTTGAGATCGATATTGGCCAGAACAGGAGTGATAACTCTACTCTAGTTTTTTGAATACTATCATGGGATCTTATGTCCACCTAAGGGACAGAGACTTGATAAAATGTTTCATCCTGAAGGTGGCACCTCTGACAGAAGAAACATTTCCTATTTGCCCCAATTCAGACACAAAAGTGGCCAATTTATTTTTGGTTGTGGGGACCCATTGCCATTTGCCACAATGCAGACAGGATCAGTCTCACTGGCATTCATGTTTCCATTTCTCCCACATCTGAATTTGACCTAATATTCCAACTTTGACAAATTCTGCTCAACTCAGAGTGATTTCAAAATACCTGAAAGCGCTTCACGCAAAACCTGCATGATGCCCCCGCAGTGGTTGTTCTTTCACTCCACTTCAAATAACGCTTTCCCAATAACTCTAAAAACTACTGAGAATAAAAAAGGCAAGAATTATACTAAACAGCACTCAGATCAACAGTGTCGACAACACATTGACCCAAGCAGGAATGAAGGTGCATAGCTGTTTTTGTTGACTATGTCGTCATAGCTGGAAAAGATTCCATGGTTACGGAATTTTGCTGTAATAGAGTATTGTGAGGTCTCATCAATTTTAAAGGAAAACATTGTTAAGAATCAAAGTCTGTTAGAACTGTTAAGGCTGATGGAATATTTCACTTGTGGAAGCCTTCATTGCTAACAACATTGGGGGTCATGGTGATTGTCAGTTGTTGGGAGGTTTGGTAAATTGGGCTCCGTGCTATAAGTGTCTGTGGTCAATTATCTGTCCCCACATCACTGCTATTTTACCAGCAGTGGGGGAAAATGTTGGGAGTATCACCCATTCATCCACAAGCTAGATGTGACCTCAGCCTCTTCCCCCATTATAGCGCAGATTATACCTGTGGCAGGAAAGGCTGAAGCCAAGTCTACAGATTTCACTGGTTGGGCTAGTGGGCTGTCTAGGGTGGGGTGCCACTCTTTATAGGATTCCTGTTGCCAATTTAGAGGTTCCCGCAAAGGTCATCTTGCCCTTGCTTTTCCCCAATCGCTCTGTTGTGAGAACACCATCAAATACTTCCACATCCATTATATTTGCTGGTCACTCTGGGGCATAGTAAGATTCCAGACTTGCCCTAAATCCCTGCCTTCATTGCTTGAATGCCTACTTCAAGACTGGCTGCAGTCCCATCAGTCGCGCTGTGAGGTTTTAATTGTCCTGCAGTCTTAGAGACGAGACTATCACCCCTGATGCGGGCCCACAACATGCCAATAACGACCCAATAGTTGTTAAATGACTGCCAAGTGAGCCGGCAAGCAGGGGCAGTCCTTGTCCCTGAATCTTACACTGAGTGGAAAACTAACTAGACCATTTCAGAGGGCAATAAAAGTCAACCACGCTGCTGTGAACCTGTAGGCCAGACCGTGAAAGAACTGCAGATTGTCTGCCCATTGGTCTGAAAAAGACTTGTCCCAGTCCCTCACTTCAAATATGAACAGCAGCTGAGGAAGATAACTTCTTAAGAGGTTATCAATTTAGCTCAACGGTCTAAAGGAGGGTGAGGTACTTGCCAGCTATCCTACCACCATGGTAACCCACCAGTGGAGTCAAGTAGACAATGGACACAAGCATCCCCTGCCAACTGACTCAATATAATTGTGTCTACTGCCTGCCAATCTGTTCCTTTGATGAAGGATTGTAAAATTCTGGTTCAATTTTCCAAGAGGATTTTCTTAAAATCATTGATCTGACAAAGGTCTGCAGCATAAATCTGTAAACATGAAATGTGTCCCAACCATGACAACATAAATGAACAAATGAGAATAGTTAATCACCTTTCTGCTGCTAAGCAGCAGCACGGAAGTTGGATTCCTTCTATGTGTGACTTTTAAGATGATATGCAGTCAAACCTAAGATATAAATATGACACACATCAGATTTAAATTCAAATATGAAACGTAGTAGACTGCAGTCAGACTTAAATTGAAGTCAAAAGCAGATTTCATGTCCATTGCCTTTTTAATGTTCACTTTGTCTCAATAAGAAAATTTGGACTTTAACATGAGTACTGAGCCAGCCTGGGATATAATCCATCAGGCACTTCAATACATCACCCAAAATAGAACCTCAAAAGATATCCCAAAACACTTCCCACTTTCCAGGTGCTTCATTGTTTGCCATCACTGATGTTAGGTAGAAAAGACACCATAGAATTTGCATGCAGCAATTGTTATACACAACAATGTGGTACCAAATACATCATCTATTTTGATAAACTTGCTTTGAGATCAATATTGGCCAGAACAGGAGTGATAACTCTGCTCTAGTTTTTTGAATACTATCATGGGATCTTATGTCCACCTAAGGGACAGAGACTTGATGAAGTGTTTCATCCTGAAGGTGGCACCTCTGACAGAAGAAACATTTTCCATTTGCCCCAATTCAGACACAAAATTGGCCAATTTATTTTTGGTTGTGGGGACCCACTGCCAATTGCCACAATGCAGACAGGATCAGTCTCACTGGCATTCATGTTTCCATTTCTCCCACATCTGAATTTGACCTAATATTCCAACTTTGACAAATTCTGCTCAACTCAGAGTGATTTCAAAATACCTGAAAGCGCTTCACGCAAAACCTGCGTGATGCTCCCGCAGTGGTTGTCCTTCTACTCCACCTCAAATAATGCTTTCCAAATAACTCTAAAAACTACTGAGAATAAAAAAGGCAAGAAATATACTAAACAGCACTCAGATCAACAGTGTCGACAACACATTGACCCGAGCAGGAATGAAGGTGCGTAGCTGTTATTGTTGACTATGTCGTCATAGCTGGAAAAGCTTCCATGGTTACGGAATTTTGCTGTAATAGAGTATTGTGAGGTCTCATCAATTTTAAAGGAAAACATTGTTATGAATCAAAGTCTGTGAGAACAGTTAAGGCTGATGGAATATTTCAGTTGTGGAAGTTTTCATCGCTAACAACATTGTGGTGGAAGGGTTGGTGTGGTGATTGTCAGTTGGTGGGAGGTTTGATAAATTGGGCTCCATACTATGAGTGCCGGCAGCCACTTATCTGTCCCCATATCACCGCTATTTAGGCCAGACTGTGAAAGGACTGCAGATTTTCTTCCTTTAATGAACCAGATGGACGAATCCTACTGTGACATTAGTAAATAAATGTAAAACTATATCCCAGGGCAATCTCAGTGCTTGGCAACCCTACACTTAGCACAGATGTTACCTGATCACCACACCAGAAAATATAGGAGCAGAATTCAGCCATTTGGCCCATCAAGTTTGCTCTGCCATTCAAGCATGGTTGATATGTTTCTCAATCCCATTCTCCTGCCTTTTCTCTATAACCTTTGTTACTCTTACCAATCAAGAATTATTTATCCCTGTTTTAAAAACACTCCATGACGTGGCCTCCCAAGCCTACTGTGGCAATGAATTCCATAGATTTACCACCTTCTGCTGAAGAAATTCCTCTTCATCTTAGTTCTAAAGAGTCATCTCTTTACTCTGAGACTGCACCCTCAGATCGTAGTCTCTCCTAATGGAAACATTCTCCCCATGTCCATTCTATCCAGGCTTTTCACAATTCTGCAAGTTTCAAGGAGGTCACCCTTCACCCTTTTAAACTCTATTGAGTACAGGCCCTGACACTGTAATGCTCCTTAAATGTTAAACTTTTCATTCCTGGGATCAGTCTCATGAACCCCCACTCCCTCTCCAAGGTCAGCGCATCCTCCCTTATATACAGAGCCCAAAATTGTTCACAATATTTCAAACATGGTCTGACCAGAGCCCTGTAAAGCTTCAGCAGTGCATTCCATATTTTGCATTACAATTCTCTCAAAATGAAGGCTAACATTGTATTTGCTGTGCTAACTACCAACTCAACCTGTAACCCAAACTTGAGCAAACCCAGGACTAAGACTTCCAAATCCCTTTGAACTCTGATTTCTGAATTTTCTCCATATTTAGAAAATAGTCTAGCCTGTATTCTTCCTACCAAAGTGCACAACTTCACACTTTCCCACTTTGTATTCCATCTGCAACTACTTTGCCCATTTCCTAACCTTCTGCAACCTCCCCACTTCCTCAGTACTACCGTCCCTCTCCCTATCTCTGTATCATCTGCAAACATGGCTACAGTGTCCTCAGTTCCTTTATCAAATCATTGCTGTATAAAGTGAAAAATTGTGAACCAACACTGACTGCTATGGAGCTCTACCAATCATCGGCTGTCATCTTGAAAAGGACCCCTTTAACCCCACTCTCAGATCAGAGGATTAGATAGAATGGACAGTGAAGGCCTTTTTCCCTTACATGGTGATGGCTAACACGAAGGGACATAGCTTTAAATTGAGGGTGATAAATATAGGAGAGATGTCAGAAGTAGATTCTTTACTCAGAGGATAGTAAGGGCGCGGAATACTCTGCCTGCAGCAGTCATGGACTCACCAACTTTAAGGGCATTCAAATGGTCATTGGATAGACATATGGATAACATTGGAATATTTTAGGTTAGAGGGTCATTAGATTGGTTCCACTGGTTGGCACAATATCGAGGGCTGAAGAACCTGTACTGCGCTGTAATGTTCTATGTTGTCCCTGTTAACCAATCTTCTATCTAAGCCAGTACCACGCCTCGAACACCATGAATTCTTATCTTACTCAGCAGCCTCCGGCATGGCACCTTATCAAATGCCCCTGGAAATCCAAATGGATAACATCCACTGTTTTCCTTTATCTAACCTGCACATTACCTCCTCAACAAATTCTAATAGATTTATTAGATATGACCTGCCCTTAATGGAACCATATTGACTTTGTGGTATTTTACCATGCACTTCCATGTATTTCAAAATTTCACCCTTCACAATGGACTTCAAAATCTTACCAACAACCAAGGTCAGGCTAATTGGCCTTTAATTTCCCACCATTTGCCTCCCTTCATTCTTAAACGGGGTGGTACATTAGCGATTTTCCAATCCTTGGGGACTCTACCTGACCAACAGTTTTATTTGATGGCGCAAGCTTTTGGAGTCTGGCTTCTTCTTCACTCACCTGAAGAAGGAGCAACACTCTGAAAGCTTTTGCCACCAAATAAACCTGTTGGACTTTAACCTGGCATTGTGAGACTTCTAACTGCTCACTCCAATCCAACGCTGGCATCATCACTTTCCCTGACTCCAGTGATTCCCGGAAGATCACTGCTAATTCCTTCACCATCTCTTCAGCAATCAGTTTGAGAGCTCTGGTATGTATGATTTATCCACCTTCAGACATTTCAGCTTCCCTAGCACCTTCTCCTTATAATGGCCACCATATTCCTTTCTAGCCCCTGATTCTCTTTGGAGTATTTCCATTGTTTTTATCTTGTTTAAGGCACTTTCCTTTCTTGCGCCATACTCTCTGCAGGCATTGACCCATTTTGTTGCAGGCAGGAAGCCACTCGTGCTGCTAATATCCACTTTTCTCCCCAGGTGTCTGGCTGCATAATTGGCAGAACTCTATAACATAGGAGCTGAGAGAAGTCCATACACATACTATGCATCCACATCAGTAGGCAACATTTAAAAAAAACAGAACAAAGAGCAAAGATAGTTACAGCACAGGAACAGGCCCTTTGGCCCTCCAAGCCTGCACCGACCATGTTTCCTGACTCAATTAAAACCCCTTACCTTTCTGGAGACCACATCCCTCCAGTCCCATCCTGTTCACGTATTTGTCAAGACATCCTTTGGAAGTCACTATTGTATCCGCTTCCACTATCACCCCCTGCAATGAGTTCCAGGCACCCACCACCCTCCGTGTAAAAATCTGCCTTGTACATGTCCTTTAAACCTTGACCCTCACACCTTAAACCTATGCCCCCTCATAATTGATTCTTCCATCCTGGGAAAAAGCTTCTGACTATCCACACTGTCCATAACTCTCATAATCATGTAGACTTTGTAGAGAAAGTAATTTTTTATACTGAAAAGGAAAAGCTTGTCGACATGCTTTTATTGGTAGGGGGATTGAATTTCGGAGCCGCAATGTCATGTTGCAACTGTACAAAACTCTGGTGCGGCCGCACTTGGAGTATTGTGTGCAGTTCTGGTCCCCGCATTATAAGAAAGATGTGGAGGCATTGGAGAGGGTACAGAGGAGGTTACCAGGATGTTGCCTGGTATGGAGGGCAGGTCTTATGAGGAGAGGCTGAGGGATTTGAGGTTGTTTTCGTTAGAAAGAAGGCGGCTAAGAGGAGACCTTATTGAAACATATAAGATGATTAGAGGTTTAGATAGGGTGGACAGTGATCGCCTTTTTCCTAGGATGGAGAAAGCTAGCACGAGGGGACATAGCTTTAAATTAAGGGGTGGTAGTTATAGGACGGATGTCAGAGGTAGGTTATTTACCCAGAGGGTGGTAAGGGTATGGAATGCCCTGCCTGCTGCAGTTGTAGATGTGCCAAGTTTGGGGGCATTTAAGAGGTCCGTGGATAGATTTATGGATGAAAAGGGAATGGTTTAGGTTAGAGGGTTATTGTTTTTTCTTAATTGGCGCAACATGGAGGGCCGAAGGGCCTGTTCTGCACTGTAATGTTCTATGTTCTATGTTCTATGGTTATTTGGTTCCCCATACATTTGTTGGCAGATCTGTGGAGATGATGATGTAGTGGTTTTATCACTGGAGTATTAATCCAGACATCCAGGGTTAAATTCCAGAGACCTCTTCAGCAATCTCTTCAGTGATTGCTGAAGAAATGGTGAAGGCATTAGCAGTGATCTTCTGGGAATCACTGGAGTTAGGGAAAGTGATGATGTCAGCATTGGACTGGGGTAAGCATGGTTAAAAGTCTCACAATACTAGGTTAAAGTCCAACAGTTTTATTCGCTACCATCATCATTAGCAGATCGTGGAATCTGAATCCAAGAAAAATCAGGAATTTAAAGTTTAGTAATGGCCATGAAAGCATTCGCCCATCTGGTTCACTAAGGGAAGAAAACCCGCCATCCTTTCATGATCTGGCCTACAGGTCTACAGCAATGTGGTTAACTCTTACTACCCCCTGAAATGGCCTAGCCAGTTCAAGAGCAATTTGTTGGTGTTCATATCCCATGAAAAAAATAGACAGAATTGAGTTCAATTCGTAGCACCCATCCTCGTCAGAATTTGTTGGCTCAGCTCTGCATCTGTTTTGGCTAAATAATTTGTCTGACAATAGTTTCTTCAAAGGTTATTTAATAGTATCACAAGTGGGCTTACCTTAACACTGCAAATAAAGTTACTGTGAAAATAGTTGGTGCTTGTTCTGGTTCACTGACGGAGAATTTAGCATGGACAATGCACCTAACCAGCACATCTTTCGGACTGTGGTCAACCATCCAAGGCTAGAATTGAACTGGATTCCCATACTGTGAGGCAGCAATGCTAATCACTATGCCACTTTGCCATATAAGCAAAGGAACATAGGAATTCAGAGCAGAAGTAAACAAATTCAGCCCTTCAAATCTGCCCCACCATTCAATCAGGTCATAGCTAATGTCTCCCTGGTCTCAAATCCACCTCAACACTTGTCCCCATTGTGGGGTGCAATAACATTTGCTACTGATTACTTACAGGGCATACAATCCAAACCTGACAACCTCTTGGTGACAGTAAAACATTTTTAATGTTATGTGGTTTTGTTTAGGTGATCCCCCCAGATGCACATCAGAAGTGGAGATGGTCAGCTGCATTCTGAACCCTTTGCCCTGTGATGTCCTTGGAGGCCCGAGACCTGGAGGACCCCAGCCGACTTACAGATGACACTGATGTAGCTGTGCCACACTGTTCCTCCCATTGACTGTGAGATGCCCCGGTGTCAGGAAGTGGATTTGGAAGGCCTGATGAAAACCTTACAACATAAGTGTGAACTTACCACCTTGACCTCACAGGGAGGTTTTGGAGTTGAGCGCTCCATGGTGTTCATTGCTCGAGAGGGGACTGGAGACAATGTAGGGGACCCAGATATGTTCAACTCCTGGCTGGAGATGAGGTCCCAGGATCATCATTTTTTTTGGGAAGGGTAAACAGGAGTCATTTGCAGGTCTTACCTTCCCTTCATGTCAAGTCATCCCTTGTTTTAAAGGAGTTGTGAAGGCTGGTATGCTGACTTCACTCCCATGTCCTCCTTTCTGGGTTCTTGTCATATCTCAGCTGAGGAAGTGCCTGACCTTAGTGAGACTGGCTGGGAGGGTTTGAAAACAAGAGGCTCAACAGGAGGGCAACTGTGCATTACCATGGTGGATCCCATAAAAGGCCGTGCTGCAAGGGCAGAATGGGGACGTCAGTAATGGGCTGCAAAACCCCATGTGGCCTGAAGGGCCTTGCGCTCGGGGAAGGGTGATTGCAGTGTGATTGGAAGCCACACTCAGGCAGGAGTGTGAGGACAAAGGGAAGAAGCTGTCTGGCAATCCAAAAACTTATTGTCCCGGTGCTTGCGTGTAATGGTAGTCTCAATGGATCATGGAAGGCTGCTCAGTCCTGCACCCCTTGTGACCCGGGGGAAACAAGGTGCACTCTGGGAATGCGCTGGATAAACTAATTGCTGACCTCATGGTTCAGCTGTGCCTCATCTGCCACAAGAAGCAGACACTTGGCTGAACAACCATCCCAGGGCCTCCCCTTACTAGTGATTATGACAATAAATACTGTGCATCCAAACTGCACAGCCTTTTAGTGGAGGGCACATTTTAATCCTTTGCAAGAGCATGTCTGAAGCATTGAGCTGATATGCCCAGAAAAGCTGCATCATCACATGGATAACACCAAATTGAACCCCTCTGCAAGGGGATGTCAGTCATTACGCACCCCAATCGAGGTCATGACTGGGTACATTGGCGAGCTCCCCCATCAGAAAGCAAACACTGGACACTGTGCAGCCACTTGTCAGATAATGTGATGCCAGGTTTCTTTGGCGGGGCTTGGTATCTGGGGCAATGTGGGAATTTGGTGGATCCAGACACCGCATCCTGCTGAAGTTGACAGGTGCCAATGTGGAGACATGGCTATAGTGATCGAGTGGAGGGTGCAAGGAATGGCATTGAGATACCTACTGAGTGTGCTGCCATTGGGTGGTAGGCCCAGAAGAAGTGAGAGATGAGAGTCAGGGTTCCCTCACTAATTCTTAGAGCTCACTGTGGTTTTCTCTCCTTTTCTAGTCTGAAGGATCATGAAGCCTATTGAGTTGGCTATCCTACTTATTGCCACAGAGCATTGGAAGAGTCACCTTTGTGCTGTGATACTTGGCCATGACTAGCATTCTGCAGAGAAGGATGAGATGCAGATGTTTCGTAAATACTGGTCAAGGGTTATCCAACATCATTCATTTCGCCTGCAGCCACAGGAGATTCAGTGACGTAGAAAGCACAAATGCCTCATTGCAATAAGGCTCACACTGCAATGTGCAAGGTGGTGAAGCAGGTTATTGGCCTGCTGAAGATGCGGTTCATGTGCCTGGGACTGGTCAGTAGGGAGAGGAGGTCACTGAATAGGTGCTCTGCGTAGCAGATGTTTACAAGAGCAGCCCTTAATCAGAAAATGAGAGAGGATAAAAGTGGAAAACTATAGACCACTCCGTTTGACCTCTGCAGTAAGGAAGTTGCTGGAGTCAGTCATTAAGGAGGAGATAACTAAAGACTTGGAAAAACAAAGGGAAAGCTTGACAAGCTTGCTGGAGTTTTTTAAGGACATAATCAACAAGCTGGATAATGGGAAACTTGTGGATGTGGTATATCTAAACTTCCAAAAGGCACTTGACAAGGTGCTGCATGAAAGACTGATCTAGAAGGTGAGGAAGCAGGGGATTGGGGGTAGAGTACTAGACTGGATTGAGGATTAGCTGACTGGCAGAAAGCAGAGGGTCAGGATGAATGGGTCCTTGTCTGGATGGCGAACTGTAATTATTGGGGTGCCGTAGGGGTCAATTCTTAGACTTCAAATATTTACAACCTGTATAAGTGATCTGCAAGCAGAGACAGAGGGCACTTTTTTTTTGTCTAAGTGCTGGGCAGACTTGAAAAGGAGTGTTTCAGATGTGTTTTCTAGGCCCATTCTTCACATTCCCTCCCATACTCATGCTGCTTGCAAAAATATCAGTGAGTCTGATTCTCACTGCGGAAGCCTGTGGGTGGGGCTTAACGTGCTGGAAACCCTGCAGCTCCGATCTGAGCCTCCAACTGCACATGCACAGAAAAAATTAAAATGAAGCTGCTCCCCTCCCAGGCTGGATAATGCCTCTTCCTGGCCACTATGGATATTGCCTGAACCCCTTACTCCTCTACCCTATCATCACCCAGACAATTGCTATTCCCTCTGCTCCTCCTACCCACCAATCACAGGCACAGTGTTTCCAGCCCCACTCCCCCCTCATTCCAGACCCACCTGCACAAGGCTTCCATCTCCCCATGACTCCAACAGCTGTGTGACACCTCCCTCTCTCTCCCCAATCATTGAAGTGCTGACTCTCCACTTCCCCACCCCGCCCCGACCTTCCCCATCACCACACCTGCATGTGCTCACTTGCCTTCCCCTCAATGCTGACAAGCAAACTGCATGGAACTTGCTGGAATGCTCTGTCAAACTGCCTGCAGCTGATCTGCCCTAACAAGCGGCAGCTCCATTAAAACCCCAAGGATGGGCAGACAAGCAGGCAGTGCAGGATGAAATGTCCAAGAGGACAGGTTCACAGAAGACAACCTCAGCAGGTTGTTGGATGTTACAGAGGAGAGGCAGAGCACCCTCTTCCTCAGGATGTAGACCCGGGAAGGTGACAAGCAAATGGCCTGGGAGGCTTTTGCTGCCATGGCACAGGCCCCCAGAAGAGGGAAGCAGTGTTGTAAATTAGTTTCCCAGAACTCACAAGCAATTCCCTCCTCTTCCCCCACCTCATCCACCTTGGGGCCCTATATGGGGTGGGGGGGGTTCACTGATCTCTCCCCCATGACATGGATGTGGACCCAGGTGCCAGCGTGCATGCAGAGCTCAGGGAAGTGTCAAACTAGTTTGCACCGGGGCATCATTATACTGGTGCTTAGCGAGTTGTCATCATCCTCCTGCCTGCAAAAAAATTCACTAACACAGAGTACCCAGGCCCACCACTGTGATGTGACAATGTCGCAGGAGATAGTAGGATATTGCAGGAGATGGTTGGAAATAGAACCCAAGTGTACAGACACAGGCCCCTAGTTTGCGAAGTGCTTGGTGGCAACATGGGCCTCGTTATCCCAGCTCTCTGCCTCAGTCACAGGCCTCCCCACAGGCATCATCAGCCATGCCCAAAGCAGGTGTTCCATGTCACCCACAAGCCATCACTGCAGCTTGGGCTCCTCCTCAAAGGCCTCTGGAATGTCTGAGCTCCTCAGAATCAAACTGTCTTGCAAACTGCTGGGGTATCTGGTGTAGACGTGCATGTTGCTCATCTTGTGGTCAAAAACCAGTTGGACATATAGTGAGCGGAATTCCTTTCTGTCAAAGAATCTTTGTGGATTCTGAAGCGGAGTCTTGAGGATGACATGGGTGCAGTCTATAACCTCCTACATATTAGGCATATTAGCCACATTCAGCTCTGCTGGAGTCTGGAAGGAGCCAGTGGCATAAAACCTCAGAGCGAACGTCTTGGTGTCCACCACTGAGAGTGATGCCCCCATCGCCACCCCCCTCCTGCCCCCCACCGCCCCACTGCCCCAAGGTGCCAGGTCCTGCAACAAGTGGCACAGGTGTTGCACTGTCTCATTGTGGCCCAGAACTGTTGGTAGCACATGGTCTCTGTCATTTGTTCAAATGACACTCATGGGCAGAACTACTGGGGTTTCTGCTTCCTCCTTCTCCTGTGACTTCCTCTGGATGAATGGAGGCCACCTCCTCCCTCTGATGATCATCTGCGTCTGGCTGTGCAAGTGGTTAGGCTTGGGCCTCCTGTTCCTGCAATTCATCGTTCATCTTCCAGCTCCTCCTCCTCAGCTCCAGCAGCAACCAAAACAACAGCAAGATCGATTGGTTGCATCACAAAAGCCATCTCATCACTCTGAAAGGTGGGCAAATTTGGGGAAGGGGAGAAACACATGGAAAGGTTAAAGAATTGATGCTAGTCCAGCAACATCCATTGCCCATAGGAGCATAACCAACACTCACCCACATTTCCCACTCACAGACGCCCCCACCGAACAGCCCCCCATTCTCCTCCCACAGACCCCTAGCAACACAATTCCCCATTCCCCATATACAGACCCCCCCACCAGTATACACCCCCATTCCCAACCCACAGACTCCTCAGCAACACACACTCCCATTCCCCACCTATAGACCCCCACTAACACAATCCCCCATTCCCCATGCACAGACTCCCCCACCAATACAGCCCCCCATTCCCCACCCACAGACCCTCACCAACACAGCACTCCATTCCCCATCACAGATCTCCAGCAACATAATCCCTTATTCCCAATGCAGACTCGGGAAAAAGTGCAAATTATTATTTAAATAGGAAGCAGATTCAAAGTTCACCACTGTAAAGGGATTCGGGTGTGCATGAATTGCAGAAAGTGTGTGTGCAGGTGCAGTACATAATATGAAAGGCAAATGGAAATTTAGCATTTATCACAAAAAAACTGGATTTTAAAAGTAGAAATGTTGTTCCACTTGTACATAGCATTGGTGAGATCACACCTAAAACATTGTGTCAGTTCTGGTCTCTGTATTTGAGGAAGGATATACTGGCACTGAAGGCAGTTCAGAGGAGGTTCACCAGATTGATTCCAGGGATGAAAGGACTGCCATGCAAGAACCGGCTGAATCACTTAGGCTTGTAATCACAGGGGTTCAGATGAATGAGGGGGATCTGATTGGCAGATATAAAATGATACTGACATAAAACGATAATGATTTCACATCTGTCTTTACCCATGAGAATGAGAAGGTAGTTATGGAATTTGGGGACAGAGTCTGTGAGAAAATTATCATAGGGAGTGACAAGGTAACGGAGGTATTGGTGGGCTTAAAAGTGGGCAAACCTCCAGATACAGATGAATTGTATCCTAGGCTATTGTGGGAGGCAGGGAGGAAATTGCAGGGCCTCTGACCCAAATTTTCAATTCTTCCCTGGCTACCGGGGAAGTGCCAAAGGACTGAAGAACAGCTAATGTGGTCCCACTATTTAAAAAAAGGTTGTAGAGATACGCCAGGGAATTAGAGACCTGTGAGTCCCACGTCTGCGATTGGGAAACTACTGGAGAAGATTCTTAAGGAGAGAATCTATCTCCATTTGGAGAGGCAATGTTTGCTCAGGAATAGACAGTGTGGTTTTGTCAGAGGGAGGTCATGCTGAACAAATTTGATTGAATTTTTTGAGCATGTAACCAATTGTGTGGATGAGGGTAGTGTAGTTGATGTAGTGTAGTGGATGTCATCAAAACCTTTGACAAATTCTCACATGGGAAACTGATTAAGAAGGCAAATGCACATAGGATACATGGTGATCTGACAAGGTGGATTCAAAATTGGCTCAGTGGTAAGAGACAGAGGATGATGACAGATGGCTACTTTAGTGACTGGAGACCAGTGGCCTACCACAGGAATCCATACTGCGCCCCCTATTGTTTGACATTTATATAAATGACATAGATGACTATGTGGGGGGTAGGATCTGTAAGTTTGCTGATGACACCAAGATTACCTGGATGGTTAACAATGAGGTTGAGTGTCCAGGGTACAGGAAGATATACATGAGATGGTCAAATGGGCAGATGGAATTTAACCCTGAAAAGTGTGAGGTGATGCACTTTAGAAGTGTAATTTGACAAGGAATGTCTGACACCAGTAAGTTCTGAAGATCAAAGAGACCTTGGCATGTTTGTCCATAGATCTCTGAAGGCAGAAAGGCAGTAGATAGGGTGGTGAAAAAGGCATGTGACACACTCGCCTTTATCAATTGAGGGATAGATTACAAAAGCAGAGAAGTCATGATGGAGTTGTATCGACTCCATCATAGGCCACAGCTGGAGTACTGTGTGCAATTGTGGTCACCACATTATAGAAAGGACAGGAATACAATGGAGGGGATGCAGAGGAGATTCACCAGGATGTTGTTTGGGATGGAACATTTAAGTTATGAAGAGAGTTTGGACAGATTTGGGTTGTTTTCATTGGAGCAGAGAAGACTGAGGGACAACCTGATTGAGGTGTTCAAGATTATGAGGAACATGACAGGATACACAGAGAGCAGCTGTTCCCCTTAGTTGATGGGTCAGTTGCGATGAGATACAAATTAAGGGATGGAAGATTTAGGGAAGATTTGAGAAAGCCTTTTTTTACTCGGAGGGTGGTGATGGTCTGGAATGCACTGCCTGGGAGGGTGTGGAGGTGAGATGGCTCATATCCTTTAAAAAGTCCCTGGATGAGTACTTGGCTTGCCATAACATTCAAGGCTATGGGCCTTACTGGCAAGTAGGATTAAGTAGACAGGTCAGGGCATTTCATATGTTGTTGAAGACTCAAAGGGTCAAAGGAGCTCTTGTGCACTGCAGTATTCTGTAATTCTGTGGATTCTGTGATAAAGTGGAGACTGATTAAATCTGCCCCCTTGTGGGCAGTCTTAAACAAGAGGTCATAGATATAGAGTGAGGGGAGGTAGGTTCAAAACTGAGATGAGGAAAAACTCTTTCTCTCAAAAGGTTGTGAATCTGTGGAAATTACTATTCCAGAGTTCAGTGGAGGCAGAATCAGTTAATAAATCAAGGAAAGAGATAGATATGTTTCTGATGAAAAGCGGGATAAAGAGCTATGGGGAGCAGGCAGGAAAGTGAATTTGAGACCAGGATAAAGTCAGCCATGATCATGTTAAATGGTGGAGTGAGCTTGATGGGCTGAATTGCCTACTCCTTCTCCTAATTCCAATGTTTCTTTGTTTGTGGTTGGAATATGAAATGACAGTGAAGATGATTTGCTGATACCTGATTCTAAATTCAAAGGAAGTAGAAGCACCTTCTTATCCTGTCTGTGCTCACTCTCTTAGGCATTCATATGATGAGCAGCACAGTGTCACTGTGGTTAGCGCCAGGGACTTGGGTTCAATTCCAGCCATAGGCGACTGCCTGCACAAAGTCTGCAGATTCTCCCTGTATCTGTGTGGATTTCTTCCAGGTGTTCAGATTTCCTGCCACACTCCAAAGATATGAGGATTAGGTGGATTGGCCATGCTAAATTGTCACTCAGTGTCCTAAGATGCGTAGGTTAGATGAGATTAGCTGTGGGAAATGTGTGGGATTGGGCGGGGCAGAGAGCCTGAGAAAGGTATTCTGTCAGAAAGTCAGTGCAGATTCGAAGGGCCGAATACCCTCCTTCTACACAGTCAGGATTCTATAATTCTGTGATAATCAAGAGGAGGAGCTTGCAGATAATAATTGCCTCTTTGACCTTCATTTACACCCGTCCCTTTCTTATCTCCTTGCTCCTGATGGTTGCAGCCCAAACTCCCAACTGCTGCTCGGTACAGCAAAGTCCTGTTATGTCATTCCATACAGCCTCCCTGTCCCACGCTTCCCTCAAATAAACTTCCTGTCAAGAGATATGCAGTTCCTACTTAAAGAGGCAGGCCAGGTTAAAAAAAAC
The DNA here is from genome assembly GCA_024679065.1 of Sphyrna mokarran. Lineage (NCBI taxonomy): Eukaryota > Metazoa > Chordata > Chondrichthyes > Carcharhiniformes > Carcharhinidae > Sphyrna > Sphyrna mokarran. The sequence continues at coordinate 69,864,405 of JAGIQG010000009.1, read as the reverse complement.
ATGACACTCAACAAAATTTTCTGCATTTTTATTTAATTGTAGAATGTCCTATACACACACACACATATATTTTTGCATTTGCAGAGGTGAAGAGATTTAATAGATCTTATGATCTCAATGGATCAAAAAGGACACTTAGACTAGGACAGGGCATTTTTTTAAAAAAAGTTCTTATCTAAAATCAATGTCACCATTTCAAAAGGAAATTGGGTGAATGCTTGAAGGAGAAACCTTTGCAATATTGAGGGGAAAGAGCAGGTTAAGTGGATCTAATTGGATATCTTTCCAAGCTCCAGCACATGCACGATGGGCCAAATATTCACCCCTGTACTATCTCACTCTATAAGCTGGTAGAGAGCCACATCCTCTCTTTACCAATAGGAAAAATAGGAGCAGCAAAGAGGATATTGATTCTTAGCTTCAGTTTCATTCTTTTAGAAGCTACAATGCATTCACTAATTATTCAATTAAGATCTGTTAACCAATGTTCATCTTTAAAACAGTTCATGTTTCTAAATTAGGTAATGGTGACACACACACACACACACACACACATGCGTGCAAACTTGTACAGGTGCACACACACACATGCAGGCACAATGCTCACAAATGCAGGCACACACACATATATAATTGATCAATCTGAGTGTTTGGCTACATTCCTTTGTAAAAATAAGAATTATTTAAAATAATCAATTATATCCCAGAAGTATTAGATCATTTAAATAAATATTTAAATAAATGGGATTAGGCAAATGGTCAGGTGTTTCACATGTATCGGAACACACTTGATGAAAATGCGGTGCAGGAATTAATTTCTACTTCTCGCATTCATAATCAACAGTCAGACAAACCATGAAATCTCCTTGCCGAAGTTGGTTAGGAAATCATAGAGAGGGTGGTGGTTGATGGGAGATATTCATCGTGGAGTTCGGTTACAAGTGGTATACCTCAGGGGTCTGTTTTGGGGCCCCTGCTGTTTGTAATTTTTATAAATGATCTGGATGAGGGTATTGAAGGATGGATTAGTAAATTTGCAGATGACACTAAAGTCGGTGGAGTGGTAGATAGTGAAGAGGGGTGTTATAGTTTGCAGAGGGACTTGGACAAGTTGCAGAGCTGGGCCGAGAGGTGGCAAATGGAGTTTAATGTGGAAAAGTGTGAGGTAATGCACTTTGGCAGGAATAATAAATGTGTAGAGTATAGGGCTAATGGTAGGATTCTTAATAGTGTTGATGAACAGAGGGATCTTGGTGTATATGTGCATAGATCCCTGAAAGTAGGCAGTCAAGTCGATAAGGTTGTTAAGAAGGCATATGGAGTCTTAGCTTTTATTGGTAGGGGGATTGAATTTCGGAGCCGCAACGTCATGTTGCAACTGTACAAAACTCTAGTGCGGCCGCACTTGGAGTATTGTGTGCAGTTCTGGTCCCCACATTATAAGAAAGATGTGGAGGCATTGGAGAGGGTACAGAGGAGGTTTACCAGGATGTTGCCTGGTATGGAGGGCAGGTCTTATGAAGAGAGGCTGAGGGATTTGAGGTTGTTTTCGTTAGAAAGGAGGCGGCTAAGAGGGGACCTAATCGAAACATATAAGATGATTAGAGGTTTAGATAGGGTGGACAGTGATAGCCTTTTTCCTAGGATGGAGAAAGCTAGCACGAGGGGACACAGCTTTAAATTAAGGGGTGATAGTTATAGGACGGATATCAGAGGTAGGTTCTTTACCCAAAGGGTGGTTCGGGAGTGGAATGCCCTGCCTGCGGCTGTTGTAGATGCGCCAAGTTTGGTGGCGTTTAAGAGGTTAGTTGATAAGTATATGGAAGAGAAGGGAATGGTTTAGTTTGGAGGGTCATTGCTTTTTATAATGGTTGGCGCAACATCGAAGGCCGAAGGGCCTGTTATGCGCTGTAATGTTCTATGTTCTATCATATAAGATATATATGTATTAGATTTATGATTGCTGGGACATAATTGCTGCTTGTACTAATAAAAATGACCACACAATAACAGTGGGGTGAAAACACCTTTGAATTGCTGACTGATCTGGGCTGAATGTGTCTTCAGATAATTAGAAAGGTTGTTTCCATGGCTTGAAAAGCTTTTGGCAGTAAAATGCGAAACTCAGTCTACAAGTAGCTCAGTCTCATCCCCTCTGTACCATATTAACATTGTCGCTGTACACGAATTCACACTCCAGCTTGGCTGTCCTTTGTATCGACAAAGGGAAACAACAGGAACGTACTGCTCTTAATGACTTCGGGAAGGACACACAGGGAGCAATATTTCACCTTTCCAAGGCTAGGGCAGACTTTTCTTTGTTGTGTCTTTGGTTCAAAATCAAGAATCCATGAATGAGTTGTTTTTTTGAATGGATTGTAATGCTGTGTCTCAGCAAATCATTTCATAATCAGAAAGACACTTGGCTATCCTATTCAGAATGTTGCAGGATGCAAATGATTTCCTTTGGGAAAGATTTGAAATGTGAAACAACAGCAATGCAGCCTGTTCTTCTCCAACACTAATCAAACAATCCTACTTTTAATTTCCAATTAACTGCTATAAAACTTGCACATACAGAATCCCTACACAACAAAAGGAGACCATTCAGCCCATTGAGTCAACACTGACTACAATCCCACCCAGGCCTTAGTCCACTAATCTCACTATTTAACCTACAAATCTCCCTGACGCTAACGGTCAATTTGGCATGGCCAGTCAAACTAACCAGCACACCTTTGGACTGTGGGAGGAAACCAAAACGCCCAGGGAAAACCCATACAGACACAGGGAGAACATACAAACTCCACACAGACTGGTATTGAACCCAGATCCCTGGCACTGCGAGGCAGCAATGCTAACCACTTGGCACCCACCAATGTGAAAGCTTCAATGGTAGACTTTCTAGCTAATGTTTCTTTGAGTGAAAAGGTACCGTGGACTGGTTCATGAACATGTAGCTCACAGTATTAATATTGCTATCTGTCCTAATTCTTGTTTTAAAAGCCCACTGGAATTTAGCGAGATGTGGGGGATGGAGGTGTGAGGATCAGTAAAATGCTGATTGAGGAAGTTTCCCATTGGTAGGATTGCGAGCAGTTTGTTATCCAAATTGCAATGGGCAATTTAAGGGTGATTGTTCCTGGTTGCCTGTATTTGGTCAAAGGCAGAGCAGCCCCATGACCACGACGGGAGGCTGCCAGTTACATGGAGGCTCCGTGACACAGGCAGAGAGCTGCCAGCAGCCAATCACATCCTGTCAGCTCAACACTGCCGCCAAAGGGGTTCACCCCCCCCTCCACCCTGTACCATGTGCCCTACCTGATTCACAGTTTATTGAATGCCCACCCTTCATAGAGTGCCTCAAAATTGCTGTGCCCTCATGTTGTCTTTGCTGCCTCAGTAGTGGCCATCTCCCTCAGTGGTGCGACCAAGGCTCCAGAGCTGCCTGCCCTCTGATGGGGCTGGCGATGTGGAATGCCATCCCACTGTCTCTAATTGGCTGCCAGCCCAGCATGTTGGCTTAATCGCTTCTTCCTGGCAATACCGCATCCCACTTCTTACCCGAGTGCTACCCAAAAAGTACCCCAGTGAGACCTCCAGGACTTGGGAAATTCTTGGGAATTTCCTAGAGGAAAAGAAAACAAGGAGGTAAGTGGTAGGTTGAGAGTTTTGCGCTGCAAGGTTCACTGTCACTGGGTCAAAATCCTGAAACTCTCCTTGACCTACTTAACAGCACCTTCTCCACAAGGATTATAACAGTTCAGGAAGGCAGCTCACCATCACCTCTCAAAAGCAATTAAGGATGACCAATAAATGCTGGTTTTGTCCTCAGCACTGATATCTGAGAATGAATGTTTTTCAGAAAGTGCAACTTGGGAAACTTACATTGATGGAACCAAAAGCAATATGGTGTGTGTGACCCAATAATGTACCTTTGCTGTGTTTACCCAGACTTCATTGCCACAAGTCAAAGTCTGAGCCAAGTGAGGAGGGAATTTGTTACCACTTTCCTCCCCATGATAATGGGAAAACAGGGGGGAGGGGGAGGCTAAAATTTCAACAGTTTTAGATATTCAGAATCAAAACCAGTGGTGTGGTGAGCAGAGCCGGGAGGTTGATGACCTTGCTGTTACCTCAATGGGTCAAAAGTCCAAGGTCTATATTTTTAAGACACACAGACAGGCTGACAGTGCCTGCAATCCAACAGCACCAGTCTGGCTGCCTGAGTCGATATTTTGAGAGTTCAAATTCTGCTGCAACCATAAAATGAGCAAGATAAAAGGTTGCCTAATGTCAGGGAGTGCTTGAAGACTGATGGTGACCTCCACATATTGACCCACACTAAGGAGAAGGTAGTCAGTCTGGGATAGATTCTCAGCTGCAGATGGTGAGTCCGGATTGCCAAGTCAACAGACAGCAGATACTGTGACACTGCATTGGGACATGGAATTGTGCATTATCTCAATCTAATTCTTTATGTTCTCCAATACAGGTCCTTGTAGATCACCCATAGTCTGCCACAAGCCAGAAATCCACCTCTGTGGATGTTGATGCAGAGCAGGTGGAGGATGCATCATCACATCATTCCCCAACATCCTTCAACAGTGCAAAGACAATCACCTTGTTGGGAATGCATTTGCAATTAGGCTCAATGTCACAATCTAGGGAACACATCAGAGATATGTCACAGCAGCTGATAGAGGATTTGACAGTCAGGGTCGCTGACAGGTGAAGGACTATGTGGGACTAGGCCTATGCTGAGCCCCATGAAGGAGATGAACCCTATTAGAGACACATGGTCAGGCAGGGAAAATCTGGCAGAGATGTCAAAGGTTACACGCAGCCTTGAGTGAAAGGTGGAGTAGGCCACCTAAGCCATGAGATCTGTCATATCTCCAGCACACGTAGTACCACCATGGAAAGGCTGGTGGTGACCATGGAGAGCCAGGTCCAGCAGAACAATCAGTGGCTGCTGCATATATGCTCAGACCAGCATCCTGTCACTCTGGCAATGGGTTCTACACGGCTGTGATAACCCAAGATGCAGAATGGAGCAGCCTGATCTCCATCCAGGTATGTGCATGTTCAAAGCAAAAGCAAAAGTGGATCATATTTCTCTTCCATTACTGTCATAACGCTATCCCATAAAGGCATTTTACAACACACAGCACCACATCCGGACATGTATGTGATCAATTGCTCCTTCTACCTGTGGAAAATATGGAGCTGAATCCAATAACTCTGGCTACCTGCTCTCAGGGTCTGTGATGAATCACACAGAATCATTGGCATTTTTGGACATGATATTAATGAACTCCCTCATGCTGCTCGGTATGGTTGACTGGGAGATGCCAAATATGCCTGCAATGAAGCCCTGAATAACAGAATGACATAGAAATTCTGAGCTGCGGTGATTTTTCAGGCTGCTGGTGTTACGTTGTCTTCCATTCCAGGGTTATATTGGCCTGCAACAGATGCCATAAGTCAGTTTCTTCCTACCTTGCTATTCTCAGCCATCTCTGACATTACCTCTCTGGCCTTTTTACTCAGTTATTCTGTATGCAGTATAGTTACATGATATTTTTTGGCATCACACTGACCCCTGATGGCCAGCATCCTGAACTGAACAGGCCATTGAGGTGCCTGGCCTTCGAGAAGTCTTCTGTCAGCTCTTCCCATTCTCCACTACCACAGTAATGAAAAGCATTCAGTGCATGACAGTCATGCCGCCTGAGGGGAAGTGCAAATAGAAGCAGTGATGATCTGTCCATCCAGCCTATTTCACCCTCCTTCCTGACTTGATGACTGTGGATCTCTGGGGCGCCCACTGCTCTGCATCAATGACACCCTGGTCTCCCCCATCCCCACTGAGGCCAGCTTCCTCCTCAACTTGCTCTATAACTATCTCTATTGCTTTTGCAGCTATGTCCCTGGACACTTTCTCTCTGCAAGGATCTCAGTCATCTCCACTAGCTTTGATCCACCCTCTATCACCCCATCACTGTCTTCTGTGACTCTCAAACCACCCACTGACCAACAATTGTCTGTCAACCCAGAGCTATTCCCTACTAACATCGAGCTGCAGAATTTGCCACCCCCCCCACCATTCCCTATCCTCACACTAACCTCAGATCACCATCTTCCCGCCTTGGGACTCCATCATCAACATGCCAACTGCGACCTTTGAGCCTCCCTCCATCACCCATGATCTGCCCATGGTTACACTCAACTTTCCCACTGACCTTTGCTCTTCCCTTTATCCTGCTGAGCTATCAGAGAATGACCCTCCCTCTTTGGCCCAGCTCCCCTCTATGCTTTCCAACATCCATCCCTAGGATGGCCATACTCCAACCTTCCTGGACAGCTGCTATTGGATCCAGATGTAACAGCTTAGGCCCAATAAAAATCCCTCTCCAAGAAAAACCATTTTTACTCATTCCAATTCAATCAGATAGATTACCTCACCTGTTGCACACCACCTTGAACCAGATGTGAATCATTCACATTTACTGCGAACTTAATTGAAAATTTACAATTTAATCTACAGACCAAGAGTTTTAATGAGTTTACATGACACACTATGCATTGACAGTAGCTTCTGTTGCTTGCCAGCAGGAACCAAGGTCTGCCTTTAATCCACCACCAACTTAGTTCCTAACTTTCATCCTACGATCAGGAAGCTGACATTTCACCTCCTTACACAATGAAATATACCCCACCACACCCCTCCGGCCACTTCATTTCCTGCTCCAGCCAACTTCACAGGATGCAACCCATGACCACAACCCCCTTTCCCCAAGGTTTCTGTCAGAAGTTTTAAGATATGAGGTCTTCCTTTGCAAAACACAATGACAATTCAAGTGGGTTTTGAGGAGTGAAATTGTGCAATGTTATTGAAAAAACTCTTACACATGCGTTTGAAGTTCTTGCATGTTTGCTTTCATTGAATACAAATGACCTTGTACTGAGGGCAGAAACAATGGCTGTGTAGAGGAGAGAATGCAGGGACAGATGGTGAAATAATACATTCTTCTGTCCTGGTTGACAACTTCTGCAAAGCTGCAGGATGGACTGATTGGCAATAATTGAAACAGGAAAAACCCAACCCCTTCCTCCCTGTGAGCGTGTCTCTCTGGCCTAAGATTACTACAAAATAAATTACATTTGGGTCACAAGAAGAGCAACTTGCAATTATATAGAGAAGCAAGAGTTTCATTTATGTAGCACATTTCACAACCTCATCCAGAATACTCTGTGGCCAGTGAAATATTTTCTGAGAATTGGAAATTCAGTAACCAACTTGCACACATCAAAATCCTACCAATAATAAGAATAATTAATTTTATCGATATTGGTTGAGGGGATTAATATTAGCGAGGATGAACGCCCCACTCTTTTTTATATAATGCTATAAGATCTCTTATGTCCATCTGAGAGAGCAGATTTACCATTTCATTTGAAAGACAGCATCTCCTCGACGCTTATTCAGTTTGTCACTGGACGTTCAGGTGGATTTTTGTGCTCAAATCTCTACAGTGGGAAGGAGCAAGACAGTAACTAACTAATGAGCCTGGACTTTCATTTTCGAGGTGAGTTGATGAGTTGGGAAAATTCCCTGCTTAGCTCGCTTGCTTCATGAGAAAGTCAGGATCTTCACTGCAAGGGGCTGGGGCTTGGTGTGGGCTGGAGTTGGGCCAGTCCACCAGGTGAGAAGTGCAGAGACTGCTACAGGGGCTACCATGTGCAGAGACAGGCTGTAACACCTGCCTCAGTGCCATAGGACATTGTCCCCATGAACAAAAATCAAAAAGGTCCTCCAGTCCTCATCCCCTCCCCCCTCCATATAACCCTGTGCTCAGCTCTGCTCTTCCACTCACCATTATGTCTCTACGTGCCCTCTATGCCTCGCTCTGTCCTTCAATGTATTCCCTCAGGCCCAGGTTTGCCTTACCAATCTAGGGGCTTCAGTTTAACATTTCAGCTGAAAAATAGCACCTCTCAGATACTCACTCAGTAATTCATGGGAATTTCGACCTAGATTTTTCTGCTCAAATCTCTGGAGTGGGAATTGAACTTACAACCTTTTGGCCTGGGAGTGAGGAGGTAACTCAACCCCATATGACCTATAATGCCTTTACTATAGTAAAGCACCCAAGATCCTTCACTGGAGTGTTGTCAGACAATGTTTGACATTGCTTCGTTAAAGGACTTGATATTAATGTGCGTATTAAAGGGAAGGAGATAAGCGGATAGGTGTAGGTTAGGAATTCCTGAACTTAGGAATGTGACAGCTGAAAGCATGGCTGCTAATATTGGGGTGATAAAAATAGGGATACACAGCAGGGCAGAGCTGGAACGCTATTGAGATCCCAAAGGGTTGGAGAGTTAGTGGAAAATACAGAGATCTCACAGGGTAAACCAATAAATCCATTGTTGACACAAAATAGGTCATCAATTAGTTCTTGTGTAGTTATTTTTCATAACAAATAATTTAATTCAAGGGGTTAAAATGCAGGCATTTTCCTTTGGATCAATAATTCCAAATAATATGATAAGGCAGTGAAGTTACCTCTTTATCTGCACTGGGTGAAGTCCTGGTGTTGTTAGCATCTCTGATTGAGAAGACGTTGATTTGTGAGTGGGAATGCCATTCTGAAGCCAGAATATAAACACGTGCAACAGCTTAAAGGGCCAGGATCCATCACTGATTCATATATGAATGGCAAGAGACAAAGGGGGCAATTCTCTCAAAACGCTGAATTAGTGGCAAAACTGTTCTAGATCACACCAGTTGTGACAATTCAGCTTCTCACCTGAATCTCCGCACTCTGTACTGAAAAGCCACCCTCCTCCATCGTGAATCTCATTAAAATCCCAGGGGAGGAGAGCATTTTCACACTGGAGTTTGACAGTTCTGGAACTCTGCAAATGCGCAGTGATCCTCATCTGTCAGTCTCCCCGTTTGCTGGCTAGCTCAGTTGCTGGCCAGCCTGGGACCACCGCGATGCTGCTTCTCCAGTTACTAGCCCAAGGGCCGGAATGATTTTGGAATATAAATTTCCAAAGTTCCATATATTAGTTGTATGTAAGTCCACATGCATTTTCACAGTTCTACAAATGATCCAACATTGTTTTCGTTAGAAAGGAGGCGGCTAAGGGGGGATCTTATTGAAACATATAAGATAATTAGAGGTTTGGATAGGGTGGACAGTGATAGCCTTTTTCCTAGGATGGAAAAAGCTAGCACGAGGGGACACAACTTTAAATTAAGGGGTATGAGTTATAGGACGGATATCAGAGGTAGGTTCTTTACTCAAAGAGTGATTAGGGAGTGGAATGCCCTGCCTGCAGCTGTTGTAGATGCGCCAAGTTTGGTGGCGTTTAAGAGGTTAGTTGATAAGTATATGGATGAGAAGGGAATGGTTTAGTTAGGAGGGGCATTGCTTTTTATTTTGGTCGGCACAACATCGAAGGCCGAAGGGCCTGTTCTGTGCTGTATTGTTCTATGTTCTATGTTCTATGTTCTATTGTTCATAATATCTGTGCGAAAAATAATGATGTATCATTCCTCTAACATCAGAGTGTAAACTATTGATAGCACTCAAGATTGTCTGTCTGAATGTTGCTAATCCTTTATTAGGGTTCCTCCAGACATGTAAGGGCTTAATGGATGGAGGCTTGAGTTCTGCTGGCTATGGGAAATGAGACAGGTGGGTGCGCTTAATTTTGTGAGAGGCAAAAGGTTAGGTACCTGAGGTGAAAGTAAGGATTTAAGCTTGCGATGGATTGAAGGTGGACCAAACTACCTCCTGGCAAACAATGGGAAGCTATTTTTAATGGATTAGCATAGCATTCATTCTCATTAACTCACCATTCCATCACATTATACTTGGTATCTTGTAATTAACACTGTAATAACTGAGAATCATGTGCTTTCAAGTTCACAACTGGATAGGTAAATATCTACATAACTCTGGCATCTAAGTCACTCTTCAATGTCACAACACTCTCCCCATCCACCCACTCCTGCCCCCATTCACCCTTCCTTCCCCTGGCCCGCAAATCACCACCACTTAGCAATTGCAGATATGTCTCATGAAGGACAGGGGTATCTACTGAAGATCTGGCTTGTGACGCCTGTGCAGAACCCACAAAACTCAGCAGGGAATTAGTAGAATGCCAACGAAAGAAGCAATAGAACAAACCATTGCCATTCAGCAGATGGGTTTCACTGCCTGGGCCACTCAGGTGGTGCGCTGCAGTATGTACCTCATAGACCAGAACTCTACCATCTCGTCCACCCAGAATCAGAGCAGGCGAGAATCTCACAATGGAAATCTTATTGACCTGGAGCGGGAATTTCCAATCTTGCTCGTGAGGCCATAAAATTCCCACGTTTCAGTGACACACACTTCAAATGTTGGCAATGTTGTGTTAAGAATTCAATGCATTCACCTGCAATGTATGGATAGCCTCAGCTCCCTTTGCTGTTTAGCCAGGGATGATAAGGAAGTGAGAACACGTGAGGAATAATTTTGTTAAAGTAGAAGTCTCCATATCTTTAGAGTCTCAGATGCCACTATTACTGAGGCCACAAATGAAAGTGTTTCTATAGACTGACATCACCCAGCAGTGATAATCAATAAAGTGATATGCCCTAAAATGGTCCTGTATGTTTACAAAACTTTCAGTATAACAATCATTCAATTAATTATGGGATTGTAGAATCTCTGTGATGCAGAAGGAGGTTATTCAGTCCATCGAGTCTGCACTGACCACAATCCCAATTGGACCTGTGTGTATAGCCCTATGCATTTTCCCCTAATTAGTCCCCCCGACACTAAGGGTCAATTTAGCATGGCCAATCCACCTAACCTGCACATCCCTGGGAGGAAACTAGAACACCAGGAAAAAACCCATGCAGACGTGGAGAGAATGTGCAAACTCCACACAGACAGTGACCCAAACCAGGAATTGAACCCAGGTCCTTGGGGCTGTGAGACAGCAGCGCTAACCACCGTGCCACTGTGCCACCTTAATGATCATGAATGAAATGATTACTAGATTCCTACAATACAGAAAGAAACCCAACAATCTAGTTATAATGTTTAAAACATTTTATGATATTTTATTTTAAACTGGGCTTTTTCTGCTGAATATATAAACATTAAGATGGCTGTTACAAGTCACCTGATCACAGGTTTGGCCCTCTGGGAGTTATCCACTGTAGTTTCAAGAAGAAAATAAATATTTTCTCAGTTTCTGGAATTTCACACTTCATTGTACAAATAGCTGCTAATCAAAAGAACTGGAGGATGTGCAGACAAACTGTCTCCTCCACCCTGAGCTATCACAAAGAAGAAGAATGGAACCTTATTATTGAAAGAGATGTGAATATCCAAGACATCTCCTTTCAAAAGAAGAACAATGGAATACCAGTCAGGAGCATTGAAACTAATTATTAGGCTGTGATTAGCCTTTAATAATCAAGCCACATGACCCCAGCCTCTTGCCTTTATGACAATTTAATAGCACATCATTGGCAATAAACAGCCAAACTGCTATTTTTAACATTGACTGGAATAGGAGTCCAGGAGCAAAGGCAGGTGAGCAACCTCAATTCCACAAAGCCTGCTTGAATCTAAAATCTAATTTCAACACCTATCAAGCTGTTTTATCACAGAAAAGCCCATCATGCAGCAGCATCACCTGTAACAAGAAATTTTAAATCGTTTAATCAGCTAGAAACACATTGCAATGGAATCCCACCATGAAGGAAACACCCCTGTGGACTCTGACTTTGAACTCTGGAACTCACATGAATTAAAATTCATATCCTGTGGTCGTGTACTGTGTAATTCATTCCTTCTACCCCACATCTTTACTCTGTGTCTGCAGTCTGGGATGTAGTAAACACTCCATTTTTGCTGAGTTGCATGAGTAAAATAATGAATCTCACTCAAGTTTGCTGTGGGCGTTTAGTAAAATTGGATGACAATAAAACAAATGAGGGATTGGGAAAAGACATGACCACCTACACTTTATAAAATTAACTTGAGAAACAAACTGGAGCTGCACCGTGTCACAGCGATTAGCACTGCTGCCTCACAGCACCAAGGAACTGTGTTCAATTCTGGCCTTGAGTGACAGTGTAGAGTTTGTGCATTATTCCCATATCTGCGTGGTTTTTCTCTGTGTGCTCCAGTTTCCTCCCACAGTCCAAAGATGTATGGGTTAGGGCCATGATAAATTGCCCCCTTATGCCCCAAGATGCGTAGGTTAGGGGATTAGCTGTGGTAAATTCAATCAGAATGATAAGGAGTGGGGTACTTGATCTTGGTTTTGGACAAGCTCGGCACAATATCGAGGGCTGAAGGGCCTGTACTGTGCTGTACTGTTCTATATTCTACATTCTATAAATGTGTCGGGTTACAGGGATAGAGTAGGAGCAAGAGCCTGGGTAAGATACTCTGTCAGAGAAAGTTGGTGCAAACTTGATGGCCCAAATGGCCTCCTTCTGCACTGTAAGAATTCTATGATTCTATGATATTCCTTTTGGATGTGTGTTGACAGGAAATCAGTCTGTCCCTCTCCTTTGGTAACAGTGATCCAAACCATCCATTTATACATGACTGGTAATATCTATACAATTAATATACACTCATGACACCTCTAAGACTTCAGAATTTTATAACCTGCATTTCCTAATACTTGGTCTTGGTACAACCCTGGCATTCACAGCTGAGTTAGAGGTAGCCTGCTGAAATGCTTCTGACTTGTGTTTTCTGCGCACTGGGGTTGCATTGTTTGATTTCTTGTAATTTTATTCACATTGTATGCTATGCTGAGTTTTGTCATTTTGAATATTTCTCAGTTGTTCCCTTGAGTCTCATGTGATTTTCATGCTTAATTCCTTTGAGAATCCTTGTCGATGACATCCCCTTCCAAACTTATGACCTCTATCATGTAGGAAGGCAACAGTAGTGAATGCAGGGAGACACCACCACTTCAATAAGAACTGAAAATGCTAGAAAAACAGCATCTGTGGAGAAAGAAAAACAGACAGATTGTCTGACTCTTCTTCAGAGCCACTTGTAGGTTCCTGTCAAAGCCAAGCAACATCCTGACTTGGAACTATATTACTGTTCCTTCACAATCACTAAGTTAAAATGCTATAATTCCCTTCTGAACAGCATTGTGGGTGAAACTGCAGCATTTCAAGAAGGCAGCTCACCACCACCACTAGGGCAACGAAGGATAAGCAATAAATGCTGGCCTGGTCAGTGGCGTTCCCATCCTATGTATGTTTTTTTTTATAAATGGGGGCTGATTGGCATCTTATATCAGTAGTTAAGTCATTTTTCCATCCTTATCAGGCTTTCTGCTTTCAGCTCCATTCACCATGCTTATTTGGAGCATGGGGTGGCCGGTTACGAAGTTCTCTGACATAAAGTGACTTCAGCAGGTGCATTGAGACCACTTGCGGCCTTAGAACCTACAGAGGGTCCTAACATCAGATTGCTGAAGGAAATTTTGGAGGAGCCAATCCTTGGAACTTGGAGGTGGAAGGGTGGGTTCCTGAGACTGGAGAACCCAAAAGACCCAAATCAGATGTAGGCATGGCTGAATCAGGAGGGAGGACAGGAATATATTCATTGTGGTCTCTGGCCACAAGTGGGGGAATAATAAGGAGGTGTAAGTGGGTTAGGGCCGTCAGATGGACAGATGAATGTTCTCCACAGTAACGGGTACAGCTGTTTATTAGCAAAACAGCTTCCCTATTGAATGGCATGCCTCTGGCCTGGATAGCATGACAGACTGGCATTGACGGACTGTAATCCTTTCAAGGACAGCCTCCTAATATGATGTGTAACCGTTGTGCCAGCTGTGACCCAGAATCCCATGAAGCTGGAGCCATGTTGTGGATCTAATCGAATAGAATTTCCATTCCATTTTTGGGTGCTCCCTTCCCAAGCCCACCAAACTTCATGTCTACCCATTGCAAATTCTGTCCATTGCATCAGATTTAATGGTTACTTTGAAATGAAAATAGAACTCAGCAGGTCTGGCAACACCTATGGAGAGGGATTAATGGAATTAACATTCTAGGTCACTGACATTTCAAAGCCATTGGATTATTCTGTCTATTAATGTGAGATCCAGTTGATATCTACTTTTACCCAACCAGTAACGAATATGAAATTGGTGAGCATTTGGCCTATGGCAGAATCTGCAGAGAACATGTTCTGCAGTCAGATTCAGGAATACATGGATGGTTTGGGAAGAAATCAATTTGGATCACTTGGGGTCTTTTATCTGTTTTAGAGAAAAGAAAATAACAGTTTGAGCCATAAACACATTCTGTTGTTATTTTCCACAGAACACATCAGGTTAGCAGATTTTGTACTCTAAACATTGAGTTTCCAGGTAAACAGTCAAATGTTGAAAAACATCCTTCACACTATGTTGGCTCCTGGTACACATTTTAACAGCAGCTGCCAGTGTGGAGCTTGAGGCCTGATGGAATGTTTCATACCCCTTCTGACTCTGCAAGACAAGCAACTCTTTTGTGGCTATCAGACATTCAGCCAATTTAAAAGGAAATGTTGTTTAGCTCCAAATACAGCAATATTTGTCCTTGAAAGGCCTGCCTGAGTCATAATGTTACCAACATTTACCTCAGAGACCAGCCACTGCTCAGTGCATTACCCTGCACTGATTATCAGCCGACCTTCAGTCAGGTCAATGTTGACAGGAGATAACAACGTCCGAAGTGTGGTCAGTGGGCTTCCAGCCCTGCTAAAGGCAATGCACCCACGGCTGGGTAAAGGGACCTTTTGCCTTGGGAGATCACAGTTGGCTTTTGTTTCTGAAGGTGGGTTTTTGATTCTGAGACACTATGGTCCAGTTTGGAACAAGAGCTCAGTCCTGTTCTGATCTGTAGTCCTTAAATGGACCACTGATGTCTGCTGCAGAAACAGCCCAGAGTTACATTCTCATTGCTTCTCCTGGCTCCACAGAAGGACACTGGCAGAGCCTCCATTGTTAAAATAAGCTCTCTAAGTGAGGCTATATTGTTGTGGGGGGAGGGCGGTGGGGGAGGAGGAAGATGGGTAAGATGTATCTCAGCTGGGGGGAGGGGGGCCAAATGAATCTCTTGGGGGGGGTGGCAGGATCCCTGTGGGGGAGGGAGGAGATGGATTTTTGCTGGGGGGGGGAGCAGATATATCTCTGGTGGGGGCACTGGGGGATCTGCTGCCACTCTGAAGGCGATTGGTGGTGGTGATCAGTCTGGGTAGTGGGGAAGTGGATAAGAGGGACAGTGACATATGTGGGTAGTAGGGAGTGGATGGAGAACAGCAATGTGTCTGGGTAATGGGGTGGATGGATAAGGAGTACAGTGATGTGTGTGGGTAGTGGGGAGGTGGATAAGGGGGACAGTGATGTCTATGAGGATCATCGCTTCCACTTATCATTCCCAGGCCGCTTTCTCTGCTTCCCGCAGCCCAGAAGCAATTTGACACGAGTGTGCTTTTACAAATTTTTTTCTAACTGTGCATGCATAATTCAGTGCTCTGATCATTTGGGGCACACTAAGCCACATCCACAGCATGAATGGGACTCGTGATGTTTCTTCAGACTGACTGCGTATAGGGGCCCTGAAAATAGATTTCCAAGTCAGATCTACATTACACCCTGATTCAGCACTTAGAATGAAAATGGTAAAATCAGGCTAAGCAATTTTGAGGCATTTCTGAGATTTGGAAAACCAAATGACGTGAGTTCTTATTGTTATTCAATCTAGTTATATAGTTCAGACAGTTTTGTACAATTGTGAAAAATCACAGCTTCAAAGACAGATGTGGCTATTTCATAAGACTAAACATAGCAGTGGCCAATGTCAAACCGACTGCAACAGACCTGCTTTTGATCTCTTACAAGGCAAGGGAGTGATTAATAAATAGTCATTTAGTGGTTTAGAACTTGAGTATTGCTGAAAAATAGGCACAAAAGCTTTTCATCTTGCACCTTCAGGAGAACTCGTAAGAGATCAACAATTTATATTTCATGAGAAAAGTGCTGATTGATTGGTTGCCATGTAGATTCTTGTTGATATTTGGAAAACATATCGCTGGTCATCATTATCTGGGGAAGGCAAGGGCCACAAAGAGATTTAAACATAAGAATAAGCAGTCTTGAGAATATGGCTTTAAGAGACTGATCTTTCATAACCACCAAACATTTTGAAGTGCTTTGTTGCCAATAAAGAACTTTTGAGGTTAGTTCCCCATGTTCAACAAAGTCAACCAACAGCAATGTGTGATAATGACTGAGTAACCTTTTGGTTGAGGGATAAATATTTGCCAGTTAGTAAGAGTGATAGAGTGACAGTAATATGTTGATGAGCCCCACCCTGACCTTAAGCCAGTAATTGTTAACACCTAGTTAATCTCCAACTTTTACCTAAAGGGTCCTTACAAACACCAAAATGTCACAAGTGTTGAACTCAAGAACTGTTGCAAATGTTTAACATGAGAAGTACTTCTTTGAATTATTACCTTTCCATTAATGAGGCTGCTTCGTTAGTGGAAAATGAATATTGAGAAATCCTACAACTGCCAAATTGTTTTTCCAGATGACTGGCAAGATGTATTAATTTTCTTTTGTGGCTTGTGTTTCTCTTTGGGCTCTGTTTAACTGGCAAATATCTTGCTGTGTTAAAACCAAATCATTTTATTAACATGCAAGTAGCTTGGCACACAACTTAATTTGTATTTTGCCAGTAATAATTAAAGTAAAGAGCTACTGGAGGGAGAAATACAAGCAGAGATTGTTTAGTAAATCCAAATCTCTTTTGTTCCTCTTCCTCTTTCCGCTGATTCTTCTGAGGATGCAACTGTTTTTGAGACACTGTTTCATGAATCCCAGCTGCAGAATTAAGCTTTCTTTAGCTCCACACTTTTAGAGCATGGAGACATTGCTTTTCATGCTGCTCACATGTATTGTAACTATTCGATAAGAAGGCCACTCAACAGCTTCTCAAGAGCAACTAGGGATTGGGAATAAAGTGTACCATTGAAGCCATGTCCCAAATGAATGTTTAAAACTAGCTATGGGCACTAGGACTAGGCTCAGCTATGACATGGTGGTGATTGAGGGATAGTTGCTGTGAGAGTTTACACATTAATTATGCAGAGGGCATAATTATGCATATTTTGGGGGCGTTTAAGAGGTCAGTAGATAAGTTTATGGATAAAAAGGGAATGGTTTAGGTTAGAGGGTCATTGCTTTTTCTTAATTGGTCAGCGCAACATCGAGGGCCAAAGGGCCTGTTCTGCGCTGTAATGTTCTATGTTCTATGTTCAGAGACATAAACACATAGCCTTCTACAGTGCGGAAGGAAGCCATTTGGCCTATCGAGTCGACACTGACCACAATTCCACTCAGGCTCTATCCCCATAACAACATGCTATAACACTAATTTAAGCATGGCGAAATCACCTAACCTGCTTCTCCTTGGACTGAGAGAGGAAACCAGAGCATCCAGAGGAAGCCCGCACAGACAACATGCAGACTTCGCACGGACAACGACCCAAGCCAGAAATCGAACCTGGATCCCTGGCTCTGTGAGGCAGCAGTGCTAACCACTGTGCCACCATGAGCTGAGCTTTTGCATTATATTTGTGAATTGCTGGCGTTCTGGTGTAATGCCTGCAAGTTGAACCCTGGCTGGAATTCTCTGATGTCATATGTCCCTGCCAGTGAGAGAGAATTTGGTGCTCAGCCAAATCTTCATTCACAGCACCAGGACCGGAGAATCCCAGCTGCGGGAGAAGTCGGAGAATCCGGCCAAGTGTCTGCATTTGTGTAATGATTGGATGTAATTCCAAAAATGTCTCCATCATCTCTTGCTCCCTGCCTTATGGGAATATATGACATGAAGTTGTTTTCCTACAATTTGCAGGACCAGCAGCCTTTACCACATGACTAAATGAGTCTTTGGTTGATTCAAAGCAGGTAGCAGCAAGAAAAGGTAAACAAGGCAGAAGCAAGAAATGGTATTTGAACATCTCTCTGCCAGCTAAAAGGCTGACCGAGTATCAGTTGAGCCCTTGTTAATTTTAGAAATTTTCAAAAAACTCTGAATTGGAAACATGTAGAAATGGAAATTCAGCAGCATAATCAAACTAGAGCAAATGAATGGAACAAGAGGGAATTCCAACATCATTGTGTAATTTATATATGGATAATCTCAATGAGCATGTTAATTATTACTCTGCAGAACTGCTTATTTGGATCATGCTGATAAGAAAGAAAAGCTCACCCAGAAATTAATTATCATCTCAGCTTGATTCAGATGTTAATGATACCTCCCAAGGTTTTCAATTTTGTGAAAAAAACAACTTGTTATCAATGAATGGTCTGACATCTCTCAAACATTGCAAACAATACAGGTAAATGGTGATAGTGTGTTACAATTTATTCGGGTAGTCTGAATTACTGTGATAACATGAAGTTTAATAGATATGTTGTAGTCTGGAACTATGGATAGTAATTTTTCCATCTTTCTTTCCATCGCATGGCTGATCAGGAATCTCTCCTGCTTTTAATATGCACCATTGCTGTGTGCTGGAAGGATTTTTCAGGTAGATTTGCAACCTGTTTGCCTGCATCATGAATGCATCTACCCCGTAGCTATCAGCTCCAGGGGTGGGGCTTAAACTCAGAGATTTTTTTATTCATTCATGGTATGTGGGCATCGCTTGCTGGCCCAGGATTTATTGCCAGTCCCGAACTGCTCTTGAACTGACAGCATTTAAGAGTCAATCACGTTGCTGTGGATCTGTAGTCCGGTATAAGCCAGACCACATAAGGATTGCAGATTTTCTTCTCGAAAGGACATTGGTGAACCAGATGGGTTTTTATAACAATTGACAATGGTTTTGTATCATCATTAATTAGACTTTTAATTCCAGATTTTAGGTGAGGCGGTGGCATAATGGTATTGTCACTGGACTAGTAATCCAGAGATCCAAAATAATGTTCCGGGGATCCAGGTTCAAATCCCACCACGGCAGTTGGTGGAATTTTAATTCAATGAAAATTTGGAATTAAAAGTCTAATGATGACCATGCAACCATTGTTAATTGTCATAACAATCCATTTGGTTCACTAATGTCCTTTAGGGAAGGAAATCTGGCCCTCTTACCTGGTCTGGCCTATGTGTGACACCCCAGCAATGATATTGACATTTAAAATGCTCTCTGAAATGGCCTAGCCAGCCCTCAGTTCAAGGGCAATTAGGGGGGGGACATCAAATGCTTTGCAGCAATGCACACATCCCATGAAAGAACAGTTAAAAAATCTCTTTTACTGGATTCAAATTTTACCATCTGCCCGGCATTCTCCTGGGTTTCTGGATTATTGGTCTAGTGACAACAACATGGTTGAGAAACAGGGATTCTACCCACTGAACCAGAAGATCTCCTTGGGTAAACAGATTGAATTCATTCTACATCTTCTGAAACTGATGTTTGATGGTAAAGAATCCACAGGGAAAGAACCTACTGCTTTGGTGCTGAAACGTCTGGCTTGAGAGCTGTAGCAATTATTTACCTGACTTTTTTCCCAATCTTCACCACCACACCACCACCCTCCAGCCTCAGCACCCCTGAAAGAATGATTGGAACCCTGTAAACTCATGTAAACAGTCGTTATAGCTGGACATTAGGGATCCTGTTCTGATAAGATTACCCGCTCTTATTGTAATTGTCAACTCTCTCAGATTGTCCTGTAGCCTCCAGGAGTTAAAGATCCAGGAAACGGCTACAAGGAAACCAGGAGAGAAATTAAAATTGTTTTTTAATTTCATTTTGTTTAAGCATTTCTGTTTATGATTATATTAATACTGCAGAAGATGTCAAAGCATTTGGAGACAGGCTGACCCCATGATGAAGATTCCAGGAATATGTTTGCGAACAGATAACTTGATGATTAATGTGAGAACAATGTTATCGGAATTTTTTAAACATAGAAATTCACTGAATAAGGCTTGAGCATGAAATTGTCATGACATAATGTAATAATTACATTATGACATGACAATTTTTAATAAAGGTCCTCATATGAATGTGATTGTTAAACTGAGATGATGGGAGATCAAAGTTAAACTACTAAATTGGACTGTTGTAACCATCAAGTCCCTCTGGGATAAGTGCTTGAATTTCTACCATTCATTATGTTCATTTATGACTTTAGTGAAGGCACTGCTGATGGAGGGCTGAAGTGTGTGCCATTTTCCAGGGTTTTCTACCATTGGCAGTACCACTGTAGGCATTTGATCTTTTAACGTTTAGCACATTGTGAATGAGCTTACAAATCCTGTCCCAATCCTGTTCTCTGAGTCCTGGCTCAATGGTCCATTAACAAACCTGACAGTTTTTATGTATTAGAGATTCACCGGTGATATTGTCAAGACCATCTTCAGTTTCTACTTGGCTAAATGAAATGGTATTTGAAGTTAGCTTTTGTCTGTACTCACCAGAATTAGTGCTGTGTATTGTCTGAATTGGGATGTGTTGGTGCTATATATTGTCTGAATTGGGGAGTGTTAGTGCTGTGTATTATCCGAATTGGGGAGTGTTAGTGTTGTGTATTATCTAAATTGGGGATGTTAAGGCTGTCTTGTCAGAACTGGGGAGTATTGCAGCTATGTATTGTCTGATTTGAGGAGTGTTGGTGCTGTGTATTGTTTGAATTGGGGAGTGTTAGGCCTGTCTTGTCAGAATTGGGGAGTATTAAGGCTATGTATTGTCTGAATTGGGGAGTGTTAATGCTGTTATTGCCTGAATCGGGGAGTGTTAGTGTTGTGTATTGTCTGAATTGGGGAGTATTAATGCTGTGTATTGCCTGAACTGGAGAGTGTTAGTGCTGTGTATTATCTAAACTGGTGTGTGTTAGTGCTGTATATTGTCTGAATTGGGGAGTGTTGAGGCTATCTTGTCAGAATACGGGAGTATTAGGGCTATGTATTGTTTGAATTAGGCAGTGTTAGTGATGTGTATTGTCTGAATTGGGGAGTGTTATACTGTGTATTGTCTGAATTGGGGAGTGTTATACTGTGCATTATCTGAATTGGGGAGTGTTAATGCTGTGTATTGTCTGAACTGGGGAGAGTTAGTGCTGTGCGTTGTCTGAATTGGGGAGTGTTAACGCTGTGTATTGTCTGAATTGGGGAGTTTATGCACAGCAAATTGTAAGAATTCTGAGGGTTTTTATGCTTGCCATTGGTATCATTGCATAAAGCTGAACTGCCTGTCTCCACCACTCAAAAGGTAAAACTATCAGGGTGATCTGCTGTTCAAATTGTCTGGACCTGCCTAAATTGAAGATGTTTCGCTGTGCCACCTTGTGGGTGGCACACTTGCACACTGATTAGCACTTCTGCATCCCAGAGACCTAGGTTCCATTTCAGCCTCGGGTGACTGTCTGTGTGAAGTCTGCATGTTCTCTCTGTACACATCTGTGTCTATTTCCTACAGGTGCTGTTGTTTCCTCCCACACTCCAAAGACGGGCAGATTAATTGGATTGGCCATGCTAAATTGCCCCTTACCATCCCAAGATGTGTAGGTAGATGGATAAGCCATGTTAAATGTGTGGGGTTATAGGGATAGAGTGGGAGAATGGGCCTGGGTAAGACCTCTGTCAGAGATTCAGTGCAGAATGATGGGTCAGATGGCTTCTTCTGCATTGTAGGAATTCCATGATTCTATGATTTTCATCCCCTGTGGTGGATCGGTTGCAACTGGGCCAGAAAGTCCTGGCCAAAGTAGCGTAACCTATTGACCAAGAACGGGAAAATAGGGTTAGGCTGGATTGATATTTTTCATTCAATGAGATGAATAGTCTTCCTCTGCGTTGTAAATTGCTATGTTCTTTGAAGATGTAACAAGCAAACTAGATAAGAGGAATCTGCAGATACATTATATCTGGCTTCCAGGAGGCATTTGATAAGGTGCTGCTCAAAAGGTTAATACACAATTGTATTTAACTATGTTAGGAGTTGTGAGGTTTACACAAAAAAGACATGGTTTGCACCAGTAAATTCAAGCTAACAATAGCAGCTTTATTTTAGGAGGTCTTGTCTGTACATTGTGCCAACTGAAAATAAAACAGCACACTATGCAAATACCTTAATGGCATAACCAACAAATCAAGTGTCCAGCTTTTAAAGAAACCTGCAATCCTTTTAAATATATAACAAGGAACGTTCACATGAGATTAGGAGTACTTGGTTAGTTTGGATAGAGGCTAACCGACAGAAAGCAGAGAGTCAGGATGCATGGGTCATTTTCTGGTTGGCAATACATAAATAGTGGGGTGTTACAGTGTTTGGTCCTTGGGCCCTAACTATTTACAATCTGTGTTAGTGACTTAAATGCAAGGTTAGAAGGTATTACAGCAAAATTTGCAGGTGACATTAAAATAAGTGGGATGGTAAGTTGCAATAAAAATTAAGAAGCTTACAAATGGATAAGTTAGGTTAATGGCCCAAAATGTGACAGATGGAGTTTAACATGGATAAGTGTGAGGTTAGCCAATTCGGTCAGAAAAATAGAAAGGCAATTTATTATCTAAATGGAGAGAAACTTTGGAGTGCTTCAGTGCAGAGAGATCCGGGTGTCCTCATGCTAGATGCAAGAGTTGCAGCAAATTGATACCCAGGCACAGCAGGTAATTAGGAAGGCAAATGTAAACTTCGCATTTATAGTGAAAGAAATATAGTATTAAAGTATGTAAATGTTGCTGCAGCTTTACAAACCATAAGTGAGATTGCACCTGGAGTATTATGCACAGTTTTGGTCCCTTTACTTGAGGAGGGGTGTAGGAGATAGCTCACAGGAAGTTCACTAGATTGATTCCAGAGATGGCAGGTATGTCTTATGAAGAGAAATTGAAAAATTTAGGCCTAACTTCTCAGGAGCTTAGAAGAATGAGTGATGGTCAAATTGAGATATATGAAATGACAAAAAGGATTGACAAAGTAAACATAGCGAGAATCTTTCCTCTTGTGGGGCAATCTAGAATAAGAGGTCACAGTTTTAGGGAAGGGGACAGCAGATTTAAAATAGAAATGAAAAACTACTTTTCTCAAAGAGTGTTGAATCTATGGAATTCACTGCCCCATAGTGTGGTGGATGCCAGGACATTGTGTAAATTTGAGGAGCAAGATAGATTTTAATTAATAATGGATTGAAAGATTCTGGAAAACTTGGCAGGAAAGTGGAGTTGGGATGGAAAGGAGATCATCCATGATACAGCAGGCTAGAGGGGCTGAACTGCCTACTCCTGTTGCGAGTTTTTATATTCTGATTCAGTTAATGCATGATTAATTTGTGCCACCTTCTATAAAGGATTAGTTGTTAATTTTTTTACAATATGCTGTTTTAGAAATAGCTGTTTTGTGCAAAAACTGTTAAAGAACCCCTTATCTTATTCAAAGAATCATTCCATTGATAGTGGAAAATTAGCCAAACATTTTGCCGTCAATATGTGACTTCTTGTGGGGATGGGCATTTGTATATATTTACTTAAAATGTTTTGAAGGTATGCAGATTATTCATACTTCTCAGTGAATAAATGCTGATTATAAAGTGACTATTATAAAGATATCTTAAATGTGCCCTTTCCTCTACTCTCCCTCTAACTTTGCAGATATATATAGAGCTATTAAGTCACTATATATGTTATCCACATTATGGGCAAAATTTTCCCATTCCACCCGCCGTAGGAATCATAGTGCTTGGGACAGGATCATGCAAAGGTCTGTTGATCTTGGGTTGGGTTTTCCAGTCTTGGGACAAGCACAGCCAGTAAATTCCCCCTATATATAGAAGCATAGGATGATACTACCCAGGAGACCATTCAGCCCATTGTGCATGTTCTGGCTCTTTGGCAGAGTTATCCAATTAGTCTCACTCTTGGGTTCTTTCTCCATAGTCCTGTAAATCTTATCCTATCAAGTCTTCAGCCAGTTCCTTTTTGAAGGATGCTGTTGAATCACCTTCTACCACATTTCAGGCAATGCATTCCAGATCATGACCCATCATGTAAGAAAATGTTTCCAAGTGCCGCCTCTCATCCTTTTGCCAGTCACTTTAAATATGTGCCCTCTGGATATGAACCCTTTCTGCCTCTGGAAACTGTGTCTTTTTTAGTTTATTCTTATCAAAGCATTTTATAATTTTGAACACAAAATCTCCTTTTAACCTTTTTTTTGACCTAAAGAGAATAACTTCAATTCGTCTAATCTCGCCACATAAATCGCATACTGTCTTCCTTGCTATCAGCCTTGTAAATCAACTCTGCACCTTCTTCAAGGCCTTGATTTCCTTTCTAAAATGTGGTGCTGCTATTCAGTCACAATATATGTTATCCACATTATGGGCAGAATTTTCCCATTCCACCCGCCATGGGAATCGTAGCGTGTGGGACAGGACCATGCAAAGGTCTGTTGACCTTGGGTGGGGTTTTCCAGTCTTGGAACAAGCACCTGCACCGTATAAAGGTTTAGCATAACTTCCTTGACTTTGCATTCTCTACCTCTCTTTAGGGTCCTGGATATTTTTGTGTTCAGGGTATACACTGTACCAATATGCTTGTATACCCTCAAGAGATTGCAATTGAATGGTGCCTACATATTTAAGGATCACAGTATGTTCTTGTTGGTAGATATGGTGAATAACTGAGCTGGGGTACCTGGAATCATCCCTATCAGACATAGTGACATTCAATACTTTGAACTTGTGTGTCAACTTTTTCTTTTGACATTTAGGGTTGCAAAATATTAGCTGTGGTCCTATGTTTAGTTACATTGCATGTGTTTGTGAGTTTCTTATTACTTTGGAAGACTCCTATAGAGTAAACAACATTAACAATGTACAATCTGATCACCACTTTGCAATGATACACCCAGTAAGTACCCAAGAAGTAAAGTCATTAATCCGTTGCCGAAGGTCATTAGTTTGTGAAGGGCTTGCAAAGAAAGTCATTACACTCCCTAGGGATAGTCTATAATATGGCAACAATCAGAGGTCATTATGAATTCACTCACTACAATCATGCTGGTTATACTTAAGCTCTGACAAAAAAAAATTATCACAGTGGGGCACAGTAATTGATTCAAACAGATGATTGATTATTTTTGTGCAATACACTTCTTTATGCTAATCCGTAACAGATCAATTGTAATATATCATTCATGGGTTAAAAATAACATCATGATAATGCTATGTAATGGTCAAGAAAAGGTCATTTTGTTCACCTTTTCTAAACAATTTTCAAATTTACACCTATCTTGCCTTTGGCCTGCCATTGACCATGACAGCCACTGGTCTGCACAATTTCTGCCCCTATCCCCTACCTCACACAATCCTCCTCCCCCCACCCTCCCTCACCTCATTTCAGATGTCCTACCACCATTATTCTCTTTCATCCTAACCAGTGACCCTCATCCTTGTTCCCTTAAATGCAAGGCAACATCAGGTTCTTCTAGAACTGCTCACCAGACTGGGATCCTTGTGCAATGCAAAGATCACCTGGATTCTTTCCTCCACTACAAATTATGTTCTCAAACTTCTCTCGCCTGTCCTCTCCACTCTCATCTCCAAAAGCAAGTGCAAAGAACTTTATCAGTAAAGATCCAGATTATCTATGGGAATGGTATCCCTTTCTTCCTTCCATTCCCCGAGTCTGCCAGTCCAAACCTCCTTTAAGATTCTCCCCTGACCTGGTCCCGAACACACAAGTTCCTCCATTTTCGCTTCTCTCTCTCCTCTTGTCCTTTTCACACTCATCCTATCTGAAACTTACCTCCTGCTCCCTCAGCCTTATTCCTAATAAACTGCTGACCATCCAACTTCCCTTTCTGGTCCTTCATTAGCTGATGTTGATAATGGTTCTTTCTTTTGTGTTATGGATCCTTCCCCTTCCAATCTATCATCATCTCCTCACTCATTAAAAAAAAACAACCCTTCATGGAAAATCCAGAAATGCAACACATATGCTGATGACACCCTCTTTGGTCTCATCACTATTTGTTTTGTCATGTGTACTGTCTCAGGAGTAAGGAGCCCATCAGGCTGGACTGTAGACTTTTGCTTGTGCTGTAAAGCCACTGACACTGGTTCTTCTTGAGATCCCCCTTTAGTAGGAGCGCCAGTCTCTTCCGCTTCCATTTTAGAATCCGCGTCCTCATCACTTGGAGACGCGGGCATGGGGTTGAATTCCAGTCATGGCTCAGTGCTGGCAGTGATAATGAAGCTTGCACTGACACGGACTCCCTACTCCTGAGATGGGTCTAGATGTTTCTTGACAATTTTGGACCATATAAACCACAGACGGCCCTGTTTTCTCTATTATCATCCCAGGGACCAACTGAGGCCAATCCCGAAGTTTTTCACGTGGACTGGGCCACTGGTTTTGAATGTCCTTTCTGTTAAGTGCATTGACGATGGTAAATTGTCCTGTTAGCGCGAGTAGGCGAAACAACCACTACGGACTCAGAGTCAAGTTCAACAACAGCTTTATTTTCTTTTACATCAACGGAGGTGCAATCAGGACCTACAAACCAAACTGTCCCGAAAGCACTCTAAAGACCCATCGCAAAGGGCTACAGTTATACCTGAACTTCGATGTATTGTACAATTCAAACGCTAATGTTTTATTTACAGAATTTGACTTTGACCACCCTGTTTTGATGTCTTCAAGTATTGTAACGATGGGTTTAAGTGTATGTTGATTGTTTCTGTCTGATGGGTTATTAATGGTCTAGAATCTCCGGGGTTGGAATAATGGGTGTGCAATTATTCTCAGGAAGTTTGAGGGGCAGGGATGCTTCCTTAGTTATGCTAATCTTTAGGTATCTCCATAGAGATTGCTTGATTAGATCAGAAGTGCTGATTTGGTTGGATGGAATGTGCTTTTTAATTTAGTTCCTGTAGGTACCATCCTGTCCGATTCCTTTTGTGTGCTGGTCCTCATTTGTATTCTAAAAGCACATCCTTGCCTGCTAGTCTATGTCTGTTCCTTTGTGACCTTTAGTGGGGAAGCTCTGAGTGCAATTTTAGTCTGCTTCCATATTGTGTACCCAATTTCATCAAATTTGTTGTCCGATAACAGTCCCTTAGTGTTCCAGGATGTATAAGTTAAGGGAATTAGTGAGGTAAATATGTGGGGTTACGGGAATAGGGTCTGAGTGAAGGCTGTGTTGGAGAGTCGATGCAAATGGGCTGAATGATCTCCCTCTGACTGTAGGGATTAGCTATTCCAGAAATTCGAACATCTTGTTGAAGTTGTAATTGGTCGGAACATTGAATATAGGAGTTTGTACATCTTGTTTAAGTTGTAATTAGTCAGGACGTTGAATACAGGAGTTCATATGTCTTGTTGAAGTTGTACAAGACATCGGTAAGGCACACTTGGAACAATGTATACAGTTCTGGTCACCCTATTACAGAAAGGATGTTATTGAACTAGAAAGATGCAGAAAAGATTTACTAGGATGCTTGATGGTTTGAATTATAAGGAGAGGTTGGGTAGACTGGGGCATTTCCTCTGGAGTGTAGGAGGCTTAGGAGTGATCTTACAGAGGTCCATAAAATAATGAAGGGCATAAATCAGCTAAATAGTTAATATCTTTTCCCAAAAGTATGGAGTCTAAAACTAGAAAGCATAGGTTTAAGGTGAGAGGGGAGAAATATGAAAGGATGCAATTATTTCACACAGAGGATGGTGAGTATCTGGAACAAGCTGCCAGAGCTTGTAGTAGTAGAGATGGGTACTATTTTGTCTTTTAGACAGTTACATGGGTAAGATGGGTGAAGAGGGACATAGGCCAAATACGGGCAATTGGGATGAGCTTAGGGGCAACATGAACAAGTTGGGCTGAAGGGCCTGTTTCTATGCTGTAAGCCTCTATGACTCTATCAGGGATTTTGTGACTCTATTGTCTGAGGGATAACAATGGTAAACGCCTAGCTGGCTGCCATCACTTTTCCTCATGCCTTAATAGAATGGATATGGATGAATAGTTCACACACAATACCAATTACAAATAGTGCCATTTCAAGTAGTCTTTCTTTTCTGAACACACCTGTCTGCAAGTCTCAACGATAGTAAGCATGGTTAAATTCCCAGCATTGTCCAAACTAATTATCTTACACTTATTGGTCACCAGGGGATCTGATCAGTTGGGCTGTAGGTTGAAGTTTCTTCTTGATACCTCAGCCAACATTATCAAAAACATCCTCCGATGATTCTGTTTGTGTATGAGTTGCTGCTATATTCTCCTGTAGGTAAAGGTAAAGTCACTTTGATCACAGGTGACTATACGCTGCTCATCCCTTTTGAAGGGGAGAATTAACTGGTGATGATTTAACCTGAGGGTCAGCACACCTCAGGCAAGGGGCAATGTTGAGAATGTGGTGCCTTCATGAATAATCTCAGCCAGCATGGAAATTGAACCCATGCTGTTGGCATCACTCTGCATCACAAACCAGCTGTCCAGCCAAATGTATTTTCCTGTATTACAATGTTACCACATTTCAATATTCCTTCATTGACTGTAAGGTGCTTTAACATGTCCCAAGATTGTGAAAGATGCTATTTAAATGCAAAACTTTTTACCTTTCTGTAGTATTTTGCCTAGAAGTATGAATTATGACAAATTCAGTTTGCCAAAATCATGGAACAAAAGACACAGAAGTACAAAACCCACTGCTAGGGGATAAGGCAGATGTAGAAAACTGCAGTTGGACCAGTGAAATATTGAGTTTAACTATGCTCGTCAGCATATCACAGTCATTGCTACTGACCGACATTGTGCTGTTGTCTCACAATGAAAGAAGTAAACATGTTTTTGTTTGAACTTTATTTTTAAATTCCTGGTTAGCACTGCTGCCTCACAGTGCCAGGGATCCAGGTTCGATTCCTGGTTTGAGTCACTATCTATGCAGAATCTGCATATTCACCTTATGTCTGTGTGGATTTCCTCCAGGTGCTTTGGTTTCCTCCCCAGTCTAAAAGATGTTTTTACATTACTACAGACCGCCCAACAGCCCGCGGGCCGTGGAAGAAGGGATATGCAGGGACATTTTAGATAAGTGTAGGAAAAAGAGGGTAGTAGTAGTGGGAGATTTCAATTTTCCTAGAGTAGATTGGAGAGAGCCCAGAGCTGTAGGAGTGGACGGGGAGGAATTTGTACAGTGTGTTTTGGAAGGGTCCTTGGAGCAGTATGGGGATGGCCCGACTAGAGAGGGGGCTATACTGGATTTGGTTCTGGGGAATGAGCCAGGCCAGGTGGTTGACGTCGAGGTAGGAGAGCATGTGTCAAATAGTGATCACAACTCTGTCTGCTTTAGGATATTAATGGAAAAGGACAAGACCTGCCCAAAAGGAAAGGTATTTAACTGGGGGAGGGCTAGATACAGCCAGATTAGGCAATATCTTAAAGATACCGACTGGGATAAGCTTTTCGAGGGCAGGTCGACGAGGTACATGTGGGAGTCTTTCAAGGGAAAACTAAACTCTTTGCAGGAAAGATACGTGCCGGCAAGGAGGAAGAATGGGAAAGGTAGGATTAGAGAACCTTGGCTTACCAGGGATATTGAGGACTTGATCAGGAAGAAGCAAGAGGCTTACATTAGATCTAGGCACCTGGGGACTGAGACAGTGCTGGAAGCTTATAGAGTGTAGACGGGATCTTAAAAGGGGTGTTAGAAAGGCAAAAAGGGGCCACGAAGTGGCTCTGGCAGGTAGGATTAAGGAAAATCCTAAGGTATTTTACACCTATGTAAGGAGCAAAAGGATGGTTAGAGGCAAGATTGGACCTCTCAGGGACAGAGGAGGGGACCTATGCTTAGAGCCTGAGGGAATGGGGGAGATCCTGAATGAATACTTTGCGTCGGTATTCACGCAGGAGACTGGCCAGATGTCTGTGCCTGATGTTGACAAAGTTGAGGATCGGTTGAGGGAAATAAAGATTACGAGGAAAGAGGTGTTTGGGGCTGTTAGGCAGCTTAAAGACATATAAAGCTCCGGGGCCTGATGGCATTTACCCCAGGCTGCTAAGGGAGTTGAGGGAAGACCTAGCTGGGCCTCTGACACAAATCTTTGTCTCTTCCTTGGACACAGGTGAGGTCCCAGAGGACTGGAGGATAGCAAACGTAGTACCGTTGTTGAAAAAAGGTCAGAGGGATTACCCAGGGAACTATAGGCCGGTGAGCTTGACTTCAGTTATAGGTAAGCTAATGGAGAGGATCCTCAGAGACAGGATGTATGAGCATCTGGAGCGCTGCGATCTGATCAGGGATATGCAGCATGGCTTCGTCAAGGGGAAGTCTTGTCTTACAAATCTAATGGAATTTTTTGAAGAAGTGACAAAAACAGTTGATAAAGGACATGCTGTTGATGTCGTCTACATGGATTTCAGTAAGGCGTTTGACAAGGTTCCTCATGGTAGACTGATAGAGAAGGTGAAGGCGCAAGGGATACAGGGCCGGGTATGTAGATGGGTCGAGAACTGGCTCGGGAGGAGGAGACACAGGGTAGTAGTGGAAGGCTCTTTTTCCGACTGGAAGCCTGTCATTAGTGGAGTGCCACAAGGCTCAGTACTAGGTCCTCTTCTATTTGTGGTCTACATAAACGACTTGGAAGTTGGGGTAGGTGGAGAGATCAGCAAATTTGCTGATGACACTAAGATGCTTGGATTGGCGGGTACAGAGGAGCAGTGCCAGGCAATACAACAGGAAATAGATAGGTTGGTAGACTGGGCAGATAGATGGCAAATGGAATTTAATCCGGATAAATGCGAGGTGATGCATTTTGGCCGGAAAAATGTAGAAGAGAGTTAAAGGATAAAAGGTAAAACTATTCGGAGTATAGAGACGCAGAGAGACTTGGGGGTGCAGGTTCACAAGTCTCTGAAGGTGTCTTTACAGGTGGAGAAGGTGCTAAAGAAAGCGTATAGTATGTTAGCTTTCATAGAAAAGGGTATAGAATACAAGAGTAGGAGTTTGATGTTGCAATTGTATAGAACGTTGGTTAGGCCTCACTTGGAATACTGCGTCCAGTTCTGATCGCCGTACTATCGGAAGGATGTGGAGTCCTTGGAGAGAGTGCAGAGGAGGTTTACCAGGATGCTGCCTGGTATGGAAGGACTGTCTTATGAGGAACGATTAAATAGACTGGGGTTGTTTTCCCTTGAACGACGTCGGCTTAGAGGGGATCTCATAGAGGTGTATAAGATTATAAGGGGTATAGATAGAGTAAATGGAGGTAAACTTTTTCCACCTTAAGAAATGGATAGGATGAGGGGTCATGGCCTTAGGGTGAGGGGGGCTATGTATAAGACGAATATTAGAGGGCAGTTTTTCACACAAACGGTAGTGGGGGTGTGGAATGCACTGCCGAGTAAGGTGGTGGGAGCAGGCACGCTAGGGCTGTTTAAGGGTCTCTTGGACAGCCACATGAGCGTTATACAGATAGAGGGATATAGTAGGACTGTTTAACTATGGCTTTTTTCCCACAGGTTATTCAGTCCAACTTGACCAACAAGGAGCATGCATTCGGCAGGTGGTGCGAGGACAGCTCTTGGATGTTGATTCATGGGTTGCCTGGTGCTTCATGTCGTAAATGAGTGCTTTATCTGGACCATCTGAAGGACACCATGACAGCTCAGTGACTATCGCTGTAGCTGTGCAGACACCTGGAATTGGGCCGGTGTCTGCGGGAGTTTGCGCGTTCTCCCCGTGGTTGCGTGGGTTTTCTCCGGGCGCTCCAGTTTCCTCCCACATCCCAAAAAATTCGCTCTTAGGCTGATGGGAAACAAATTGTCCCTATATTGAGACTCTTCCATATTAGGAATAACCTAAAATTAGAATAGGATAATGGAATTGTTACTATATAGTTATGATGGCGGCGCGGGCTCATTGGGCCGAAGGGCCTGTTTCCCGTGCTGTGTTGCTCTAAATCTAAATCTAAAAGATGTTCTGGTTAGGTACATTGACTATACTAATTTTCCCTCAGGTGCTGGAGTGTGGCGTCTAGTGGATGTTTTAGTTCATTGCAGTGTTAATGTAAGCCTACTTGTGACACGAATAAATAAACTTTTACTTCTTAAAACTTTAAACCTTCAACCCTCTTCCCCAAAAAGATTTACTGATGATGATAATTACGAAGATTAAAACCTTAATGAAAGCAGTCAGTAGAGGAGAGGAATAGACAAAAATTTCTCACTGATATTTACATTTGATCTCTGACTTTGGATGAACAAAATTATCCTAAATTCCATTTAATATTATCAAATTATCAATTCTAAATTGATAATGATATGAACAGTAAATTGAGTCACCAGAGCGTCATGGAGTGATCTCAAAGGAATGTTAATATTTAATGACCTTTGAAGGAATCTAGCTGGTAGGAATAATTTCATGCTCTTTTACAAATATCATAGAATTTCTGTGCAGAAGAGGCCATTTGGCCTATCGAGCCTGCACTGACAACAATTCCATCCAGGCCCTATCCCCACGTATTTACCCCGCTAATTTCCATGATACTAAGAGGCAATTTAGCCTGAGTAACCTAATCCAGACATCTTTAGATGTCACCAGGAGAAAACACACATAGACATGGGAGGATGTGCAAACTCCACACAGTCAACTGAGACCAAAATTGAACATGGATCAGTGTGAGGTAGCAGTGCTAACCACTGTGCCACCATGCTGCTCTTTTAAGTATATTTAAACTCTGCCTCCTGCAGCTGAACGATTAAATGAATTAGTGCAGAATTTTTTTAAAAGGGGTATTCTGTCCTCTGACAATAAGTAAAAAGTGACAATTCTGAGGTATTTACTCCAGTTTAGTCTGCATATATTTTAATCGCTTCTACTCGTGCTTGATGTTATTTTAAAATTAAGACTGCAGTCACTAGATGGTGCTGCTGCACGAATGTACAAGACATATAAGGCCATGGGACCTGCTCAGTGAAAAAGACCATCGAGTTCATTATCAATCATGATACTGTGATGGGGTTGCCCTCCTTCTGCTCCTATCTTTTGTGTTGCTGTTGATTACTGGTAGCAATCAATCATTAAGTCCACAACACACCAAGAACACCACATGAGGAAAACTCCAGTGGTGGAGAACTTGTGGTCAAGAATTCTTTCTAGATTCTAGTTTGAGATGATTCTTTCCCCATTTTAAATCCTTTCAGATTTCAATGTCATTCCACATGGTGAGTATTAAAAATTAATTTTAATTTAACTCACAGCCACCTGTTAAAGGGTTATTTTTGGGTGGGGGGAGGAGAACAAAACACGTTTGTGGAATAGACATTCACAGTAACTTCATTGCAGTGTTAATGTAAGCCTACTTGTGACTAATAAATAAACTTTAACTTTAACTTTGGTTTGAAATTATCCTTGGCAATCCAGCATGCCAGCTATGGCAACAAATTCATCTTGTCACAGCTGCTTACACTCAGATTGCAATCTTTTTAATGCCTCTTATTTTTACCATCTGTTTGAAATTAAGAATTGAAGACTTTTTTTTATGGGGTGTGATTGCAGTTAGGAGGTTTCCTGCCTAGTTTAAACTAGGGAATGCTCCTAGTCTGGGAGCTGGAAATGCTCCCATTCTGAGTGCAGACTGCAGTTTCTATGGTGCAGAAGGAAACCATTCAGCTCATCAAGCTGGCACTAACAACCGGTCCCCATAACCCCACATATTTATCCCACTAATCCCCCTGACACTAAGGGAGAATTTAGCATGGCCAACCCACCTAACCCAGCTATCTTTGGTCTGTGGGAGGAAACCAGAGCACCTACAGGAAATCCATGCAGACATGGGGAGAACCTACAAGCTCCACACAGACAGTGACCTGAGGCTGAAATTGAACCCAGGTTCCTGGAGCTGTGAGGCAGCAATGCTAACCACTATGCCATTGTGCTGCCTTAATTTGAGGGGGAGCGGCAAGTGCCACACATTTTCCCTAGAAAATTAATATTCCCCAGAAAGATCCAGGCCAAAACTCACGAATGAACACAGTTCACTGGGAGATCAGGTACACTATGAATGGTTCTTACAATCTTGCACCTGTCAGTCAGCGTGCTGAGGTTATAAGGTCACATGAGAAGGAAAAAATCAGAAATGTGCTCATCTTACCAAATATTTTGCCTGGGTGTGAACAGGATTACTTCCAAAATGGCAAGGTTTCAATATATATGTATTTGAATGCATTTCAATCTGATTAGCAAGTTCAGTACTTAGAACTTTTCTCGTAAGATTGCACCCTATGGCTTTAAAGGACTAACAAGCTTAGTTGTTGCAATATATATAGAGAATTAAATAGCATTTTCTAGTTGCACTCCAATCTCTAAATATCTGTGAACTAAGTGGCTTTTTAGGCCATTTCAGAAGGGCAGTTAAGAGGGATCTGGAGAGTAACCTAATCTCTCCCCTCATTGTTAGTGAGCCCCTTGTGGGAATTTTTCCAATGTCAGAATGGCCCACTGCCACATTGCTGGATAAACCCTGGCAGCTTTCCAGTGTATCTTCCTGGGCACTCCATGGCATGTGGAACATCCCACACAGCAATGGCATCACCAAAGAACAAAGAACAACACAGCACGGGAAACAGGCCCTTCGGCCCAACAAACCCGCGCCGTCACTTACTACAATCTACCCCATCCCCACCTTATCAGCAGGCCACTGGCGTCCTCCCAACTTGACTCACCTATGTTGGAGGGAGTCCCACCACTGAGGTACCCTGTGCCTGGAGCTGAAACCTCAGCACTGTCCATTACAGGTGTGGGTGCTGCTGAAGTTACCAGGCTTTCAATTTTCAAGCTCCACTATCTGCATTGGTGGGATTCAGAACGTCACCCTGTGGGTTACTAGCCCAGAGACAATACTCCCACCTCTCCTTTGGCTGGGGTCAGTGACTGGGGAAAGAGAGCAACCTCTATGTGGAGAATCAATGACGAGTGGCTCATCTAGTTTAATATGGTTCCTGAGAGTGAGTTGTGAACTTAGGAAACACGTCTTTACAGGGGATCGTTGGAGCATGAAATGCTTTGTCACAGGCAATGGTTGAGGCAAAACCATTCAATTTTTAAAGATCAGATTAAACTTTAAAAATTTTTTAAATTTTAAACTTTTAAAAATTGATAAAATTGTAGAGGTCAGCGAGGAGAGCAGGAAGATTAGATTTGGATTGCTTCCAACAAATCACCAATACAAATGTGATGAGCCAAATGGCCTTTTTTTGAACCATGAATGCACTGCTCAACTTTCTAGTGCTTGAAAATTGGAGCCTTTAAGTACACATTTCCAAATCTTGGTCAAAGTTTTCTGCAATGAGATATTGTCTTAGGCCTCCAAACCTACCCTTGAAAGTAAGTCACATTTCCTTAACTTTTTATGTGTTAAATAAAATCTCAATACCCCTCAATAGTTTCTCTGTCACTCATGGCAAGCAACTGAATGACTATAATATTCTCCAGTATTACGTGGCAAGAGTGAGGGCTGACAACACTTCTGTAATAATAATATAATTGCATTTGATTTGTATTTTTGCTGATTTGATTTGCTTGTGCATTTACTCCTGCTAATTGCTATAAAAATATTTTTACAGATTTAATCAGTATTGATTACAACAATGCGAAAATTAAAGTTCCATAATTGTCGAAATAAAACTCTTGTCAAGTAATGGAAAATGCTCATCAGCATATGGAGCCTCCATTGAAGCCAGTGCTTGTACCTTCACCCTGTGTGAGTCCCATAAACATCTCACTCCCAGTCTCCACCAGAGGATGGAAAATAAGACATTTCTATAACAAAATCCAAAGAGCAAGATATGGGGATATATTATGCTAATGAAGGATTAGCAGGAGTAGTTTTCTATTGGATAAGAAAGGGCAAAAGACTATGCTATGATTGGTGGAACTATTTGCAATTAACGGATTAGAGAATTACCCGTTTCTCATTTGCTGTAATTAACTATAACTGCTAACTTATTTGTACGTATCAACAGAACACCTTGCAATGTTTTGTGCTGCATTGTGTCTTACTTGTGCACAAGTATCGCTTGGAAATTGAGGTTTTAAGTATTGTCTGTGCTCAAAGCCAATGACAGTATAACCTTTAAATCTTATATTCATTCAGGATGCCTTATCATGAACTTGACAACAACTTAGTTAAATTTGTTAAACTATTGGTCTCGAGTTCCTATGTATGGCGAGATGTAATTTTAAATAACATTGTATATATGAACAGCATTCACAACTTTATTTACAAATATAAGAAAATTCCTTGTTTCTCATTCACTTCCAGGTAGGATTAAATAATTAGATGTATAGCTGTAAGTAATATCTCTTAATCTTTTCCCAGTATATCAAATTTGTTTAAATATATACAGTATATTTACACCTATTCTGGGCTTTCCGCTAAATATTTGTGTTCAGGGCAACACATGACGTTTGTACCCTAATTAAAATCTACTGGTGATGAGTAACCTCTTATGTGGCACTCGGTTGAATCTGCAAGAGAGCAGAGCATAGAGCAAGCTGTCCTCTATATATACTTCTGATACTAAAGATAGGTCTCTTTCTATAGATGACAAAGAAACCCTGAGGCTTTGGGACAGCAATTGCTTGGCACAGCCACAGCTGGAAAGTGTTCCCAGGAAACAAGTATGAGAACATCTGTAGGGTTTTGATGTATATTGTGGCTGGGATACAAACAGACAAGCAGCTGGCAAAGAACCACCTCAACTCCAAACAGTGAAGCAACCTTTGCTGGAGTATAATATATGGACATACTTGGCTCAGAAGTATGTGGACAGACTGTGGTAGAGGCGTAGACTCGATTCCTGTCTTGGGTCACTGGTTGTGTGGAGTTTCCTCTGGGTGCTTCAGTTTCTATCCACAGTCCAAAAATGTTCAAATTAGGTGGATTGACCATGCCAAATTGCCCCTTAATATCATGGGGACGAGCTAGGGTAAATGAATGCGGTTGTAGGAGTAGGGCCTGGGTGAGATTGTGGTCGGTGCAGACTGGATGAGCCAAATGGCCACCTCTGCACAATAGAATTCTATGATTCTGTTCTATGATTCTTTGAGAACCTTGATACTGAGTAATGAACAGGGCCAAGTGTTGGATTTGTTTATGGCAGAGCACTTTGGAGCTGGTGACTACAAATTGGTGTCCTTCATTATTGCAATGGAGAGGGATAGGTCACACAACAGGGCAAGGTTTATATTTGGGGCAGGGATAATTATGATGTGATTATGCAAAAATTAGCGAGCATAAGATGGGAGCAGAAATTGTCAGTTATGGGCATAAATGAAAAGTGAGCTTTTTCAAGGAACAAATACTGCATGTCCTTGATAGATATGTCCCTGATAGGCAGGGAGCAAATGGCCAAGTGAGGGAAGCATGGTTCACAAAGGAGGTTGAATGTCTTGTTAAGAAAAAAAAAGGAAGCATATGTAAGGATGAAAAAACAAGGTTCTGTTGGGTCACTTGAGTGTTACAAGGTAGCTAGGAATGAGTTAAAGGAAGAGCTTAGGAGAGTTAGGAGAGGGCATGAGAAGTCCTTGGTAAGTTGGATAAAAGAAAACCCCAAGGCTTTTTACTCTTATGTGAGAAATAAAAGAATGACCAGGGTGAGGTGGGGGCCAGTCAAAGATAGTAGTGGGAACTTGTGCATGAAGTCAGAAGTGAGAGGTGAGGCATTGAATGAATATTTTTTTCTCAGTGAGAGGGGCCATATTTATGAGGATGAGTGCATGATACAGGCTGGTAGGATGAAGGAGGTAGATGTTCTGAGGGAAGATATATTAGCAATTTTGAAAAACCTGAGGGTGGATAAGTCCCCTGGCCAGATGGGAAACACCCTAGGATACTTTGGGGGCAAATAATGAGATTGCGGAGCCTTTAGCTTTGATCTTTGGGTCCTCACTGTCCAAGGGGATAGTGCCAGAGGACTGAGAGTGGCAAATGTTGTTCCCCTCTTCAAGAAAGGAAATAGGAATGACCCTGGTAATTATAGGCCAGTTAGTCTTACTTCAGTGATTGGTAAGTTAATGGAAAGCGCCCTGAGAAATAGGATTTATGATCATTTGGAAAAATGCAGTTTAATCCGGAATAGTCAGCCCGGTTTCCTCAGGGGTAAGCCCCGCCTCACAAATTTGATTGAATTCTTTGAGGAGGTAACGAAGTGTGTGGACGAAGGTAGAGCAGTTAATGTCATTTACATGAATTTTAGTAAGGCATTCGATAAACTTCCCCATGGTAGCCTCATGAAAAAGGTAAGGAGATGTGGGATAGAAGGAAATTTGGTTGTTTGGATAAGTAACTGGCTTCTCGTAGAAGACAATGAGTGGTGGTGGAAGGAAAATTTTCAGACTAGAAGCCAGTTACCGTCGGTGTACCACAGGGATCAGTGCTGGGTCCTCTGCTACTCGTGATTTTGATCAATGACTGAAGGGTGTGTTAGTAAATTTGCTGATGACACCAAGATTGGTGGAGTAGTGGATGAGGTGGAGGGCTGTTGCAGGCTGCAAAGAGACATTGATAGGATGCAGAGCTAGGCTGAAAAGTGGCGGATGGCATTTAATCCCGATAAATGTGAGGTGATTCATTTTGGTAGGACAAACTTGAATGCAGATTACAGGGTCAACGGCAAGGTTCTAAGGAATGTGGAGGAGCAGAGAGATCTTGGGGTTCATCTTCGCAGATCTCTGAAGGTTGCTATTCAAGTGGATAGAGTTGTGAAGAAGGCTTGTAGTATGTTAGTGTTTATTCACAGGGGGTTTGAGTTTAAGAGCCATGGGGTTACACTGCAACTATACCGGACATTGGTGAGACCACGTTTGGAATATTGTGTGCTGTTCTGGTCACCTCACTATAAGAAGGACGTGGAAGCATTGGAGAGAGTGTAGAGGAGATTTACCAGAATATTGCCTCATTTGGAGGATAGGTCTTATGAGGAAAGGTTGAGGGAGCTGGACCTTTTCTCTTTGGAGCGAAGGAGAATGAGTGGTGACTTAATAGAGGTTTATAAGATGATGAGAAGGATTGATAGCGTGGACATGCAGAGACTATTTCCTTGGGTGGATGTAGCTGTTACTAGGGTGCATAACTATAAGGTTCATGATGGGAGACATAGGAAAGATGTCTGAGGTAAATTTTTCATTCAGTGGAAGGAGTGTGAAATAGACTGCTTGCTGTGATAGTGGAGTTAGACACTTTAAGAACTTTCAAGCTGTTATTGGATAGGCAGATGGAGCACACCAGAATTATAGGGAGGGGATAGCTTGATCTTGGGATTGGACATAGCTAGGCACAACATTGAAGGCCGAAGGGCTGGTACTGTGCTATAATGTTCTATGTCTCTGTTTAGAAGGGTAACGGTAATGTACAGCTCCCTATATTACTTGTTTCCTCCGGGTGCTTTGGTTTCCTCCCACAGTTTGAAAGCTGTGCTGGTTAGATGCATTGACCATTCTAAATCCTCCTTCAGTGTACCTGAACAGGCGCCAGAGTTGGTGACTAAGGGATTTCACAGTAACTTGAGTGTAAATGTAAACCTACTTGTAACACTAATAAATAAACTTTAAGTACTACTGCTATATCATCTTATTTTTTGCTGAAAATGTATGGATAGTAATTCTTCTGAAATAAAGGAATAGGGATCTCAAAGTTCCCACTAGTCCTCATCCAAGCTGAGAATTGCTGGAATGCACCTATTGAATCAAAATTGTTGACTTTGAAAACCAATAGCATTGAACCAACTGATAATATTCTGTAGGTGGGTCTGATAAGCATTTGTTTTAATTTGCCTCTCAATAGCATTGTCTTCCAGAACTGGAAGATAGACAAACTCCTTAAGTGGTGGCATGAACTTAAAATTCGGTATAGGATTGTTCAAAAATGATGCCCATTTATCATATCAAATTTGTGTTGCTTTTGTCACATCAGAAGCCGCCTTGAGCACAGATCTTAAATAAGGAATTGCAGTGTAGATTGTAATAGGATCAGTCCGGTTTGGTGCCTTTGTTGTACTAAGACATTGAACTATCATACTCATAACTAGTGATTCAGTTATTCAGTAACATTATCTCAATATTATTGAAATTGTAAGAGTGAAACTGGACAGGCAAAATGCTTCTTTCCATTGTAAAATAAAGCAACTGCTATTTTTGGTTATATTCAATGTGAGCATTAAGGTGGATCGCACTATTCAAGGTCATGGCTTTCCGCATTTCTCTGAATAATTGTTATAGCTCCAGATTGTTGTCCAGGGACCCTCACACATGGAAGTCCTGCAAGAATTTACCAAAATCTGGTGTGAAAAACCTTGCAATAGCTCAAAGTAGACTGTAAATTCTTCAAGGTTTTTGGATATTGTACTGTGGCTAATTTTTCTTTATGATCCAACTTAGTCTGCTACCCTTTCCTGTTCTTCGCAATCTGAGAAAATCTGCCTCTCCGCACACCAACTGAGTTTTTATTTGATGTTGATCAGAAAACCAACAAAAATTTAAAAAAAAGGGATACTAGTTCTTTCTGAGATTAGCATGTGACATGAAAATATCAGCTATCTGAGTGTTAACATTTTTAGTGTCCTTTGAAATGATCAAATGAAAAAAGAATAGAGCTGTTTTGAAATCCGGCAATACCGGGAGCTGTCTGGGTCAAGTCATAGCAGCTTTGTTCCAATCAGTGTCTTTAATCGGTTCTGAGAAAAAGCCGTTAGCAAGGTCATTGCAGCATAATGTTTTCTCCTGATAATGGATCACAGGGGGTCATTGAATTCTGCTGTTGTGTATTATGCAGGGCTGTAATTTTAATGTCAGCCCTATAATCAATCACTAGTCTCCATCCCCCATCTGGTGTATGAATTAGTTGGAGATGGCATTTTGACTAGAATCCCTTGGGTGGGATTTTCTGGCCCTTCTTGCCGGTGGGATCTTCCAGTCCGGCCGAAGATAAATCTCTTTCTTCCCTCCCCTCCCACCACCCGCAGAAGATCTGGCCAATGGCAAACTGTCTCCTCTACCAGAAAGTTTTCTGTGGATGGGATGGATAAGAGGCACATTTTCTCAGATTGCGAAGAACAGTAAAGACTAAGTTGGATCATAAAGAAAAACTAGCCACAGTGCAATATCCAAAAACCTTGAAAAATTTACAGTCTACTTTGAGCTATTGCAAGGTTTTTTACACCAGATTTTGGTAAATTCTCGCAGGACTTCCATGTGTGAGGGTTCCTGGACAACAAACTGGAGCTATAACAATTATTCAGAGAAATGCGGAAAGCCATGACCTTGAATAGTGCGATCCACCTTAATGCTCACATTGCATATAACCAAAAATAGCCGTTGCTTTATTTTACAATGGAAAGAAGCAATTCATTGTTCTTACAACAAAGAGATCCGGATTCAATTCCAGTCTTTGGTCACTGTCTATGTGGAGTATGCAAGTCCTCCCCATGTCTGCATGGGTTTCCTCCGGGTGCTCTGGTTTCATCTCACAATGTAAAGATGCCAGCGTTGGATTGGGGTGGTAAGAACTCAGTAAGAATTTAGCAACACCAATTATTAATCCAACCAATTTATTTGATAGTAAAAAAGTGAGCTTTCAACACTCTTGTGTCTTCCTCAGGCAAGTGCAGTGTTCTGGTCTGCCAGAATTAATAATTGGTGTTGCTAAATTCTTACTCAGTTCATCTCACAATCCAAGGATGTGTGGGTTAGCTGGATTGGCCATGCTAAATTATTCTTTAGTTTACAGGTGTTCGGGTTTCCTCCCACAGCCTGAAAGACGTGCTGGTTAGGTGCGTTGACCCCAACAGGTGCCGGAATGTGGTGACTCGGGGAATTCCATAGTAACTTCATTGCAGTGTTAATGTAAGCCTTACTTGTGGCATATAAATAAACTTTAACTTTAATATCAAAATATGGTAAATGCATGAGATTGTATGGTGTGAGGCTGTGAGCCTGGGTAAGATGCTTTTTTGGAGAGTCAGTTCAGATTGATTGGTCATATGGCCTCTCTCTGCTCTGTGATAACTCTATAGTTCTAATTCTTTAATGATGTTAAGACGATCCAATTTCATTTTATGATTGTAAATTTGCCATTGTTTGTATGGGGGTGGGCCAGGGACAGCAGGGGGTGCGGGGGCAGCCCGTATCAAGTGAAATTTTATTGCCACAGGGTATTAACGACACCTTGGTCAGTAATCATGTATGGTTGAAATTTTGAAGTTGTGTTTTTGGTTGGTACATCCCGTAATGATGGGACAGGTTTAGACTGGTACTAATCCTGCCTCTAGAATAACTGTGATCCCGTATATCGCATTGAGTGTGTTTCAGCATGCAATTGCCTGTATCTTGAATGCATGCGAATCATCCTAACAGTGTGTTACATACCAGGCTTCTCAAATCTACCCACTTAGATTTTATAATTCTGGAGTCCATAATAATGTAATTAGCTCTTGTATTAAAGAAAGCCTCAGTAGACAGGATTTCCAGGGCATGTGGGAATTCTAGAGGCCCTGACTGCGTGTCAGGTAGCCAATACTGAATGTTATGATGCTCAAGACCCTGAGTTTTATTGCTGATCTAACTTCTGGGACGGGATTCTCTGGCCGCACTCACTTGAAAACAGGAAATTCCTGTCCAACTTCAGTGGAACATTACATGGTCTGCCCCCTGACTGCTAGAATTCCAGTGGTGGGTGGGATGAGAGAATTCTGGCCCTGATCTTTTTAACTGGTTTCTGTTTTTCCCTCTTGAGGGCACTGTCCTTTCTCAGAATTACAAAGCCGATGCATCGAGTAGACAGGACAAGCCCTTAATTCATCTCCTTGCTTAGTCCAAAAACCAATTCAAATTTGAATCGACTCCAATTCATTTTCCCCACAAAGGGGACATACTAGACCCAAGCTGACAAGAACAGGCATCACCCTGATTTTGTGTTGATCCTGAGCTTGATTTTAACCAAAGGCCAAAAAGCTTGCTGTTGGGGGATAGTGTTGTTCCTGCCTGGAGTTTCGCTGATCGCTATTCCATTCATCCAGTTTGTATGAGGATGTACATTTCAATTTTTTCCCACTCAAAGAGCAGATAAGGTTTTGCACAGCAGTAAACATAAATTTTAAAAAAGTGCAGCTATGAAATAAAGAAACACCTTGCTGAGCAAAAAAGAGGTCAATTTGATATATATTTTTTAAATTAAGTAATGAACAAAGATGACAATTTAAGTTGATGGATGAGAGTAGTATGTCTAGCTCATTTCAGTCTCAAAGTGTCAATCATTCATCTTCACTTCTGTGAGTGGACGAGTGTCTACTGTTTCTGGGAATGAAGATGAGGATGTGAAAGAACTCTAGGGCTGGAGTGAAACATACGTACACACACACACACACACACACACACACACACACACACACACACACACACACACACACACACACACACACACACAGGCACATTCACTTTCTCTCACACATTCACACTCACTCACTCTCTCATGCACACAATCATTCATATGCCATCGTTCTCTCACACACACACTCTCTCTCACACATACTCACACACATACAAACACACACACACTCATACATTCACTTGCTCAGTCACTCACTCACGATCCTAATGGTGAATTGAGGAAATTTGTCATGTAAGCTCTATTGGATTTGTTGTTGTGGATCCTTGGATCAGGGACTTACATTCACTGTCAGCAAAACACTCCTTTTGCACTTAATCTAAAAAACACGTTTAGATGTGAATGTAGATTCTGCATCAAAACTGAGATTCACATTTTGGGCATCATACCATGGTTAATTGCAATCCTCGTCCATTTAGTAAAGAATGGAATTGCTAGAGTGCAAAGGAGGATGTTCAGCCCATTGAGTCTGCACCAACTTTCAATCTGGGCCAATCCTCCTCTTCCCCACTCTTGCCCTGTCCCCATAACCCCATCATCCTGCGTATTTACCATAGCTAATATACTTAACCTGAACATTTTTTGGGCAGTAAGGGCCAATTTAGCCTGACCAATCCACCTATCCTGTCCCCATAACTCCGTCACCCTGCATATTTTGGATATGGTTGAGATTATTTGAGATAAGGCCTATCTCCCGATTAACCCACCTCAACTTCGATCAGAGGAAGTCAGATTCGAAGACAAATAAGTGCACTCACTGAGTCTGAACAACCTCCATTTGTCAAGATTATTTCCTCCTTCCCAATTGCCTGATAGATTTTTTTTATCTAGGTCATAATTTTCCTAGATATTATAAGAGCTTAGATAAATCCTCACTAAATATTTCCCCACTATAACAGAACAGGAATCTTTGATACAGAAGATTAAATGGGAGAAATTAAGTTTTGAGTCTGTAC
Source organism: Sphyrna mokarran (assembly GCA_024679065.1). NCBI lineage: Eukaryota > Metazoa > Chordata > Chondrichthyes > Carcharhiniformes > Carcharhinidae > Sphyrna > Sphyrna mokarran. The sequence goes on along the minus strand of JAGIQG010000009.1, from coordinate 69,819,936 downwards.
AGATTTTTTAGAATAAGAAAACTTGCAAACATAAATCACACCATAGAAAAATCCCCAAAAGAAAGGACAATGTGGTATCTTACAACCTTTATTAATATTTAAAGATTATTCAAAGACTAATTCCCACACAACCTTAGAGGCAGCGAGACCTAAGGACTCATGATGTGATATAACTACTGCTTGACCTACAAATGAAGGTTATTACCGTGATGATGCACATTTTAAATGTACACAAATTCATTAAAATAGGAAAGCATGCAACTGAAGCAGTTATACATAAATTGCAAATGAGATGAATCCTGAAAAGAAGATAGCTAGTTCTTATTCCTATATGAGAATCCTAGGTTTAGACTTGTTACAGAAAGAACATTTCAAAATAAGGATATTCATCAAATATTAAAGATATATTACCATCATTGCCAAGCATGCAAGATTCGCTGGGCTTAGACCAGGTGAATGAACAAATCTGAACATGTAAGATTGAGTTGAGATATTCATGATGAATTTTGGGGTTGTATAGTTATTGGTTACGTGAATGATGGTCATTTGATCAATAATAGATTTATTAATATCCTACATTTGGTGAGAGAGCCACCATCTATAATGAGGGTGCCCATTCAATTTCGAACAAATTTATTCCTAAAATCAGCTTAATTAACAGTGAAGAGACAACATCCAACAAGATAATAAGACTTGAGGTCCATCTTTCTTATACATGATTGCAGTTTCACTGGCAAGGTAGGATCACATGTGCCAATGTACCAGTAAGAACCACAGAACCCAGTTATTATACTGGCTGATTTGATTTGATTTGATTTATCATTGTCACATGTCTTGAGATAGAGTGAAAAGTATTGTTTCTTGTGCACTGTACAGACAAAACATCCCATTCATAGAGTACATTGAGGAGAAGGATAAGATTGGATGTAGAATATAATGTTTCAGGCATTGGTCAGCTTTCTTAACTATAGTATCAGCATGGAGGGACCAGGATAGATGTTGGTGATCTGAACACCTAAAAACTTGAAGCTCTCAACCATTTCCACTTCATCACTGTCACTTCCTGACAATCTCCTTTGTTTTACTGACATTGAGGGGGAGATTATTGTGGGCGAATTAATTCACATGCAGTGAGGGCAATTCTATGTGACTGCTAGCTGTAGCCAGGAATCCCAGTGCCTGTTGAATCAGACATGAGGACCAAAACAGCACTAAATCCACACTGAGGCTCCCTGCCCCTGCACTGGCCCCAATCAGATTCCCACTCTTGATGTCTTTTCAACAGGTAAGAGAAACAATACCGTCGTAAATTCTCCTGAAGTTTCTTTCAACGTGAATTTAATGCTTATCATTACCTTTTCCAAAATCCTTTTTTCTTAGAACCATAGAATCCATGTAGTGCAGAAGGAGGCCATGTAGCCTATCCAGCAGCACCAACAACAATCCTGTGCAGGTCCCATCCTATTAACCTCACATATTTACCTTGCTAATGTCCCAAACACTAAGGGGCAATTTAGCAAGGCCAATCAACCTAACCTGCATATCTTTAGACTGTAGGTGGAAACCAGAGCACTTGGAGAAAACTCATGCAGACACAGTGAAAACATGCAAAAGCCACACAAATAGTGACCCAAAGCCAGAATTGAATCTGGCTCCCTGTGCTTTGAGGCAGCAGTGCTAACCACTGTGCCACCATGCCATCTTCGTGCAAAGAGAACAAGAAAAGCTCTGGAGATACTATATGCTTGGCACAGATAAAATCTGCTTAATATCTGTTGGAACCGGAGTTGTGAACTTGCGCTGCCCATGTTTATGTTTTAAGGTTTCTGGGTAAAAATGGCTATCCATGAAAATGTGTCTCATTTCTATAGTATGATATCCTAAATGTATATAAATTCTACCGATTTGTTTATGTATTTCTTTCACAGTGTGTACTTATTTTCAAAATCATAGCTGCTTGTAATTAAACTGTCCATGTATGTGCAAGTTTCTGGGTAAAGATGGCTACCGGTTAGCCTGTAACCATTTTCTCAATTCTAAAGTACAATGTCCTAATGTATGGGTTCTACCTAATACTTATATTTTTCCCATTTGTGTATACCTATCACAAGACTATCCTTCATCAATATCCCATATTAAGTGAAAGGATAACATTATAATGAATTTCTAAATATTTTGAATTTGTTCTTGAAAACTGGACTTCGGTCAATTTTGCTTTGTTAAGGTAAGGGTTCCAACAAGATAATAAAGCTGGAAGCATTTTGTTCTTTTATCTGACTGCAGTTCAATTATCAAGGCTAGGATTATATGCTTGCATGCTAGTGTTATAGCAAGAACCTTGGAAAACCAATTTACATGTGTGTATTTCTTACTGGTGAATTTACATCATAAAGGGAATTAACCATGTTACTTGGCAAGCTGGTTTTTCCTCCTGTCACAATATGTTTCACTGTGAGTTTACTTAAGTAACGTCTAATCTATATTCCTAAATTAATTTTATATTATTTGATCTTTGTTCTTTCACATTCTAACAGAACAAATGCTGAATAATTGTTATTTTTTATTTCATTCTAAAGGTTCAGATGCACATATGCAACAGAGAACGCTACAGCTATCTTCCAGTCCCACTAAAGGCCCAACAATCCTTGCAATAGGATGTTGAAAGTTTTGTCTACATTCTTATCGAAAGAATGAGTAAGTCTGCTGATAAAGACAAAAAAAAAATCTGTATCAGCCATGAGACATTTCCTCCACGTACAGTGGAACATTTCAGAAAAAGGAATCACCAAATCACAGGCAAGGTGTGAAATACTGGCTTATTATAAGAGAAATAATTGGAATGCAAAGTTAGTTCTTCACCTATTTTCCTTCATTAAGTTACGCAGTCAGGAAAGCCATGCAGAATTAGTTTTACTTCACGAATGTAAACTGCTTCAGTAAAAATCAAAGAATTCATTAAATTAAATCCACCCAGGGGACATCCAGAAGTCTTCAACCCATCCAAATCCTCTCTTGCAGTAAAGATAACTCTGAATGTGAAAACTCCACCTGCTTTCCTACCCATTGCTGTGCTGTTCCATTTGACTCACATTGACAAAGACAAAATATACATGAGAAGGGCAGCAGCAAACTTGAAAATGGAGCGCTTGGATAATTCTGTCCTTGGATTGGCATCAGAGTTAATTTTTTATCAGCTAATTTGGTGCACCATCACTGGTGGTCGCTGTGCACACTAAGCCTGGAGCATATCATTTTTCCAGTTTGTAGTTTGGGGCTGCTGAGGCTCAAGCATGGCACTTACATCCACAACAACCGAGGTTGGCCAATTCGATAGAAAACAGGGGTCAACTCTGGGGACCTTTTGATCTGAATGGTGCCACCTGATACATTTTACACACTGGGCTGCTGGAGACAGTCCTGAGGCTTACCAGTTTTACAAATCACTAAGTACCTTTGACCCTCTCTCGTTAAATTGGACATTAGGAATTCCTGACCGAATTGCCGAAGGCTGGAGGTCGAGATGAAAACTGAGCAACAAATTCCTTTCCGTTCCCATTTCAGATGCTGCAAATATAAAAAGTGGCAAACTCATGATAACAGTAGAGAGGCTCATATTTCACATATTTGGCGCATCTTGATAATCACCCTGGATTAATGAGCTGACAGTGTTTAAAGTGCTAAGTATGCATTTGAAAACATTCTTTCACACCATGGGAAGAGTATTGAGCCCACGTTAGCTGTTAGCTAGAATGGCAATGTGAGCATGAAACCCTGGCCGAACCAGGAAATGTGATTCTCGCTGGTGCGATCATGATTTCTGATTCTCCACACTCCTCACCGCAGATGGAAGGAGGTTGCTGTCCAGGAAGTTTAGGGACCTAATTTAGATACATTAACATCTTATTAGCGAGTCCTCCCGTTGGGACCCTCCTCCCCTCATTGAATATTCATTACACATTGCCACGATGTCATCCTGGCGCGATCTACAACAGCTGTATAAAAACAAGAACCTGGTGACCTCACCTCTAAAGGGGATATCTGAGGTTAGCACTCAGGTCTTCATCACCCTCCGGGGTGCCAATTGGTGAGGCCATATGAGAAAGGATGCTGGGGAACCAGACAGGTACAATTTGGGGCAGGGATGGTGGGGGCAGGTGGAGCAGCAGGGGTATTCATTCCCATATTTTATGGAGAGTGAGGTTGCTTGCAAGCCCTAGTGGCTCTTCATACTGTGAGTCTCTAGGGTTCTGGCGACTTCCCTTGACCCACCCCCACTCACCTCACTAGGCATGAGGGCACCAGTGAGAGATTGGTCTTCAACAATGGCATTTGGAAGTAGGAACATGCATGATTGTGCAACCCTGGCCGAACCAGGAAATGTGATTCTCGCTGGTGCGAGAATCAGCATCTGAAATGGGAACGGAAAGGAATTTGTTGCTCAGTTTTCATCTCGACCTCCAGCCTTCGGCAATTCGGTCAGGAATTCCTAATGTCCAATTTAACCCTGGCTTCCACTATTTAACCCTCTGGGAACTCTGGCCCTAAGAATTGAACATCAAGGCTCACATTCACCTCCCCATTACTGCAAGGTGTCACACGAGTTGCCCCTAATGTGACATGGTAGCGCTCATCAGTCACCCCATCCAGGAGATGAGGGGCGGCAGCGTCTTATTATCCTGTGAGATTCGAATACAGATCGGTTGAATGCACTGAGATGTGAATATCTGCTCTGGAGGAGGGATGATCAGGGTGACAGCTGTGAAACCCCTTCTCTGCCGCTCTCTGAGATGTCTGTCTTGAAGCTGCCCAGTTCTGTGGTGTCCAAGGCATGAGGATGGTCCAGGCTTCTCGACTGATTGTGCTTGAGTGGAAGGAAAATGGTATTAGTGCTGATAGGAAGAAGGTCACTCACATATGTTCAGGGTTCTCCCCTATCTTTAGCCCTAACTCACCCTCAGCGGTCCTGCTCCTCTCCAGCCAGCTCCAGAGCTTATTCCACGAAGGGTGTAAAGGCCCTGAACTCAGGCATCAATCTGGCTGGCTGCGCCCACTCAGGCCCTGAATTTGTCCTGCAATGAGACAGACGGGGAGAATGTGAGCAGGCGTAGTGGTAGGTCAAATGGTGGTCTAGTATGCATGGGGACTGAGTGGGAGCGGGGATGTAAGGAGCAGGGGAGCTACCAGGAATATAATGGGAAGGGGGGGGTGGGGCCAAGGTTGTCATGGCAAGTGTTGGGACCCCACGAGGTGAGTGGGAGTGAGACCTTCATGAAGGTGTGAGGGGTGAGTTAGCAGGTGCAGATTTATTCTGGCTTACCCCTACTTTCAGCCTGGTGGTCCTGTCTTCTTATGGAGTGAGCTGGCCCTCACTATCACAGACACAGCATCCCAGGAGGGGTTGTTGACCTTGCTAGCTGAACGAATGGCCAAATGTAGATACAGGATGTCAAGTTGCTGCTCAACACCATCTGGCAGTTTGCTGAGAACTCCCTCCATGAAACCTGTTGCTGTCTTCTAGGCAACCATTCTGCCCGACTGGATTTGGAGCAAGGGCTGGGGAGTGCTGGTGGGGTGTTTGAAAGGAACAGCCCGCTGATTACAGAGGTTAAGTTGTGACAGAGTGAGCAAATCAGAGGCAGGCTGCCATGGGCGTGGTGTGAAACTCATGGAGAAAAAGGTTTTTGATTGAAGAGACTGAACATACAGCAAATATTCTAGCTGTCAGCATCGACAATTTTTTCTTTGTGCAAATGTGCTAATTGTTGAAGAAAAGTCTAGCTTTTGTGCAATGTCACAGTTGATGCTGCATGGAAAGACCATTCAAATTCTGTTGTCCCATGGCTGAATGGTGATAGTTCTTTACCAGCTTCAACACATTGAAAGTATTTTCAGCTGAAGTCACTGATGCAAGCAAACTAACAGAAATAGCCAATGCAATTGTGATATTATGAAACATTCCAGAAAGTCCAAATTTAAGTATTTCTTGAAGCAATTCCTTTGGCTTGCAATACAGAGTTTTCATTCTTAGGACTTTATGTTGAAAAATTATCCATTATAAAGAGTCACAGTGAACAAATAGTATAGCTTCAACTGTGCGCTAGCTCTGCTTCTTTAATGTATGTATATACTTATAGGATATGCTGCACAAATGCTGCTGATGTACAATACGGAACAGCAAAACTTACTTTTCATTCTGATATTATTCTCTTATGTGCATAAAAACAAGCTGTGAAATTTATCAAATGCCAAAAAATTAACAAGTGACTAAGTTTGAGGCCCAGGCCAAATGGCCCTCCTGGTCTCTCCTCTGACTGACCCTGGGTAGACCCACACTGTTGTCAGGCAGGGAGTTTGATGCCCTGACAATGAAGGAACAGTGATATAGTTCCAAGTTAGGATGGTGTGTGACTTGGCGGAAACTTGCAGGTCGTGGTGTTTCTATGCATCTGATATCCTTGTCCTTCTAGATGGTAGAGGTCACAGGTTTGGAAGATGCTGGAAAAGGAGCCTTGAGGGTGTTGCTTGCTGTGTATAAAAAAATAAATATATTGTACGCACTGACAGAAGTAAACCCCAAGATTAGATAACTTTGATCAACCGCACAGTCATTATTTCAATTTATCTGCCTTCCAACACACTTATATTCAGTTCATTCCTGAATTACGAGTGGAATATTGCAGCCCCACCTGCTGCTGGGATCATCAAGAGGTAATTGAATGGGCCTCCGGAAAATTGTTCCAGTTTTATTATTTTCGACCAAATTATAATGAATCATCAATCATTTTAAAAAGAATATATTAAGTTTGTTTGGTTATATTGACAATATATAAACCACAATGAAATGTGTGCACTTGCCTGTCTGTTTTGCATTTGACCATCCTCCCCTGGAACTTTCCTAAAATGTTTCTGCACCTGTCAGACATGCAGACAAGATGGGAATCGATGAGGTGAGAGAAAAGGCTGCATAGTCATTGCTGAACAATTACTGAAGTATGAAAGACCATGAAGAGTTAGTGTGAAACTGCCAGCTTTTTTTACGAACGATCTTTGCTGTACCAAACCAGAACCTAATTCGTAGAATTTGGCCATAACTATCTGGCCGCACTCATCCCAAAAACAGACAATCCCACCCAAGGCCAACAGGCCAATGCACGGTCCGTTCCTGCCTGCTATGATTTCATGATGGGAAAGTTCCTACACTTTGGATCTAGGTTAGCTCCAGCATGTACAAACAATTGTTCAGAATGAAATTATGTGCTAACTGATTATTCCACAAAGATAATAATCTTTCAGGAATGTAATCGGATTTTAAACTTACTCTCTACCTCACAGTGGGAAGTATTATGGACAGTACGTATAGAGAGATGGTCACACTGCAGACTTAATCTTCACAGGCAGGAAGGGAATGAGTAACCACCAGACACAGCAAGAGGTATAGGTAACAGATGCAGGAATTCCCTGTGACTATTCCTCTGCAAAGCAGATATACTCACTTTGGATACTGTTGAGCAGAATAACCTCTCAGGAGAGAGCAACAACAACCAATTTCGTTACACCATGATTGACTCTGCTGCTCAGGGGAAGGGTAAAAATTGTGGAGTGTAATGGCTGTATGGGATTCAATTGTAAAGCGATAGACAGGAAGTTCTGTGGCCGCAAATGAGATTCCAGGATGGCATGTTGACTTCTTGGTGCTTAGGATCAAGGATGTTTTAGAAAGGTTGTAAGACATTCTGGAGATGATGGGGTGAACAGCCAGTGGTCGTGATGCATATTGGTACAAATGACATAGGTAAAAATAGGATGACGTCCTAAAAGCACAATATAGGGATTTAAAAAGTAAGTTAGAAAGGACGACCTCAAAGATGGTGCTCTCAGGATTCTCACCAGTGCCACATGCTGGTCAGAGTAGAAATAGTAGGATATATTGGATAAGTACATGGCTGAAGGGATGGTGTGAGTGGGGAAGATTTCAGATTCCTGGGACATTGGGATCAGTTCTGGGGAAGGTGAAACCAGTACAAACTGAACAGATTTCACCTGGGCAGGACTGGGACTGATATCATGGGGGGAGTTCTTGCTATAGTGATTGGGGAGGGTTTAAACTAAAGTGGCAGGGGAATGAGATGCTATGCAAACGGTCAGCAGAGGGGGAAATCAAGAACAAGAACAAAAAACAGTAAGGATGATAAGGAAAGTGACGCAGTGAAATCAAGGACTGGAATCACAGTGAAAATTAATGGGAACAGGACAAATGATATTAAAAAGCCAAGCCTTAAGGCTTTTGTGCCTTAATGTGTGTTCCATTTGCAATAAAGTGAATGAAGTAATTGCACAAAAGATATAAACAGGTACAATATAGTTGGGATTACAGAGACATGGCTGCAGGGTGACAGAGATGGAGTACCGCAGTGATTAGTACTAGGATTCCAGCTATTCACAATATATTTACATAAATGTAATATCTCTAAATTTGCAGATGACAGAAACCTGGATGCAAGGGTTAGGATATGGAAGATGCAGAGATATTTCAGTGTGATTTGGACAGATCAATAAGTGGGCAAATGCATAGGAGATACAATATAATGTGGATAAATATAAGGTTATCCACTTTGGTAGCAAAAATAGGAAGACAGGTTACTATCTGAATGCCTATTGATTAAGAGAGTGGAATGTGCAACTGGGTGTTCTCGTAGGATACAGTTGGATATAGTTCTTGGGGTGAAGAGGATCAAAGGATATTGGGGGAATGACGGGATCAGACTATTGAGATAGATGATCAGCCATGATCATCATGACTAGAAGGGTCAAACAATCTACTCCTGCTCCTATTTTCTATGTTTCTATGTTAAACTCATTCACGACTATTTTAGCTGCAATATAGTAATAGTAGCATGAAAACAATGTTAACGAAAGATTATTGATTGAAGAGGTTATTTATAGGAAGTAAAGGCCATCTTCAAAAGCACGATATAGTATCAAAATGAACATATTGATAGCCTTTATCAGTCAAGGTGAGTTCCCAATATCAAAGGCATAATAACAATAAAATTGCCCCCTATTGAACTACCTATCTTGCCATTGAATTTGGAAAGTCCAATGGAGGTGCTATTATAAATAGAACAGTGCATGAAGCATTAACTTGGCCCCTAATTGTTTTGCATCTGGAAATGAGTTTGAAAAATTTTGGAAACAAAATCATTCCATTAATTTAAAAAAGGTTCTGACTAATGAACTGGTTAATTAATGAATGCAATTAATATTATTGGCTTAACAGCAGTGAATTCAGATTGAATCTAAATTGATCCCTTAGCTCCTTGTAAATGTAATAGCTAATGTAGCATTTTTCTTTCATTGCTCATAATACTGCATCCATAAAATTGCTATGTGTGAAATTCTATCACATTAGTTACAATTGAAAATATCACCCATGCAAATCCTGCAAAACACTCAAACTTAATTGCCTCAAACCTAAACAGCAACAAACAAGAGCTTGATGAGGCATGTAGGAATGTGCTAAATAACAAGTTTCATTTTCTATTGGATTCCCCTGCCTCTCTCCATGTGGAGGATTTGCATTTTATAGAATCATAATCCCTGCAGCACAGAAGGAGGCCATTCAGCTCATCAACCACAATCCCACCCAGCCTCTATCGCCACAACCCCATGTATTTACCCTAGCTAGACCCTTAACACTAAGGGGCAATTAAACATGGCCAATCCACCTAACACAAACATTTTTGGAGTGTGGGAAGAAACTAGAGCATCCAGAGGAAACTCATGCAGACGCAAGCAGGATGTGCAGACTCCACACACACAGTGACCCAAGAATCGAACACAGGTCTCTGGTGCTGTGAGGCAGCAGTGCTAACCATTGTGCCACTGTGCCACCCAATGTGGCAAACTTGTCATAAGTGTTGCTTCCCGATAATGATAAAATATTGGGCAGTACCACCGATAAAATCAGCAAACTGGCAAATTGATTTCTCAAGGCTTTGTGCAATAAATGTGTTTGCAATTGCATACATTATGTATACCATCCCACATCTGACCACTAAAATTGCAGAGCTAGAATTATTTACTAGATTAATTGGCAGGAGTCATGCCACTAATCATACTAACTCCTTGATGAAGGAAGATTGCAAAAGTCCCATTTACTCATTGATTCACAGAATATTGTGATAATCCAATGGACTCACCAGTTGTCGGAATATTATGATATCCCTTTGGGCTCGTTGATTGGTAGAGTATGACCAATGTGAAGAACTTTCTTGCTCTTCATTGAATATCACCATGGGATCGTTTCCATCCACATAAAAGAATAAAATTCTTTGATTTAGAATCATTATTACTTTGACCTTTGCTCTGGTAAGTGGATAGAGGAGGTGTGAATGTCCTAAGAATTGTTAACTTGGTCAGTAGATGTGGACCCACAGTCATTTTCCAAAGACTAGTTTCAAGCAAAGCATTGCAAATACTCAAAGCAAAAACAGAAAATGCTGGAAAATCTCAGTTGGTCTGACATATCTGTGGAGAGAGAATAGAGCCAATGTTTCAAGTTTGAATGACCTTTCATCAGAGCAGATGGTTTCATTGTGTTAAGAAAAGATTCCCAATGTGTTTCATTGAAGGGATAAAGTGTCAGCGATATAAAAAAGCCCTCAAAATAGTAGATATTGCTGCCAAATCAGTATTGGTAATTCGTTCATGTGAACTTGTGTTTAGATCTTCATGATAAACCTCAAATGCAGAACAGACAGGAGACAGCAAATGCTCTGCACGCTTTATGAAAAGGACATTGACATCAAACTGGTAGATGCTGTAGATGGGAAGTAATCACTGAGCTTAAAGAAAATAATGTATTTTCAATAACTCCATTTAGATTCTGTTTACCTGTTAAAGAGTGAAATTTTATTGTTTTTCTTCAATGTGTGCTGTTTTTGTTAAAATGTTATTTTTTGGAGAAAATTGGGGCATAAAATTCTGGTATTGTTTCCACTTGATTTGGGTTGTTGCCTGGTTGTTAAAGTGGTTAGATGTTAAAGTGGGCCACTTTCCCAATGAAACTCAGGGTTCCTGGGCTACTTGCTGGGAGTTAAAATTAACTTAAAGTTTCCAATACTATTATTATGTAAGTGTGATAAATAGGCACTATACAAATCTTATATATGCTTGATAAATAGACATTACTTTAGCTATGTGGTACTAATTTTACGAGCTGAATTATCCTGTGCATTTGGGAACCTGATCAAGTTTGTGCGTGATTTCAGTGTGCCTGCTGGAGCAACTTCCTGTGAGAGGGTCATGTAATTGGCAGCTCCATGTTTGATGTCTAATTGAGGATGACAGGGGAGCGGGAGGCCCAATAGGAAGAACATCAACAATGTCTGGGCGGTAACCCAGCTGGGAGAGCTGAGCACTAGAGAGAAATAGAGGGGCATTCATGATGGCCTTACTCTTCCGTGTAAACAAGATGACAAAGGACCGTGAGGGGCCTCAGGGTAGAGGAGTGGTCTCTCCAGAAATATGCCTGGGCTGCTGTTGAATCCTGTGTACATTGTGACCATCAGAACATAAGACCAAAAGACGTTGGCCAGTGAGATCATGACTGATCTGAGGTGATTATCCTCAACTCTACTTTCCCACCTTATCTCCATAAACCTTGATTCCTTTACTGATTAAAATACATCTATCTTGACGTCTACATCAACTACTTCACATTAAGTTGATCTTTCTCTACGCCCTTGCTATGAAAGTACCACTACATTTCACATTCTTTCTTTTCTTTCTCTATGAACAGTATGTTAAGTTTGTATAGCTAGAAACAATGTTTTTCATTGTATATTAATACGTGGTGACAATAATAAATCAAACCAAATCAAACATTGAACATATTTAACGACCTTGTCTCTATAGGTGTCGGCAGTAAAGAATTCCACAAATTCACTACACTCTGAAGGAAGAAATTCCTTCTGATACTTCCAAGTATATGAACCACCTATGTCCCAGCAACTTCCCAGTAACAGGCTGCCACCATAGAGTCATCAGACCCCCCACATAGCTTCCATCCTCCCACCCACTTCAATCCCATCTCCAAACATGGATAGGAAAATTCAACCCTACAATGATGTGTAAATAAAATTGTCAAGGTACTGTTCATTTTTAGGTAATAATTTATATAGCACCCTTGTTATTTTTCCAATATTTTCACTTTCAGTTCAAGGTTCTAGTAACAAGAAGGGACAGGGATAAAAAAGGAATTCTCACCAAAACATAAAAAAAGCAGTGACTCAGGCCAGCTAAAATGTGTATAAAAAGAGATTGCAAACTAAGAATCAAGTTCATCTTATGCCCAGCTGGGAGTAGATTGGAATAATCATGGAATTATGGAATGATTGTAACACAGAAGAAGGCCATTCAGCCCATTGGATCCATGCCGATTCTCTGCAATGCAACATATCTCATGTCATTCCCCCACTCTTACCCATACTTTAAAAGCCACAGATGAACCTGTCTCCACCATGTTCTCAGGCAGTGCATTCCCTCTATAACCACTCCCTGTGTAAAAAGAATTTCCTCATGTTGTCATTGGTCCTTTTGCCACACTTTAATCAGTGTCCTCTGACTTCTGGCCCTTTCCTCCAATGAGAACAGTTTCTCTCTGTCTACTTTGTTCAGACTGATCATGATTAGGAACACCTCCATCAGATCTCTCCATCTTCTCTTCTCCAAGGAAATCAGCCTCATCTTTTCCAGTCAATCCTCTACCTGAATTTCCTCAACCCAGGAACCGTTCTTATGAATCCTTCCACAAGTATGATATCCAAAAATTGGACACAGTTGCCAAAATTTTACTACCTCACCCACCTAAGGCTCTTAAGATCCCACCCGTGGCCAATGGAAAATGTGGTTTTGTGAGCCCCACTCACCCCGATTCTGGGTGGGCGAAGCAGTAAAATTCAGCCTAATGTTCCCATTGAGGACAAATCAGTATTTTATACAAGCCCATTATAACTTCTGTTTTGGATTTGATACCCCTACTTATCATGCCCATGATGCTGTTTGTTTGAACCGATTTTTAACCTGTCTTGTCACCTTCAATAACATACCTCCAGTTCTCTCTGTCCCTATCCCCCTTTTAGAATTGTCTCCTTTAATTTAGTTGCTCCACTTTGTTCTTCATACCCAAATCATAAATCCCCCACAGTGCAGGAGGAGGCCCCATCAAGTCTGCACCAACATTTTAACAGAGGAATTTACACAGGCCAATCCTCTCCCCCTGCCCCATTCCCTTACTGTCATGATGTGGAAATGCCGGCATTGGGATGCCGCCATTCCCTTACCCCCATGCATTTACCCTGCTAATTCTCCTAACCTTTCCTGCACATCTTTGGACTGTAGGAGGAAACTGGAGCTCAGATTGATTCATGTGCCTCAAACATTATGGTAATATGTTATTTTGCTTCTTTCAAAAAACCCAGAATATAAGATTGAGAGGTTTACATCCAAAATTTCCATTTGATGGTGCAGTCGAACTGGGACATAATTTTGATGTGAAAAGCCACAGGCTCTGGTATCATTCCAGGCTATTTCATACCATGAGGATTCTTTCCATAACACAACTCAGAAATAGGGTACCATAATGTGACAGATATTTTGTATTGACAGAGCCCTCAACACAAGCCATTTGAAAGTCCTCAACATTACCATGACCCTTACTCAGGAAGAATACTGACATGGGGAGAAATAGGCTGCATCTTGAGTTATTATTACATCTGGAAAGAGGTTAAAAGATGGTTCCCCACGTACAGATGCACCTATTTCAAGGCTCTGTAGATGCATTGTCACATAAATGTGTATTCATCAACCTCCAAAGGTTCTATTAAAGTGCTTAAAAATGTTCCATGACTTGAAGTAAATGCATCTGGATATCTTATACTGCTGATATTTAAACATAATTCATAAATAAAGGCCTTCTGTGCAAAAGGAGGCCATTCTAGCCCATCAAGTCTACATTGACTCTCCGAGAAAGCATCTTACCCAAACCCACCCCCATCCTATCGCAATAACCCTGTACATTTACCATGGCTAATCCACCTAATCTGCACATTTTTGGACTGCAGGAGGAAACCGGAGCATCTGGAGGAAACCCACATAGATACAGGGAGAACATGCAAACTCCACACAGTCACCCAAACCAGGAATTGAACCTACGTCTCTGTCGCTGTGAGGCAGATTGCTAACCACTGTGCCACCGTGCTGCCCCTTCATCCTCTAGCACAATGCTATAAATGCTCATCGATCTTTCCAATGGCAACCTTTTCTTCCTGTTCTGACACTGATTGTAATTTTATGTCATCATGTACATATCAGGAGCTATAAGTCTCCTTATAAAATCTGCCAAGACTATTCAGTACACATTCTGCCTAATCAGTTCTGCAGTGCAGCTCAGACTTCTTGCATATAACTTATCATGGAAACATTTTCGAACCAACAGAAAAGTGAACATTAATCTTACAAGATCATTAGTTTGGCTTGCAGCTGTTAGCCATTTTATAGGTCTACCAGAGAACTAATCTTTTCAATCTGAACCTAAATTTCAAAGCTGTAATCAAATGTGTATTTAATTTGGAAAACAAGTACAATATTGTGATTGGACACAGGCCAAAACAGCACTAGATATGATCTCTCCATCTGAGGATAAAATGGTTTTTGCTTGGTTGATTTGTATCATTTATACAATGGGGCATGATGGACAAATCTCCCATCCCCTTCAGTAATTCCTCAGTTATGATGACATTTTTGGTACTGAACTAACAAGATATGACGAGTTGTGCAAGTGAATGAGCATTTTTTCAACAATGCTTGGTGTACAGTTAACTGTCTGTTCTGACAGTGTTGGACAAAACATCTGTCTTCACACACTTTCAAAATTAATGGGATAAAAATTTCATTTTCCATATTTTACATGAACAGGTATGGAAGCCCAGACAAATCGTCACTGCCCTCAGTAATTAAATAACTGGGAATTGCGGCCAGGTAACAAGAAGATATGCTGTGTCTAAGGAAGGACAGCAGGAGTTGGTTAATTAAGGCGAACCACTCTCCAGGGATGCCCGAATCAGGATTCCTGATGGCCCGTTGAATTGGGCATGAGGGCCAGATTGGGATTCTTGCTGGGCATCAAATCCATTGCATGTCTCCCAGCCTGTTATGCTTGGCCGGGTCATGTTCTTACCCAGAGCGAATGAGTACCTGATTCAATGGTTAATGGCCTCCTGGGATGCTTCTGCCCCCATCCCCCTCCTCCCAACAGCAAGTCCCAAGGATGCCAATTGGTCCTGCTCCTGGCCCTGACAATTGGGATCCAGGCATCATAACCACTTATGATGGTTTTCTCATAATTTTCACCATCTGTGAGTGAGATGGTGGGCAGCTGATCACTAGGATGTATGCAGGGGCTGGTATTGGGGGAATTCTTCCTCCTTACGCGGGGAGTGTTTGCTTTCCAATGATTCTATGAAATTACTTACGAGGCATTATATGTGCTACTTTAAATCTCTCTGCTTTATTATATATAAGCTCAAAACTTCAGTGCATTATGCCAGCCTGATTCTGCTGCAGTAGATACAATTTCAGAACTACATCTTGTTCTATTACCATGGATAAGTGTGAAAGATAGAACCATTGGAAAAACTACAGGTTTGATTCAGTAATATGACATATTTTACATGAACATTGCATGGGAGCGTCTCATTCATTTTGTGATTAAGTAAATTTTTGGGGGGCAGTTCTATTGCAGACTTCAGTGTTTTGTCCTGGTTCTTGCTGCAGGAGAGACTGTCAGAGGTAAACTCATAGTTCAAAATCATAGAATCCCTACTGTACAGAAGAAGCCATTCAGCCACAATCTCACTCAGACCCTATTCCCGTAACTCTTATTTACCCTGCTAATCCCCCAACATGGTTTTAAAAGTTCTGTTTTTATCATTTAGGTTATCGACCGAGGACTGAAGAAGGCCCTCATCTTTGAAGATGACAATAGGTTTCAGCTATATTTTCGAAGAAGAATAACAAAACTCATGGAAGATATTGAGGAGAACCAGCTGGACTGGGACCTGATGTTAGTCTAAACATGCAGCAACTGAACTTAATAGCGAACATTACAGGTCCTTTCTGTTTTACCACTATTTTCTAAATTTGATTTCCTCAGAACCCATAGCGATGGAGCACACTAACTAATGTGCTGACTGCACATTGATTAGTTTGACTAGAACAGTCCTCTCCTGAAGCACAAACAAGAACATGCTGGAAAATATAGAAAGGATATTATTAAACTAGAAAGAGTGCAGAAAAGATTTATGTGAATGCTACCAGGACTTGATGGTTTGAATTATGACGAGAGACTGGATAGACTGGACCTTTTTTCCCTGAAGCACAGGACACTTCGGGGTGATCTATAGAGATGTATAAAATAATGAGGGGCATAGATCAACTAGATGGTCAATTACTTTTCCCAAAAGTGTGGGAATCTAAAACTAGAGGGCATAGGTTTAAAGTGAGAGGGGAGAGATAGAAAAGGGTCCAAAGGGGCAACTTTTTCACATAGAGGGTGGTGAGAGTCTGGAACAAGCTGCCAGAGATAGTAGTAGAGACAGATACAATTTCGTCTTTTAAAAAGCATTTCGTTAATGAATAAGAGGATGCAGAGGGATATGGGCCAAACCTGTGCAATTGGTTCTAGCTTAGTGATTTAAAAAAGGGGCAGCATGGATAAGTTGGGCCGAAGGACCTGTTTCCATGTTGTATGGGGGAAATGGGTTGTGTGGAGAGAAAGGAATGACACCAATTGTGGACAGTCAGGGTGAGAAATAAATGTGAATGGATCTGTTGTATTAAAATTGCAATGGGCACGCTTAAACTCTACAATGGCTTTAACTTGCATCTGCTGACTTCAGTTATGTGACCAATGAGTCACGCTGATGCAAGTTAAATTGATGCCTGTTTATTGCACAGCGCATGCAGTTTGATGATCAAATCAGATCTCAAGTAAGATAGCTGTGTTCAGTAGCCTCTTAAATAGTCATAGATGGAAGTTTCTCTTCAGAAACCTGAGCACCTGATCCTATCGGTGGTTAGCACTGCTGCCTCACAGCACCAGGGACCCAAATTCAATTCCTGGTTTGGGTCACTGTCTCTGTGTGGAGTTTGCATGTTCTCCCCATGCCTGCATGGGTTTCCTCCAGGTGCTCTGGTTTCCTCCCACAGTCCAAAGATGTGCGGGTTAGGTTGATTGGCCATGTTGAATTGACCCTAATGTCAGGGGATTAGCAGGGTAAATATGTGGGGTTATGGGGATAGGGTGGGATTGTTGTGGGTGCAGACTCAATGGGCCAAATGGTCTCCTTCTATACTGCAGGAATTCTATCTGCCTTCCCAAGTGAGGATCCCATGGCAGTCAGGGGGCCCAAGCTAATGCTTTTTGGGGACAGGGGGTTTGAAACCCATCAGAGCAGCTGATGGAGTTTAAATTCAGTTAATAAATGTGGAATATGAAACTAGTAACAGTGACCATGAAACTATCATTGATTGTTTTAAAAGCTTATCTGGTTCACTAATTTCCCTCTAGGGAAGGAAATCTGCCGTCCTTACCTGGTCTGGCCCACATTTAACTACACTCCCACAGCAATGTGATTGACTCTTAAATACCCTCTGAAATGGCTCAGTTGAAGGGCAATTATGGATGAGCAACAAATGGTGACCGGCCAGCCACACCCACATCCCATAAGAAAATATAAAGAGCACTAAAGCACTTTATCTGGGCTTCATCACATGTTTGGGATAATGGGCAGGATTCTTCAGTCTCCTCCATAGTGAGACCTGTTGAGAGCAAGAATAGAAAATTTGGCATTCCAACCAAAGCTCCATTGATTCCAGCAGCACTGGAGAATTCCAGCCCTGAGCAAGGACGGAAACATTTGGCGAATGTTTGTGGGACCTTGCTGTATGCAAATGGCTACTCTGTCACTCCATACAACAATAGTGACTACATAGTCACAAAGCTGTAATGTGCTCTGGAACATGAGATTGTGAAAGACACGTTACACATGCAAATCTTTCTTTCTTTCTGTAGTTTCACTATGATTCCTTTAGCACAGGAAGTTACGGCTGGTAGCACCAATATCAATTTATAAGACAACAAGGACAGTGAGAAAGGTTTGGAGAAAGAAGCACAGAGAATTGAAAATAAAAAGAGGATGTTGTATTGTTTCATCACAATCCTTCTTTGAATTGTGTTTTTGAAGGCCCAATCCAAGTAGGAAGCTTTAATCTGTAATACAAATTAAATAATTTGCACTAAATTGACAGAATCATTCAAATGCACTGTAAATAATGGTATCAATAAAATACATGCCATCTCGGCTCACTGAAAGATGCTGTTCTGGAATTTTAAGACATTTAGTTGGAGATTTAAGCAAGTGTATTACCATTAGTTCCATTGAACATGTGCTCACCTTCGAGGTCAGAAGCTTAAATGTTCCAATCCTATTTAAGAGACTTAATCATAGAGGTTCTGCTATCGGTGTGCTACAGTGTTGAGGGACTGCAGTATTAAAGGGCTGCTGTCCTCCAGACGGCACATTCAACACTTCACATTCAAATTCTGAAGAAAGATCACGCCCACTCATAGAACATAGAACATTACAGCACAGAACAGGCCCTTCGGCCTTCGATGTTGCGCCGACCAATATAAAAAGCAATGCCCCTCCAAACTAAACCATTCCCTTCTCTTCCATATACTTATCAACTAACCTCTTAAACGCCACCAAACTTGGCGCATCTACAACTGCTGCAGGCAGGGCATTCCACTCCCGAACCACCCTTTGGGTAAAGAACCTACCTCTGATATCCGTCCTATAACTATACCCCTTAATTTAAAGCTGTGTCCCCTCGTGCTAGCTTTCTCCATCCTAGGAAAAAGGCTATCACTGTCCACCCTATCTAAACCTCTAATCATCTTATATGTTTCAATTAGGTCCCCTCTTAGCCGCCTCCTTTCTAATGAAAACAACCTCAAATCCTTCAGCCTCTCTTCATAAGACCTGCCCTCCATACCAGGCAACATCCTGGTAAACCTCCTCTGTACCCTTTCCAATGCCTCCATTGGAGGCATTGGAGAGACATCAACTCTACATTTGCTGAGTGTTTCCAGTACTTTCTGTTTTTATTTCAAGTATGATGTAGAGATGCCGGCATTGGACTGGGGTAAACTCAGTAAGAATCTGGCAACACCAATTTTAAATCCAACCGATTTATTTGATAGTAAATCTGCGAGCTTTCGACTTTTTCGTCTTCGTCAGGCAAATGCAGTGTTCTGGTCTGCAATAGCACACATATCAGCACAGACAGTTACAGATTGCTGATTAGAATGCGAATCCTTACACCTAACCTGCTATTCAAGTGTTAAAGTGGCTAACAATGTGTATGAAGGGAACCCTGAGCATTGGTTAGAGAGACGTATATTTTCTCCAGACATCACAGTAAGTGAGGTTTTTTGCTAACCCAGGCAAGTCATGGGGGTCACAGATAGTGTGACATGAAGCCAAGATCCCTGTTAAAACCGTCCTCATGTGTATGGAACTTGGCTATCAGTCTCTGCTCAGCAACTCAGCGCTGTCGTGTGTCATGAAGGCCCCCTTGAAGAACATTTACCCAAAGGTCGGAGGCCGAATGCCTGTGACTGCTGAAGTGTTCGCCCACAGGAAGGGAACTGTTTTGCCTGGTGATTGTTGAGCGATGTTCATTCATCCGCTTTCGTAGTGTTTGCATGGTCTCCCCAATGTACCATGCTTCGGGACATCCTTTCTTGCAACGTATTAGATAGACAACGTTGGCCAAGTTGCAAGAGTATGTACTGCGTACCTGGTGAATTGTATCCTCACGTTTGATGATGTGGCCATGTCTATCATCCAGCATGTCTTGCAGAGGTTGCTGTGGCAGGGTTGTGTGGTATTGTGGTCACTGTTCTCCTGAAGGTTAGGTAGTTTGCTGCGAACAATGATCTGTTTGAGGTTGTGCAGTTGTCTGAAAGCAAGAAGTGGGAGGGTGGGGATGGCCCTAGCGAGATGTTCATCGTCATCAATGATATGTTGAAGACTCCAGAGAAGATATCGTAGCTTCTCCACTCCAGGGAAGTACTGGACAACAAAGGATACTCTGTCCACCGTGTCCTGTGTTCGTCTTCTGAGGAGGTCAGTGCGGTTTATCACTGTGGCACGTCGGAACTGTTGATCGATGAGTCGAGCGCCATATCCTGTTCTCACGAGAGTATCTTTCAGCGTCTGGAGGTGTCTGTCACGATCCTCCTCATCTGAACAAATTCTGTGTATACGGAGGGCTTGTCCATAGGGAATGGCTTCTTTAACGTGTCTAGGGTGGAAGCTGGAGAAATGGAGCATTGTGAGGATGTCTGTCGGTTTGCGGTACAGTGAGGTGCTGAGGTGACCGTCCTTGATGGAGATGCGTGAGTCAGGTATTTCAGGTATCCAGCATCCATGGCGTTTTACTGCTATGTTAAATTTGGGTCTTTTCTGTGCTCTCAAAGATGCTCTCAAAGTTTACCCCAGTGGGATTTTACAGTCCTGCCAAAGTCAATGTGCATTTGCGTGGCTCACCGCATTTTACCACCCTGCTCCTGGCGTGACAGAGCTGTAAAATCCCCTTGTGATTATTTAGCAATATTTGAAGAAAGCCAGGGAACTTCTGACGTGCTGGCCAATACTTGCCTCTCAAATAACATGACTGAAAAAACATATTACCAGATTAGTTGATACTTTTGAAGATATTTATTTCCATTGCCCTTTCTCGCGACATTGGCGTTCACCTGTTAATGTATCACCCACTACTTTTAATAAAGAGCTCATGAGTGTAGGATCTCCTTTGTGCTGTCCAAAGGACAGTCCTGCTTCAGCCACTGTGCAATATTACACTTGATATCTGCCTCACAAAGGATATGAATCTATGGTCACATAGCTGGTAATGGAAGTCAGCAGGGCTCATGACAGAATGGCTATCTGTTCAACTGCTGCAAAACTAATAACAGCTTATATTTTCAAACTGCTGTTAATATTGATGCACAAATCAATGTGACAAATTGCTTGCCCTGTACAATTTGGCTGTCACGATTTCAATATTATAACAATACTACACTTCCAAAGTACTTTGTTAATTGTAAAGAACTTTAGGATATCCTCAATATGTGTTCCCTTTATTCATTTCTTGTACGTAGTTAATCCTGTTAACTAGTCTAGACAGCAATTTGGCAAAGAGTTTAAGAGGTTTCTACTAACATTGATGAGATTCCAAGATCTCTGAGATAGTTTTATGGCAGTCAGTAATGGAAAATGCATCAAGTGTTTAATCATTCATTACTTCTTTTAACAGAGAAGATTACATGATGTTCTACGAACCTTGTGATTTGAAAGCTTTTTCAGTGGAGTCACTGCTAATTTACCCGACACACTACACTGGAGAACCAGGCTATGTGAGTGATACCGAAACCTCTATAATCTGGGACAATGATGACATACAAACGGACTGGAACCGCAAGTTATCGAGAAAAACAAAGGAACAGGGAGAGATCGGGGCAGAAGCGCAGAATACAGAGGCACTGCAACCCCAATCCCCCATTGATACAGCCTCTCGAGATGAATTGTGATGTGATTCTGCACTACCTGGCTCTGATCTGTGATCAGAACCAAACTTTCTGTCTCAAACTGATGTGGTTTATGAGTTTAAAAAAATGTCTGCTGGAAGGCAACTACAGAAATCTCTTGGGATAATGTGACATAGAATCAGTTGAAAGCTCTAGTTTCTTTCTTTCTTGGACTCCTTTCAAACGGTGGCACAGCAGCAGCTGACTTAGCTGACTACTTATCAATTTCTGTCAGATTAGTTGATACTTTTGAAGATATTTATTTCCATTTCCCTTTCTCGCGACATTGGCTTTCACCTGTTAACGTATCACCCACTACTTTTAGCAAAGAGCTCATGAGCGTAGGATCTCCTTTGTGCTGTCCAAAGGACAGTCCTGCTTCAGCCACTGTGCAATATTACACTTGATATCTGCTTCACAAAGGATATGAATCTATGGTCACATAGCTGGTAATGGAAGTGAGCAGGGCTCATGACAGAATGGCTATCTGTTCAACTGCTGCAAAACTAATAAGAGCTTATATTTTCAAACTGCTGTTAATATTGATGCCACAAATCAACATTCAGAATAACTCTTAATATTTCTGCTAGTACAGAATTTCCCGTAAGTGGTACTGTTTTTTTCCAAGTTTGTTACTTTAAATAATGATATTGTGTTTTGTGTTTGAGGTTTGTTTCTATTTATTTTTGTCCCACAGTAGCTTGTAATTCTTGTTCTAATGAATTGAGGGTGCAAATAACCCCCCTCCTTCCCCCCCCCTTCTTCCCCTCCTTCTTCCCTCTCTTCTTCCTTCCCTTCTTCTTTTGCTTTCCATAGTGTGAACACTTTTTGTTGATTTGTGTTATCTGGCAAATATTAAGGGGTGGCCACTTCATAATCTTAGGGCTGGAATTTCCAACTTTGCTCACAACTGGAATTCTCCAGTCCCACTGCAATGAACGGAGATTTGGCTAAGCGCCAAATTCTCCCTTCTTGCTGACATTTGTAGCAGAATGTGTGAGATCAGAGAATTCCAGCTTAGTCCATCCCTCAACTGTCTGTTTACAAGAGAGAAGCAACCTAGCCTATCATTTCTTTCCTAATGTATGCACACCTGTAAATTTCAGTATCATTTTTTTCTGCGCATTCTCCAGTGCCTCTGTACCCTTCTTATAAAATGGCAACCAGAACTGCACATAGTACTGGATCTAATCAACATTTGATACAGATTTAGAATAACGTGTTTTCAATTTCTATGCCCTAAAAATATACCTAGTGCTTTGTTTGCTGTTTTTATGGCCTTGCTAACTTTTATTGATTGATATATTTGTACTTTGAGGTCTCTATTTCTCGCCCCGCCTAGACTTGCTCCTTCCGAGTAATAAGTGAACTCCCTATTCTTCTAGCCAAAATATCCATCTCACACTTACCTTTGTTGAACTTCACTTGTCAATTCTGCAAGTTTATTAATGCCGTCCTGTAATATGTTGCAATCCTCCTCAATATTACCTATTGCTCCTTATCACCACCCAACAGCATCCACCCCCTCCACCCCCCCCACCTCCATTCCCCCTCCAGTCCCAAAATGATTTGGTTTCATTGAATTGTTAACCAGTTTTTTTTCAATTAGGCAATATTTGATTTGGAATTTTATTCTACTTTATTTTGTTTAGAGTTGGGTTCTATATTTTGATGGAGAGGTACAATTGTTTGTGCAATCTACATAGCAATAATGTTTCTCAAAGCACTAATTGTAGAGGGCAACAATTAAATATAGAATACAGGCAGCCTTGGACTTAGGAAATGCTTGATTCAACAAAACCATATCGTAAGTGGAACGTCATGAGTTGGAACTTTTTTTTCCCAAAGAAACAATGGGGGAATTTTCTATCCCTGTTTCCGGCAGGCAGGAATGCAGGGTGAATTGAGTGAGAATCCCAAAACACTTTCACAGAATCCCGACAGTGCAGAAGGAGGCCATTCAGCCCATCGAGCCTGCACAGGCAACAATCCCACCTAATTCTTAACCCTGTAACTCCATATGTTTACTCTGTTCAACTCCCTGACATTAAGAGTTAATTTGGCATAGCCTATCAATCTAACCTGCCCATCTTTGGAGTGTGGGTGGAAACAGGAGCACCTGGAGGAAACCCACGCAGACACTGGTAGAAAGTGCAAATTCTATTCAGTCACCCAAGACCAGAATTGAATTCGGATCTCTGGTGCTGTGAGGCAGCAGTGCTAATCACTTTACCACCGTGCCGATAGGACTTCCTCATTCAATTGTCCCCACCCCTGACCAATGATGCCATGGGGATCCTGCCATGCAATGATGGGAACCCCATTTAAATTTGTTTAAACATAATTAGTGGGCTCCCTGCAAAAAGTCCTTGTTTTTGTTTAACAAAGTTTAAAAATATGGCGGGAAAGCCCGGCAGTACAGCCAACAGGTTAGGCACTCCATTTCCACACCTGAGTTAGTACTCTGGAAATTAAATATAATTAATTATAAAAAAAGTAATACAATATTAACCTTTTATTATAAAATATAAGTCTAAGCAAAAGTTCAGAAACAAAAGATAATCGAATAAAAACACACCTGCAAAGCAACTGAGTCAGTGAGGTGGGCTATATAAAATGTTGATGTAAACGTATAAATGTGTGTAATTGTTCATCCAAAAGTCAAAACTAACACTGTAAATTCGAAGCGGTTTATAAATATAAGTGCTGTTCGTTGTAACTCGAACATCATAAAGTCAAAGACTGCCCGTAATGGATTGGTGGCAATCATTACAATCGCAGAGATCTAATTAATGGACTCAGTTGTTATTAGAAACTGCAAGTTCAAAAGAGGAACCATTCATTTTCACGTGAATCGTGTGTTGGGATGATCCTTGGATCATTCTCTTGTCCATCTTTTTGGTTGCAGTTGATTTTTCCAGATTTCTGTGATACCGGTATCAAATTGAAAAGGGACCTGTCCTCCAAGTTAAACCAACTGATGTTAAAACATAAATTTCAAAAGATAGATTTGTATTTGTGTCAAATGTAGTATTTCTCATGGAGGCCTCTGTTTAGTGTTAATATGTCAGCTGTTATAGGCAGTAAACTACTAGGAAATAACATTGCTTTCTCTGTGTCTATATTATTTGTATATATAATAATTTATTAATCATGCTAGAAATCATTTCGTGGTTCAGTACTTGGTGTTGAATGGCATGGAGGTCTACTGTGGGCTGCTGGAACTTTCTAGAGACAATCTTACCAAAAAATTCTAAAGTGCCAAACCAGCATGAAAGTGGGAGAGAATCACACCCATTTTTTTGGGCAAGCTCCCAGTCACAATCATGTGGCACTTAGAAGGGGCAAAATATGATTCTTACCATCAGGAGGAATGGGCGGAGCCTAGCCGCACCATGAATTTGGTTGTTGAGCTGGCCACTGCAGGGGTGGTATAACCTGGAACAGCAAATAACTGGGATAATTTAGTTTTGTTCTAGGAATGTCAAATTTCAAATTTTATAGCATCGTTAGAAGCTCTTCAGCCATCATGTTGATGTAGTAACATTGGAAAATATCATGAAAAAGATCATAATTTGGGAAAGCTATTTCTTTTGAACCATTTGAATAGAATGGTACACCGAACATAGGAACATTAATCTGTTTCAGCTTGAACATTCCTATTTAGTAACTCAATTTAGTTACCTTTAATCCATTTCCCTTGACACAGTTACCTGACCAGAACGTTAAGCTGTCCCAGCATCCACAGCACTATTAAGAAGGATTTTCCAAATATCTAAAATTGTTTAAGTGTAAAAAATGCATCCTGATTTCACTCTTTAGTGACCTAGCTCTAAGTTTGGATCGTGGGTGGAATTTTCCACCACCAATGTGACCCTCATAGACAAGGGCCTATGATGGTAGGCAGGCAACTTCCTCTTCAGTGTGGTACTCAGTGCCAGTTAGGCCATTTAGAATCATGGGGCGTGACCTGTGCTTTGCAAAATTTGATACCGAACCACGTCAAAAAGCTCTGGAAAATAGAACAAATGGTAAGCTCAACTCCTCATGAATTTATGATATGCATCAAATAAATAAATATCCAACAATTTTGCTGGCTTGTCAACCTGTTGATCAGTGTGGCGAGTTGATAACATCAGATAATTAGTGATAAATTGGACCTGGTTTCTCGCTTTTCACTATGTCACCAACCCCAATCTGCCAGTGAAATCAGCCTCTTGCTCAGAGGGAGAGGGTGTCTAGAAGGGGCAATTGAGGTGGGCTGGATGGTGAAGTGTCAGGTTTGCTAGTACATTGTGTACGATTGTACACAGTGTACTGGGAGATCAGGGCCCTCGCACAATGAACAGCTCAGCAAGCAACTTCGTGGTGTGAATAGGCTCTGCCCACTCCCCCTGATGGCAGGAATCATATTTTGCCCTTTTTTCCTAAGTGCCACAGGATTGTGATGGGGAACTTGCCCAAAAATGGGCACGATTCTCTCCCATTTTCATATAAGATGTAAGACTGGTTGTTGATTTCTTATCAGACTATAAACCAAAATGAAAATTATCCTTACATAGAGTACAATAGCTTCTTTAGTGAGGATGGAGGAACGGAGTGGGCTTTTAACGATGATATAAAAACCACTATATTTAATGTTTTTAGAGGTAGTTGGTGGGTGCTGAATAGACAGCAATAAAAAAAAATTGCATCATGATTTTCAGAGGTTAAATAACTGCACAAAAAAATGCTGGTCTGCGTGGCTCAGACCAAGAACAGTTTATCAGCCAATTGTATATAGAACATAGAACATAGAACATTACAGCGCAGTACAGGCCCTTCGGCTCTCGATGTTGCGCCGGCCAGTGTACCTTCTAACCTAAACTATTCCAATATCATCCATATGCCTATCCACCGAACATTTGAATGCCCCCAAAGTAGGCGAGTCCACAACTGCTGCAGGCAGGGCATTCCACGCCCTCACCACCCTCTGTGTAAAGAACCTGCCTCTGACATCAGTCCTATAACTACCACCTCTTAATTTAAAGTTATGTCCCCTCGTGTTGGTCATCACCATCCGAGGAAAAAGGCTCTCACTATCCACCCTATCCAATCCCTTGATCATCTTATACGCCTCAATTAGGTCACCGCGTAACCTTCTTCTCTCTAATGAAAATAACCTCAGGTCCCTCAGCCTTTCCTCATAAGGCCTTCCCACCATACCAGGCAACATCCTGGTAAACCTCCTCTGCACCCTTTCCAATGCTTCCACATCTTTCTTATAATGCGGCGACCAGAACTGTACGCAATACTCCAAGTGCGGCCGCACCAGAGTTTTGTACAGTTGTAACATAACCTCACGGCTCCTAAATTCAATCCCTCTACCAATGAAAGCTAACACACCGTACGCCTTCTTAACAACTTTATCAACCTGGGTGCCAACTTTCAAAGAGCTATGTACTTGTACCCCAAGATCCCTCTGCTCGACAACACTATTAAGGGTCCTTCCATTAGCCCTATATTTCATATGCCTGTTATTCCTACCAAAGTGAATCACCTCACACTTATCCGTATTGAATTCCATTTGCCACCTCACGGCCCAGCTCTGCAACCTATCTATGTCCCTCTGCAAACTGTAATATCCATCCTCGCTGTCTACAACTCCCCCCACTTTGGTATCGTCAGCAAATTTACTAATCCAACCCTCTACACCCTCATCTAGGTCATTTATAAAAATGACAAACAGCAGTGGCCCTAAAACAGATCCTTGAGGTACACCACTTGTAACTGCACTCCAGGTTGAATATTTCCCATCAACCACCACCCTCTGTCTTCTATCAGCTAGCCAATTCCTAATCCAAACTGCTAAATCACCTTCAATCCCATGCATCTGCACTTTCTGCAGTAGCCTACCATGGGGAATCTTATCAAACGCTTTGCTAAAATCCATATACACTACATCAACTGCCTTACCCTTATCTACCTCTTTGGTCACCTCCTCAAAAAACTCAATAAGGTTTGTGAGGCATGACCTACCCTTCACAAAACCGTGCTGACTATCCCTAATCAATTTATATGGGCACAGAATGTTGAAATATGCTGAACTAGCTTCCAGGGTTCATGTGATTTTTCAGTATGTTTCACTCAAATTGGTTACTGAAGGCTAATTTTATTGCTTTACACATTAGGTGGGGAGTCAAAGAAATTGTAATATAAAATAAATGTTCTGGATAATAGCAGGATGATATCAAACAATTTAAACAGCTCAATGTAGAGCAATGAAAAGTAACAGCATTCCAAAGGAACAAGCTGCAGAGAGAGTGAAATTAAACACTTCTAGATGCTTTGTGGTTGTTTAGCATTCACCATTTCTCTTTGTAATTGGTGGCACCGCAACTTGGGAAGATAGAGAGTTATGCAGGAGCAAAGCTTCAGATGCTAAGCTTTCAGGCGACCCTGATCCAATTGCTGGTTTAGATCTCTGTAGCTCAGCACTTTTTAGATGTGTTTTCTTTTTGAATTTTCCAATGAGTGCTTTTTCACTGAATATTCCCTAGCTTTGGTTTTGCAGAAAACATGTTGGGGAAATTTTCCTGTCCCGTCCACCATGGGAATCGTAGCAGGTGGGGGGGTGGGGGGGTGGTCAGCCATGAAAAGGGCTGTTAACCTCAATGGGATTTTCTAGTTTTGGGGCAAACAAGGCTTGAAAATCCCAGCCGTCATCTACTTCTTCCATTCTGATCTTGCGCTTCTCTCATACTTGCCAAAGATGAGTGAGAGCAACAATGTGTTTATTAATATATAATTCTACTTCTTTTTCTTTTTGATTGTTTAATTTATAAAAGCACGTTCTTTGTATTGAAGATGCAATTTTAAATTATTTTAGACTATGACATAAATCGGAAAATTTACTGGTATAAATCAAAGAGGTCTTCAGTTTTCATGTTCTGAACAATGGAATGTTCTTATTTTTCTTAATGTATCACCTTTAACTCTTTCTGTGTTTCATCTTGGCCATAATAAGATCTAAAAGATGACCAAAGCTTTCCCTTTTTGGTTTGATATGATTTAGATATGTTTAAAGGATAAATGTAAGTGTGCAAATACTATTCTTTCCACACTCAGTTAAGATGCTGTCTAACGTTTATTTGATTTCTCATCTTGTGTTTTGAAATCTTGCTTATCTTTGTGTGTGGAAATGGGATATTATTGCTTTCCGCAGTATAGTTTCCAAGTTTATTTCCCTGCATTAACCTTCCTCTTCAAAACTTAGGTTTCTTAAAATACAAACACACACACACACACACACACACACACACACGTATGCACACAAACTGCACAATTCTGTATACAGATTGTGAACAGAATTTAAACAATCACATAAAAAGCATCTTATTTCACAAAGGAACCTCCTCAAGTCCCAAACCTCAGGTCTCAGCTACAGCATTGTTCCCAGTGGGTGACAGGGTCACTCAGGCTGGTTCTGCTTCAAATCTGCATTTCTTTCTGTCTGTGATTGTTCTTAAAAAAAAATATTCAGAATAAAAGGCTTCACTGTGTTATTGGAAATGAGAAGTCATTCTCTCTGCGTGATTTGATGCGTGTGCAAATGCATTCTTCTCAATCAATAGTCCTTGCTTTCTCTCAAAGCCATTTGCTGTAGAATTCCTCTGTTCTTCGGAAGCTTTTTTAAAAGTCCATCTTTTTAATGGTGCCTTTTGCTCCATTTCTCCCCCAGTCATTCCCTTCTTTTGTTCAGGAGATATATTATCCCCGTAAAGTACTTTGAGGTATGACTTTAATGGAAGCTTTGATTTAACTGTGGTGTGCGCTGTAATGGGTGGTTATGTTTTTAGTTATTTTGTAAAATATTTTATGATATATTTCCCTCCCACACTCAAGTGTACAGTGCTACTCATTAAATGAGGCACTCATTATCTGAATTACATTTTGCTGTCAATTCACAAACAAATACAGATAAAATGTAATGTGCAGTGAAAAGGCAGAAAACACTTGAAATGTAGAGAAAGTCTATCGGCATCTGAAAGTGAGATTAAATGAATGCTTCAAAAGTGACCTTCTTAACTCTTCATTAGAATAGAGGCATGTACAAAATCTCAGAAGTTATGTTCCTATTAAAGTTTATTTATTACTGTCACAAGTAGGCTTACATTAACACTGCAGTTAAATTACTGTGAAAATCCCCTAGTCACCACACTCCTGTTTGGGCACACTGAGAGAGAATTTAGCATGGACAATGCATCTAACCAGCAGGCCTTTCAGACTGTGGGAGGAAACCAGAACACCTGGAGAAAACTCGTACAGACACGGGGAGAACGTACAGATTTTGTACGGAGAGTGACACGAGCCAGGAATCAAACCTGAGTCTCTAGTGCTGTGAGGCAACAGTGTTAACCACTGTGCCACCATGCAGTCCCATTACCGACTGGCTATTTCCATTATATTTTATGTTTGTAATTTCACAGTTACAGGGATGAAATCAATCTTCCCTAAAATTGGTTCATGACAGCACATTTTACATCATGCTCAATAATGTTTTCCATTGCAATCAGTGTGAAAAGGATTGCTGATTTAGGACCAGCCATACAAATACCATGGCTACAACAGCAGTTCAAATCTTGGAACACTGCAGCAATTAACACATCTTCTCACCACCACCACCCCCCCTCCCCCCTACAGTCCATCAACTATCTAGAAGATACAGGTCAGGAGGGTGACAGAATATTTTCCATTTGCTTGGATAAGTGCAGCTCCTACAAACTCTGTTGGATGAAGCTCTGTTTCAAGTTATCAAGAGTCTTGCAGTACCCTCCAAACCCATGACCCCTACCATCCCAAAAGAGAAGGGCAGCAGATGCAGATGCAGCTTTCTTTAATTTTCTTTCCAAGTTATACATCATCTTGACTTGGAACCATTTCATCGTTCCTTCACTGTCACTGACTCAAAATCCTGGAACTGCAGAGGTACAAGAAAATGGACAACAAAACACCGGCCTTGCTAACAATGCACATAACCCATGGAAGAATAGAAGCTGGTGAAGACCAATTTAACTCCTCTCCATATCTCCACATCCCTTACCTACTCTCTTCAGCCACCCACCCCCAAGCAGTGTTTGCCTTGTTTTATTTTTCCTTTCCAATATGCCTCACTGGAATGAAGAGCTGCAACAATGAGAATGGTGACTGATGAAGCGATTCACAATGAAGTTATCATCAATCTTATGGGTAACTGGTAGTGGTAAAGGCAGGTTTAATTTTGTTTTTTAGAAAGCAATTGGGCAGTTACATAGATAAGATTGGTGTAGAGGGATATGGGCCAAACACAGGCATTTGGGGCTAGCTTAAAAAAATTGGGCAGCATGTGCAAGTTGGGCTGAAGGGCCTTTTTCCATGCTGTAAATTTCTATGAGTCCATGGTGTTATGGCTGACCATAGTATATTCAATTTAAAACAACTGCAGTGTTCTTCTCAAGACTTTAGGTTATCCCTGAATCCCCTTTTATGATCTCAGGGTTACCTTGCAGATAATGTCACTCATAAGAAGGTCATTCAGAAACATACAGGGTAAGATAAAGCAGAGGAAAAAAGCTTATGATGGTCATGAAAAGCTTAATGGTGTAGAAAACCTCGAGGTGCATTGAAAGTATGGGAGTGAAGTAAATAAGGAAATTAGGAGAGAAAAGAGAGGATGTTAATAACTAAAATCAAAGAAAACCCTAAGGTGTTTAATCAGCACATTGAAGCAAGAGAACAAGTAAGGAAAGCAGAGTTCCCAGCAGAAATACTCATGGTAATTTATACATTGATGCTAAAGACGAGGGCAGGTGTCTGAATGAGTATTTTGTTTGTGTCAGCACTATGGAGAGGGATGATGCAGACATTCTGGTTGAAGAGGAGCAGTTTGAAATGTTAGATACAATAAGCATAGAGAGAGAGAAAGTACTGGAAGGCCTGGTATTGTTCAAGGTGGATAAATCACTAGGATGGGATGTATGTTAGAGGAAGTAAAGGAGGAAATGCACTGAGGGTCATGTGGGAGTGAACAGTGATGCCTCTTGAGTTGACAGTGTGTGATATTATTTAGTATTTTTCGAATGTTATTGTTTGAAAAGTTGTTGTTTAAATTCCTGCCATATGTTGATTCCCCACTGTTATTGTCCCTCTCTCATTCACTAAGTTTACTTTGGCCTCTCTCATCTCTTTTATGTGTTTAATGAGATAAAATTTAAGCACCCATTGTTCTACTCTCATCAATCTTTCTTTAACTCCGCAATTCTGATCTGAACCGCTCTCCCCTAATCTTGAGGCTGTGCCCTCTAGTCCTGATATCTTTATTAATCGGGAAGAGTCTCTCAACCTTTATCCTATCCATCCCCTTCATTATCTTATACGTCTCTATAAGATCCCCTCTCAGCCTTCTAAACTCCAAAGAATACAAACCTAGCCTATTCAGTCTCTCCTTATAATCCAACACCTTCATCTCTGGTATCAGCCTAGTAAACCTTCTCTGCACCCCCTCCAAGGCCAATATATCCTTCCTTGAATGCGGTGACCAAAACTGCATACAATATTCCAGCTGCGGCCTCACCAGCACCCTGTACAGCTGCAAAAGTACCTCCCTACTGTTATATTCTATCCCCCTAGCTATAAAGGCCAACATTGCATTCGCCTTCTTGATCACCTGCTGCACCTGCAATACTGTGTTTTTGCGATTCGTGCACAAGGACTCCCAGGTCCCTCTGCATTGTCGCATGCTGCAGCTTTTCTCCATTTAAATAGTAATCCTTCCTACCATTATTCCTACCAAAGTGGATAACCTCACACTTGCTAACATTACACTCCATCTGCCAGGTCCTCGCCCACTCACTCAACCTATCCAGATCCCTCTGCAGGCTTTCCACACCCTTCATGCAATTTGCTTTTCCTCTCACTCTCACCTCCCCATGTGACCGCCAGTCTTGGAGCACTGATACAAAATGCAAAAACCTGCTCCAGGCAGAGTTCAAATGATGGATACTTTGGTTGTGATTCTCCCATCTGCAACCACCAGTCGGGGGACATGCGTCTGCAGCCTTGAACGGGGATTTGTGCATTCACCGGGAATGCATGCACATCTCCCAGAGCCGGCGAACAGTCACTGGTCAGAGCACCCTGGAAACCAGAGGGACGGCAGGTAAGTAATTGAAATCTTTTAAAATTTATTTAATTAATTAATTATCAGGATCTTTCAGGTCCCAATCAAATCTCCCACCCAGCCAGGAGTACTTCATTCTGGGGGAGTTCAGACTAGCTCTCCTCATTTGGAGAATTACCAGGAGATCCTACCAGAATGAGGAGGGCAAACGGGGCCCCCAGGGGGTCAGGCGATGGAGGGGTTATTGCTCCCAGGGTATGGGCACCCTGGCAATGCCAGCCAAGGGGCAAAGTGCCCGTCTCCAGGGGGCACCTTGGCACTGACCATCAGGCACTGGGCAGTGCCAAGGGAGATGGTCCCATTGTGGGTGGGCCTCGGGCCAATTGGTGGTAGAGGGTCCCACTACCACTCTGAATGGAGACTGGTCTGGAATGGAGAGAGGGCAGCGATTGTGTTGGTCTGGTGTGGTTTGCAGTGGGGAGGGCCTGCCTCCAGGGATGAGTCTGACTCCAAGAGGGGTGGGGGGGTCTGTTGGGGTGAGGGTGATAGGGGGTTTCCACTGCTGGGGGGTAGGGCCTGGGTGTTGGGGTGTTCCAGGACAGGGGGGTTGGTGTCAGGGCTGGCTCAGGAATTGTTGTGGGGGCTGCGATCAGGCTGGAGGAACAGCAATGGATTGTACCAGGCTGTCAGCAATCGAGCTGGTCAGCAAATGGAGAAACTGACTGATCGGGACCACTGCGCATTCGCAGAGTTCCAGAACTGCCAAACTCCAAAGCCATCCAGGCTTTTAATGAGATTCACAACTGACACTCTTCAGTACAGAGTGCAGAGATTCAGGTGAGAAGCTGAACTGTCACAACTGGTGTGATCTAGAACAGTTTTGAGAATAATTCAGCGTTTTGAGAGAATTGCCCCCTTTGTCTCTTGCCATTCATATATGAATCAATGATGAATCCAAGCCCTTTAAGCTGTTGCATGTGTTTATATTCTGGCTGCAGAATGGCATTCCCACTCACAAATCAACATCTTCCCAATCTTAGGTGCTAACAACACCAGGACTTCACCCAGTGCAGATAAAGAGGTAACTTTCCTGCCTTATCCCATTATTTGCAATTATTGATGCAAAGGAAAATGCCTGCATTCTCGCCCCTTGTATTAAATTATTTGTTATGAAAAATAAACACAGAAGTATTAAATGTGTCAACAATGGATTTATTGGTTTACTCTGTGAGATCTTTGTATCCTCCATTAGTTCTCCAATCCTTTGGGATCTCTATAGTGTTCCAGCTCTGCCCTGCTGTGTATCCCCGATTTTTATCACTCCAGTATTAGCAGCTATGTCTTCAGCTGTCACATTCCTAAGTTCAGGAATTCCTAACCTACACTTATCCACTTATTCTCTCCCTTTAATACGCACATTAAAATCAACTCCTTAACCAAGCAATGTCAAACATTGTCTGACAACACTCCAGTGGAGGATCTTGGGTGCTTTATGACAGTAAAGGCATTTTAGGTCATATGGAGTTGAGTTACTTCCTCACTCCTAAGCGAAAAGGTTGTAAGTTCAATTCCCACTCCAGAGATTTGAGCAGAAAAATTTGGGCTGAAACTCCCATGAATTACTGAGTGAGCATCCTAGAGGTGCTATTTTTCAGCTGAAATGTTAAACTAAGGCCCCTGGATTGGTAAGGCAAACTTGGGCCTGAGGGAATACATTGAAGGACAGAGCGAGGCATAGAGGGCATGTAGAGACATAATGGTTGAGTGGAAGGGCAGAGCTGAGCACAGGGTTATATGGAGGGGGGAGAGAATGAGGATTGGAGGACCTTTGTGATTTCTGGGGACAATGGGGACAATGTCCTATGGCACTGGGGCAGGTGTTATAGCCTGTCTCTGCACATGGTAGCCCCTGTAGCAGTCTCTGCACTTCTCACCTGGTGGACTGGCCCAACTCCAGCCCACACCAAGCCCCAGCCTCTTGCGGTGAAGGTCCTGACTTTCTCTTGAGGCAAGCAAGCTAAGCAGGGAATTTTCCCAACTCACCAACTCACCTCGAAAATGAAAGTCCAGGCCCATTAGTTAGTCACTGTCTCACTCCAGAACATAGGTTCAATTCCCACTGTAGAGATTTGAGCACAAAAATCTACACTAACCCTCCACTGACAAACTGAAAGAGTGTCGAGGAGGCGTTGTCTTTCAAATGAAACGTTAAAACTACTGTCTCAGATGGATGTAAGAGATCCCATAGCATTATATAAAAAAGAGTGGGGCGTTCATCCTCGCTAATATTAATCCCTCGACCAATATCAATAAAATGAATTATTCTGATTATTGGTAGGATTTTGATGCATGCGTGTTGGTTACCGAATTTCCTATTCACTAACTGCAGAGTATTCTGGATGAGGTTGTGAAATGTGCTACATAAATGAAACTCTTGTTTCTCTATATGATTGCAAGTTGCTCTTATTGTGACCCAAATGTAAGTTATTTTGTAGTAATCTCAGGCTAGAGAGACACACTCACAGGGAGGGAGGGGTTGGGTTTTTCCTGTTGTGATTATCGCCAATCATCCTGCAGCTTTGCAGAAATTGTCAACCAGGATAGAAGAATGTATTATTTCACCATCTGTCCCTGCATTCTCTCCTCTACACAGCCATTGTTTCTGCCCTCGGTACAAGATCACTTGTATTCGACGAAAGCAAACATGCAAGAACTTCATGCGCATGTGTAAGAGTTCTTGCAACAACATTATACAATTTTATTCCTCAAAACCCACTTTAATTGTCATTGTGTTTTGCAAAGGAAGACCTCATATCTTAAAACTTCTGACAGAAACCTTGGGGAGAGGGGGTTGTGGTCATGGGCTGCATCCTGTGAAGTTGGCTGGAGCAGGAAATGAAGTGGCTGGAGATGTGGTGGGGGTGGGGGAACACTTCATTGTGTAGGAGGTGAAATGTCAGCTTCCTGATCGTAGGATGAAAGTTGGGAGTTAAGTTGGTGGTGGATTAAAGGCGGACCTTGGTTCGTGATGGCAAGCAATGGGAAGCTACTGTCAATCTAGTGTGTCATGTAAACTCATTAAAACTCATGGTCTGTAGATTAAATTGTAAATTTTCAATTAAGTTGGCAGTAAATGTGAATGATTCACATCTGGTTCACGGTGGTGTGCAACAGGTGAGGTAATCTATATGATTGATTTGGAATGAGTAAAAATGGTTTCTCTTGGAGAGGGATTTTTATTGGGCCTAAGCTGTTACATCGGGATCGGGTAGCAGCTGTCCAGGAAGGTTGGAGTATGGCCATCCTAGGGAGATATGTTGAGTTGGTGGAAAGCATAGAGGGGAGCTGGGCCACAGAGGGAGGGTCATTCTCTGATAGCTGAAGCAGGGTAAAGGGAAGAGCAAAGGTTATTGAAGGCAGGTCAGTGGGAAAGTTGAATGTAACCGTGGGCAGATCATGGGTGATAGAGGGAGGCTCAAAGGTGACAGTTGGCATGTTGACAATGAAGGGATGCAAGGTGGGAAGATGGTGATCAGAGGTTGATGCAGGGATAGGGGATGGTGGTGGATTCTGCAGCTCAATGTTAGTAGGGAATAGCTCTGGGTTGACAGACAATTGTTTGTGAGTGGGTGGTTTGAGAGTCACAGAAGACAGTGATGGGGTGATAGAGGGTGGATCAAAGCTAGTGGAGATGACTGAGATCCTTGCAGAGAGGAAGTGTCCAGGGACATAGCTGCAAAAGCAATAGAGATAGTTATAGAGCAAGTTGAGGAGGGAGCTGGCCTTAGTGGGGATGGGGGAGACCAGGGTGTCATTGATACAGAGCAGTGGGCATCAAGTCATCAAGTCAGGAAGAAGGGTGAAACAGGCTGGATGGACAGATCATCACTGCTTCTATTTGAACTTTCCCTCAGGCGGCATGACTCTCATGCACCGAATGCTTTTCATTACTGTAGTGGTAGAGAATGGGAAGAGCTAACAGAAAACCAGGCACCTCAATGGCCTGTTCAGTTCAGGATGCTGGCCATCAGGGGTCAGTGTGATGCCAAAAAATATCATGTAACTATACTGCATACAGAATAACTGAGTGAAAAGGCCAGAGAGGTAATGTCAGAGATGGCTGAGAATAGCAAGGTACGAAGAAACTGACTTATGGCATCTGTTGCAGGATTTATAACCCTGGAATGGAAGACAACGTAACACCAGTAGCCTGTAAAATCACAGCAGCTCAGAATTTCTATGCCATTCTGTTATTCAGGGCTCCATTGCAGGCATATTTGGCACCTCCCAGTCAACCACACCTAGCAGCGTGAGAGAGTTCATTAATATCATGTCCAAAAATGCCAATGATTCTGTGTGATTCATCACAGACCCTGAGAGCCAGGTAGCCAGAGTTATTGGATTCAGCTCCATATTTCCCACAGGTAGAAGGAGCAATTGATCACATATATGTCCGGATGTGGTGCTGTGTGTTGTGAAATGCCTTTATGGGATAGCGTTATGACAGTAATGGAAGAGAAATATGATCCACTTTTGCTTTTGCTTTGAACATGCACATATCTGGATGGAGATCAGGCTGCTCCATTCTGCATCTCGGGTTATCACCGTTGTGTAGAACCCATTGCCAGAGTGACAGGATGCTAGTCTGAGCATATATCAAGCAGCCACTGATTGTTCTGCTGGACCTGGCTCTCCATGGTCATCACTAGCCTTTCCAATGGTGCTAGCTACATGTGCTGGAGATATGACAGATCTCATGGCTTAGATGGCCTACTCTACTTTTCACTAAAGGCTGCGCGTAACCTTTGACATCTCTACCAGATTTTCCCTGCCTGACCATGTGTTTCTAATAGGGTTCATCCCCTTCATGGGGCTCAGCATAGGCCTAGTCCCACATAGTCCTTCACCTGTCAGCGACCCTGACTGTCAAATCCTCTATCAGCTGCTGTGATGTATCTCTGATGTGTTCCCTAGATTGTGACATTGAGCCTAATTGCGAATGCATTCCCAACAAGGTGATTGTCTTTGCACTGCTGAAGGATGTTGGGGAATGATGTGATGATGCATCCTCCACCTGCT
Organism: Sphyrna mokarran; assembly: GCA_024679065.1. Classification (NCBI taxonomy): domain Eukaryota; kingdom Metazoa; phylum Chordata; class Chondrichthyes; order Carcharhiniformes; family Carcharhinidae; genus Sphyrna; species Sphyrna mokarran. The sequence goes on along the minus strand of JAGIQG010000009.1, from coordinate 69,782,005 downwards.
CTGCATTAACATCCACAGAGGTGGATTTCTGGCTTGTGGCAGACTATGGGTGATCTACAAGGACCTGTATTGGAGAACATAAAGAACTAGATTGAGATAATGCACAATCCCATGTCCCAATGCAGTGTCACAGTATCTGTTGACTGTTGACTTGGCAATCCGGACTCACCATCTGCAGCTGAGAATCTATCCCAGACTGACTACCTTCTCCTTAGTGTGGGTCAATATGTGGAGGTCACCACCAATCTTCAAGCACTCCCTGACATTAGGCAACGTTTTATCAGGCAGCCAGACTGGTGCTGCTGGATTGCAGGCACTGTCAGCCTGTCTGTGTGTCTTAAAAATATAGACCTTGGACCTTTGACCCATTGAGGTAACAGCAAGGTCATCAGCCTCCCGGCTCCGCTCACCACACCACTGGTTTTGATTCTGAATATCTAAAATTTCAATAGATTGTTGATATAGACCTCCCCACTGTTTTCCCATTGCCATGAGCAGGAAAGTGGTAACAAATTCCATCCTCACTTGGCTCAGACTTTGAGTCGTGGCAATGAAGTCTGGGTAAACACAGCAAACGTACATTATTGGGTCACACACACCATATTGCCTTTGGTTCCATCAATGTGAGTTTCCCAAGTTGCACTTTCTGTAAAACATTCATTCTCAGGTATCAGTGCTGAGGACAAAACCAGCATTTATTGGTCATCCCTAATTGCCTTTGAGAGAATGATGGTGAGCTGCCTTCCTGAACTGTTATAATCCTTGTGGTGAAGGTGCTGTTAAGTAGGTCAGGGAGAGTTTCAGGATTTTGACCTAGTGACAATGAACTTTGTAGCACACAACTCTCAATCTAGCACTTTCCTCCTTGCTTTCTTTTCTTCTGGAAACTCATTCTCTTAAGTGTTTTAAGCATAGTAAATTTTCCCTTACTGATATTCCAACCTCTTTCCTCAGGAGAGAAATCCTTTCCACAGATGGGTTCTGCACAGGAACTGGCTCTTGTTTTCTCTCTCAGTGGGTCTGGGGAATGATGCAAGAGTTGATAGATTGATCAACTCCCGCCTTCTCCCTCTGTGAGTGCAAATATTTTGAATGTCAACACATTGTTCATTTGCCAGATACAAACTGAATTCTGCAGAGTTCTGGATAAACAACATAACCGCACTCAGGGTCAAACTTGTTGTAAGTGGATATTTCATGGTCATTCGAAATAATACCTGACAGGCTGGTGGGCTTATCTGGTAGGTGTTTGATTATTGCAAAATCTCATTAACACTGTGTTGTTAACTAAAAACATTACTCAAAAGAAACAAGTTTTGGATTGTTTATCTTCCACCTTGAGTTCCATTCATTTACAACTGTTCCTCATGTCAATGTATTGAAGTAATGTTGCTATAACAAGAACATTTGTAGAAATCATAGAAATCCTACAGTACCAAAGAAGGCCATTCAACCCATCAAGTCTTCATCGACAAGAATCACATGTCAGGCATTGTCTCCACAATCATCGTAACCTGCACGTCTTTGGACTGTAGGAGGAAATCAGAGCACCTGGAGGAAACCGATGCAGACATGGGGAGAATGTGCAAACTCCACACAGATTGTGACCCAAGCCAGGAATTGAACCTGGGTTCCTGGAGCTGTGAGGTATCAGTGCCAACCACTGCCGCCATGTCACCCCAAATGTGAATTCCCATTTCGAGAGTCGAAAATTTCCATACTGGGAGTTGATATCAATAATAATGTAATTGACATTATGAATGAGGCATTTAATTATTCTGTTATTCATCAGTGAGTAGTACATATATCTTACGTCAATTAAAGAAATAACAAATCGTCCTTCTTCAGGATGTCCCATTGCAGTTACAAACAGTGCTGCAGACTGGGAAATATGAACTTCCATTAGTAACATTTAGCCACCTAACCCCTTGGTGTTGGCAAACTATCTTGATAAGTCTTTGAAACAAGATTTGTAAGAATTTGCCCAATTCCTGGAGGTCTCACTGGGGTAGTTTCTGGGTAGCACTCGGGTAAGAAGTGGGATGCGATATTGCCAGGAAGAGGCAATTAAGCCAACATGCTGGGCTGGCAGCCAATTAGAGACAGTGGGACGGCATTCCACATCGCCAGCCCCATCAGAGGGCAGTTAGCTCTGGAGCCTTGATTGCACCATTGAGGGAGATGGCCACTACTGAGGCAGCAAAGACAACATGAGGGCACAGCGATTTTGAGGCACCCTATGAAGGGTGGGCATTCAATAAACTGTGAAGCAGGTAGGTCACATGGTACATGGTGGGTGGAGGGGGGGAGAACCCCTTTGGCGGCAGTGTTGGGCTGACAGGATGTGATTGGCTGCTGGCAGCTCTCTGCCTGTGCCACGGAGCCTCCATGTAATTGGCAGCCTCCCGTAGTGGTCATGGGGCTGCTCTGCCATTGACCAAATACAGGCAACCAGGAACAATCACCCTTAAATTGCCCATTGCTTATTTGGATAAAAAAACTGCTCGCAATCTTACCAATGGGAAACTTCCTCAATCAGCATTTTACTGATCCTCACACCTCCATCCCCCACACATCGCTAAATTCCAGTGGGTTTTTAAAACAAGAATCAGGACAGATAGCAATATTAATACTGTGAGCTGCAAGTTTATAAACCAGTCCACGATACCTTTCCACTCAAAAAAATATTAGCTAGAAAGTCTATCATTGAAGCTTTTGAATGTGTGGATGGCAAGTGGTTAGTATTGCTGCCTCGCAGTGCCGAGGATCCGGGTTCAATTCCAACCTCAGATCACTGTCTGTGTGGAGTTCTCCCCCCTGTCTGTGTGGGTTTTCCCTGGATGCTTTGGTTTCCTTCCACAGTCCAAAGGTGTGCTGGTTAGTTTGATTGGCCATGACAAATTGACCATGAGTGTTAGGGGGATTTGTAGGTTAAGATTTGTAAGATTCGTGGAATAGGGCCTGGATGGGACTGTAGTCAGTGTCGACTCGATGGGTTGAATGGCCTCCTTCTGTAGTGTAGGGATTCTATATGTGCAAGTTTTATCGCAGTTAATGTGGAAATTAAAAGTAGCATGGTCTGATTAGTGTTGGAGAAGAACAGGCTACATTGCTGTTGATTAACATTTCCAATCTTTCCCAAAGGAAATCATTTGCATCCTGCAACATTCTGAATAGGATATCCTGGTGTCTTTCTGATTGGGAAATGATTTGCTGAGACACAGCATTACTATCCATTCAAAAAAACAACTTATTCATGGATTCTTGATTTTGAACCAAAGACGCGACAGAGAAAAGTCTGCCCTAGGCTTGGGAAGGTGAAATATTGCTCCCTGTGTATCCTTCCTGAAGCCATTAGGAGCAGCATGTTCCTGCTGCTTCCCCATGTTGACACAAATGACAGCCAAGTTGGAGTGTGAATTCACGTAAAGCGACAATATTAATATGGTACAGAGGGGATGAGACTGAGCTACTTGTAGAGTAAGTTTCGCATTGTACTGCCAAAAGCTTTTCAAGCCATGGAAACAACCTTTCTAATTATCTGAAGACACATTCAGCCTAGATCAGTCAGTGATTCAAAGGTGTTTTCTTCCCCACTGTTATTGTGTGGCCATTTTTATTAGTACAAGCAGCAATTATGTCCCAGCAATCATAAATCTAATATATATAATGTAATTTCCTAACTAACTTCTGCAAGGAGATTTCATGGTTTGTTTGACTATCAATTACGAAATGAGAAGTAGAAATTAATTCCTGCACTACATTTTCATAGAATCAAAGAATCATACAGTGCAGAAGAGGCCCTTTGACCCATCGAGTCTGTACCAACATGTAAAACACCTGACCATCCGCCTAATCCCATTTATTTAAATATTTATTTAAATGACCAAATACTTTTGGGATGCAATTCATTATTTTAAACAATTCTTATTTTTACAAAAGAATGTAGCCAAAAATTCAGAATGATCAATTATATGTGTGTGCCTGCATTTGTGAGTATTGTGCGTGCATGAGTATGCATATGTTTGCGTGTGTGTGTGTGTGTGTGTGTGTGTGTGTGTGTGTGTGTGTGTGTGTGTGTGTGTGTGTGTGTGTGTGTGTGTGTCACCATTACCTAATTGAGAAACATGAACTGTTTTAAATATGAACATTGGTTAACAGATCTTAATTGGATAATTAGTGAATGCATCGTAGCTTCTAAAAGAATGAAACTGAAGCTAAGAATCAATATCTTCTTTGCTGTCTTTATTTTTCCTATTGGTAAAGAGAGGATGTGGCTTTCTGCCAGCTCATAGAGTGAGATAGTACAGGGCTGGATATTTGGCCTATCGTGCGTGTGCTGGGACTTTGAAAGATATCCAATTAGATCCACTTAACCTGCTCTTTTCTCTCAACACTGCAAAGGTTTCTCCTTCAAGCATTCACCCAATTTCCTTTTGAAATGGTGATATTGATTTTAGATAACAACTTTTTTTAAAAAATGCCCTGTTCTAGTGTAAGTTTTATTTATAGAGAATCTTTTCACCTCTGCAAATGCAGAAATAAATATGTGTGTGTGTGTGTGTATATAGAACATTCTACAATTAAATAAAAATGCAGAAAGCTTTGTTGAGTGTCATGTGTTTTTATTTTAACCTGGCCTGCCTCTTTAAGTAGGCACCGCATATCTCTTGACAGGGAGTTTATTTGAGGGAAGAGTGGGACAGGGAGGCTGTATGGAATGACAGAACAGGACTTTGCTGTACTGAGCAGCAGTTGGGAGTTTGGGCTGCAACCATCAGGAGCAAGGAGATAAGAAAGGGACGGGTATAAATGAAGGTCAAAGAGGCAATTATTATCTGCAAGCTCCTCCTCTTGATTATCACAGAATTATAGAATCCTGACTGTGTAGAAGGAGGCTATTCGGCCCTTCGAATCTGCACTGACTTTCTGACAGAATACCTTTCCCAGGCCCACTGCCCCGCCCAATCCCACACATTTCCCACAGCTAATCTCATCTAACCTACACATCTTAGGACACTGAGTGACAATTTAGCATGGCTAATCCACCTAATCCTCATATCTTTGGAGTGTGGCAGGAAATCTGAACACCTGGAAGAAACCCACACAGATACAGGGAGAATCTGCAGACTTTGTGCAGGCAGTCGCCTATGGCTGGAATTGAACCCAAGTCCCTGGCGCTAATCACAGTGACACTGTGCTGCTCATCATATGAATGCCTAAGAGAGTGAGCACAGACAGGATAAGAAGGTGCTTCTACTTCCTTTGAATTTAGAATCAGGAATTAGCAAATCATCTTCACTGTCATTTCATATTCCAACCACAAACAAAGAAACATTGGAATTAGGAGAAGGAGTAGGCAATTCAGCCCATCAGACTCACTCCACCATTTAACATGATCATGGCTGACTTTATCCTGGTCTCAAATTCACTTTCCTGCCTGCTCCCCATAGCTCTTTATCCCGCTTTTCATCAGAAACATATCTATCTCTTTCCTTGATCTATTAACTGATTCTGCCTCCACTGAACTCTGGAATAGTAATTTCCACGGATTCACAACCTTCTGAGAGAAAGAGTTTCTCCTCATCTCAGTTTTGAACCTACCTCCCCTCACTCTATATCTATGACCTCTTGTTTAAGACTGCCCAGAAGGGGGCAGATTTAATCAATCTCCACTTTATCACAGAATGCACAGAATCACAGAATACTGCAGTGCATAAGAGCTCCTTTGACCCTTTGAGTCTGAAATGCCCTGACCTGTCTACCTAATCCCATTTGCCAGCAAGACCTATAGCCTTGAATGTTATGGCAAGCCAAGTACTCATCCAGGCACTTTTTAAAGGATGTGAGGCATCTTCATGTCCACACACCCTCCCAGGCAGTGCATTCCAGACCATCACCATCCTTTGAGTAAAAAGCTTTTTTCTCAAATATCTCGTAAACCTTCCACACCTCACTTTTAATTTGTATTTCATCGCAACTGCCCCACCAACTAAGGGGAACAATTGCTTCCTATGTATCCCATCCACGTCCCTCATAATCTTGAACACCTCAATCAAGTTACCCCTCAGTCTTCTCTCCTCCAATGAAAACAACCCAAGCCTATCCAACCTCTCTTCATAACTTAAATATTCCATCCCAAACAACATCCTGGTGAATCTCCTCTGCACCATCTCCATTGTATTCCTGTCCTTTCTATAATGTGGTGACCACAATTGCACACAGTACTCCAGCTTTGGCCTCACCAAAGTTCTATACAACTCCATCATGACTTCTCTGCTTTTGTAATCTATATCCCGATTGATAAAGATAAGTGTGTCACATGCCTTTTTCACCACCCTATCTAACTGCTTTTCTGACTTCAGAGATCTATGGACAAACACGCCAAGATTCCTTTGTTTTTCAGAACTTACTGGTGTCAGACATTTCCTTCCTTGTCAAATTACGTCTTCCAAAGTGCATCACCTCACAATTTTCAGGGTTAAATTACATCTGCCCATTTGACCATCTCATCTATATCTTCCTGTACCCTGGACACTCAACCTCATTGTTAACCATCCAGCTAATCTTGGTGTCATCAGCAAATTTACAGATCCTACCCCCCACATAGTCATCTATGTCATTTATATAAATGTCAAACAATAGGGGGCGCAGCATGGATTCCTGTGGTATGCCACTGGCCTCCAGTCACTAAAGCAGCCATCTGTCGTCACCCTCTGTCTCCTACCACCTAGCCAATTTTGAATTCACCTTGTCAGATCACCATGTATCCTATGTGCATTTGCCTTCTTTATCAGTTTCCCATGTGAGAGTTTGTCAAAGGTTTTGATAACATCCATGTAAGCTACATCAACCACACTATCCTTATCCACACATTTGGTTACATGCTCAAAAAATTCAATCAAATTTGTTCAGTATGACCTCCCTCTGACAAAATCATGCTGTCTATTCTTGAGCAAACATTGCCTCTCCAAATGGAGATAAGTTCTCTCCTTAAGAATCTTCTCCAGTAGTTTCCCAACTACAGACGTGAGACTCACTGGTCTCTAATTCCCTGCCTTGTCTCTACAATCTTTTTTTAAATAGTGGGACCACATTAGTTATTCTTCAGTCCTTTGGCATTTCCCCAGTGGCCAGGGAAGAATTGAAAATTTGGGTCAGAGCCCCTGCAATTTCCTCCCTGCCTCCCATAATAACCTCGGATACAATTCATCAGGACCTGGAGGTTTGCCTACTTTTAAGCCCACCAATATCTCCGTTACCTTGTCACTCCCTATGATAATTTTCTCACAGACTCTGTCCCCAAATTCCATAATTACCTTCTCATTCTCATAGGTAAAGACAAATGTGAAATCATTAACATTTTATGTCAATATCATTTTATATCTGCCAATCAGATCCCCCTCATTCATCTGAACCCCTGTGATTTCAAGCCTAAGTGATTCAGCCGGTTCTTGCATGGCAGCCTTTTCATCCAAGTAATCAATCTGGTGAACCTCCTCTGAACTGCCTTCAGTGCCAGTATATCCTTCCTCAAATACAGAGGCCAGAACTGACACAATGTTTTAGGTGTGATCTCACCAATGCTATGTACAATTAGAACAACATTTTGACTTTTAAAATCCAGTTTTTTTGTGATAAGTGCCAAATTTCCATTTCTGTTTCTTATTATATGCTGCACCTGCACACACACTTCTGCGATGCATGCACACCCGAATCTGTCTACACTGGTGAACTTGGAATCTGCTTCCCATTTAAATAATAATTTGCACTTTTATTTCTCCAACCAAAATAGATAACCCCACATTTACCCTCATCAAACTCCAGCAGCCAGATTCTGCCCCATTCTTCTAGCCTATCAATATCCATCTGTAAACTCCTGGGGGTGATTTTACCATTGCATTGTGCCCATATTCGGGTGCGAAAGTTTGGTAAAATTGGGTGTGAAGCGAGTAGTGTGATCTGTGTCCGTTTCTGTACCGTCTTGCACTTTACCAAGGCCTGAAAATGGTCATGATCGGGAATCCACCCAAAACAGGCATGACATTAATTTTTAATATTTTTGCACAGATTCAATCCACTTAATTAGCAGCATACCCCACTTTACTGGCATGTTTGCCATTAGTACCACATTTGCCCAATCGGGAATTGGCCTGGAATAGACATGTTCAATAAATGTTCAATTCAGGCGCTCCACCAGTTAGGGTTAGTGAGGAGGTAAGTGCCTGTCATCGGATGGGTCTGTGCTGCTTATGGGGATTGCTTTCATGGTGGTCAGGTTGTGTTTCAGGCGAGGAGGACTCTGTGAGTGTGTGTAGGGGGGGTGAATGGTGGGAGGGATGGAGGGATACTGTTGTTCAGCAGGGTGTCTGATGTCTGATTTGTAGTACAGACCCAAGTCTTAGTACTGACCTCAGGTTTTGGGGATGATGCTGGGTCCTAATGCACACAGCACTCTTTCAGCCAAGGTTGTGTCCAAATTCCTTTGAAATTGCACTGCTGCAGCCTCAGAACTTTTCAAGCAGCAGTGTCTATGCTCACTACTGCATGCATTCTAGATGAGTAATACTGGGGGGAGGATAGGGGGTGCAGTTGTGTTGATGGGGGGCTTGCGGGTGGGGAATGGCGGCTGTGTTGGGTGAGGGCCTGTGAATGATGAAGAGGGAGGCTGTGTGATTGAGGGGTTTGTGGGTGAGGAATTGGGGGCTGGGATGGTGAATGAGAGGACTGTATTAATGGGGGGACTCTGTGGGTAGGGAATTTGGATCTAAATTTCTGAGTGGTCTCTAGGTAGGGAATGGGGAAGGCGGTGTTGGTGGGGGCCTGTGAGTGAGAAATGAGGGACTGTACTGGTGGGGGGGTCTGTGAATAGGCAATGGAGGACTGTGTCGGTGGGAGGTCCCTGGGTGAGGAATGGGGATGTGTGTTGCTGAGGGACCTGTGTGTGGGGAGTGGGGCACTGTATTGGTGGGAGGTCTGTAGGTGAGGAATGGCGGGCTGTATTGCTGGGGGATCTGTGAGTGGGGAATGGAGGGCTGTGTTGGTGGTGGGGTCTGTGGGTGGGGAATGGGGGACTGTGTTGGTGGTGCGGTCTGTCCATAAGGAACGGAGTGACCTGTGGGTGATGAATGAGTGGGCTGTGTTAGTGGAGGGGGGTTCTGTGGGTGGGGAATGGAGAGGCTGTGTTGATGGTGGTATGCTGGTGGGAATGGGGGTGTGCGTTGCTGAGGGATCTGTGGGTGAGGAATAGGAGACTGTTGGTGGGGTCTGTGAATGGGGAGTAGCGGGATGTGTTGGTGGGGGCATCTGTGAGTGAGAAATCTGGGCGAGTGTTGGTTGTGCTCCTGTGGTTAGTGTATGTTGCTGGACTAGCAGCATTCCTTAACCTTTCCATGTGTTTCTCCCTTTCCCCAAATTCGCCCACCCTTCAGAGTGATGAGGTGGCTTTTGCGATGCAACCAATCGATCTTGTTGTTCTTTTGGTTGCTGCTGGAGCTGAGGAGGAGGAGCTGGAAGATGAATTGCAGGGACAGGATGCCCAAGCCCAACCACTTGCAGAACCAGACGCAGATGCCTCCATTCATCCAGAGGGAGTCACAGGAGAAGGAGGAAGCAGAAACACTGGCAGTTCTGCCCATGAGTTTCATTTGAACAAATGACAGAGACCATGTGCTGCCAACAGCTCTGGGCCACAATGACACGGTGCAACACCTGTGCCACTTGTTGCAGGACCTTGGGGTGGGGGTGGGGAGATGTGGGGCGGGGGGGGGGGGGGAGGTGGTCACCACTCTCAGTGGCGGACAAATTGACATTCGCTCTGAACTTTTATGCCACTGGCTCCTTCCAGACCCCAGCAGAGCTGAATGTGACATTTCGCAATCTGCTGTCCACATCTGTGTCAAGGATGTCACGGATGCCCAGCATGCCCAGGCTAGGCAGTATATCAAATTTCACCTGGACCAGGCCCAGCAGGAAGTCCAAGCTTCAGCATTCATGATCATTGCAAGGATGCCTAATATATAGGGGGTTATAGACTGCACCCATGTCATCCTCAAGACCACGCTTCAGAATTCACAAAGATTCTTTGAAGAAAGGAGTTCCGCTCACTATATGTCCAACTGGTTTTTGACCACAAGATGAGCAACATGCACGTCTATACCAGATACCCCAGCAGTTTGCAAGACAGTTTGATTCTGAGGAGCTCAGACATGCCAGAGGCCTTTGAGGAGGAGCCCAAGCTGCAGTGATGGCTTGTGGGTGACATGGAACACCTGCTTTGGGCTTGGCTGATGATGCCTGTGGGGAGGCCTGTGACTGAGGCAGAGAGCTGGGATAACGAGGCCCATGTTGCCACCATGCAATAATGGAGAGGTACATGGGGCTCCCAAAAATACAGTTCAGGTGTCTGGACTGCTCTGGCAGGGCCCAACAATATGGCCCCCTGATTTCTTCCTGTATTTAGCGTGTGCTGTGACCTTCACAACTTGGCGCAGCAGAGAGGAGACCTTTTAGAGAAGGAGGAGGATGTGGAGGCCAACCAGCCAAGTGTCGTTGGGGAGAAGGCCGCCTAATAAGAGGAGAAGGAAGAGGAGGATGGAGAGGAGGAACAGCATTCCAAGAAAGATCACTGGAGCACTGGCCTGTGAGGGTGGCAAGGGAAGCCCTGATCATTTCGCTAACTAGGAGCCTGGGTCTGTACACTTGGGTTCTATTTCCAACCTCTCCCTGCAAAGTCCTACTACCTCCTGCGACATTGTCACATCACAGTGGTGGGCCTGGGTACTCTGTGTTAGTGAATTTTTTTTGTAGACAGGAGGTTGATGATGACTCGCTAAGCACCAGTATAATGATCTGAGCTCTGCATGCACACTGGCACCTGGGTCCACGTATGTGTATTGGGGGAGAGATCAGTAAACCCCCCCCATACAAGGTGGATGAGGTGGGGGAGGGGAGGGAATCGCTTGTGAGTTCTGGGGAACTAATTTACAGCACTGCTTCCCTCTTCTGGGGGCCTGTGCCATGACAACGAAAGCCTCCCAGGCCATTTGCTTGTCACCTTCCCGGGTCTACATCCTGAGGAAGAGGGTGCTCTGCCTCTCCTCTGTAGCATCCAACAACCTGCTGAGGTTGTCTTCTGTGAACCTGTCCTCTTGGACATTTCATCCTGCACTGCCTGCTTGTCTGCCCATCCTTGGGGTTTTAATGGAGCTGCCCCTTGTTAGGACAGATCAGCTGCAGGCAGTTTGACAGAGCATTCCAGCAAGTTCCATGCAGTTTGCTTGTCAGCATTGAGGGGAAGGCAAGTGAGCACATGCAGGTGTGGTGATGGGGAAGGTCGGGGCAGTGTGGGGAAGGGGACAGGGGAGAGAGAGGGAGGTGTCACACAGCTGTCGGAGTCGTGGGGAGATGGAAGCCTTGTGCAGGTGGGTCTGGAATGAGGGGGGAGTGGGGCTGGAAACACTGTGCCTGTGATTGATGGGCGGGAAGGGTAGAGAGAGCTGCAATCTGGGTAACGGTGTGTCAGGAATGCTGGGGCGGTGTCCGATATCCGCAGGGGCCAGGAAGAGGCATTACCTGGCCTGGGAGGGGAGCAGCTTCATTTTAATTTTTTCTATGCATGTGCGGTTGGAGGCTCAGATCGGAGCTGCAGGGTTTCCAGCACGTTAAGCCCCACCCACAGGCTTCCACAGTGAGAATCAGACTCACTGATATTTTTGCAAAAAGCATGAGTATGGGGGGAGGGAGGGACAAAAAAAGGGTCCAAAAAACTGATCTGAAACTTTCCATTTCAAGTCTGCCCAGCACTTAGACAAAAAAAGATAAAAAAGTGCCCTTTGTCTCTGCTTGCAGATCACTTATACAGGTTGTACATATTTGAAGTCTAAGAATTGACCCCTACGGCACCCCAATAATTACAGTTCGCCATCCAGACAAGGACCCATTCATCCTGACCCTCTGCTTTCTGCAGTCAGCTAATCCTCAATCCAGTCTAGTACTCTACCCCCAATCCCCTGCTTCCTCACCTTCTGGATCAGTCTTTCATGCAGCACCTCATCAAATGCCTGTTGGAAGTTTAGATATACCACATCCACAGGTTTCCCATTATCCAGCTTGCTGGTTATGTCCTTAAAAAGCTCCAGCAAGCTTGTCAAGCTTGCCCTTAAATGCTGACACTGGTGAATTTAGCTTTGTTTTTTCAAGTGTTTAGTTATCTCCTCCTTAATGATTGATTCCAGCATCTTCCTTACTGCAGAGGTCAAACAGAATGGTCTATAGCTTTCCACATTTATCCTGTCTCATTTTTTGACAAAGATTTGCTCTTGCAAACATCTGCAGAGCACCTATTCACTGACTTTTTGTATTTCCAGCCATGGAAAAAAAAGCAGGCAACAAAATTCACACCAATATAATTTCAACATTGAATGAGCTGTTGTATTAAATTTGGGGGGGAGAGGCGTGCAGAATGTAGAGCTCTTGAGACCATCTCCTCGTGATTCCCATGTTTATTGACTTTTGAGCAGAAAATGCAGGCAGCCTTTAACTGCACTGGAGCTGCTATTATGTCCAACTCACCCTGTCCTTTCTGTGCCTTTTGGCATTGTTAAGTCTAAATCTCATCTTGGAGAATTTTGGATATCATTTATCCATAGAACAGCTCGTAAAACATCATGGCAGTAATGCATTGTCACAAGCCCGATTGTACAAAGTCCAATGATAGTTTCAAATTGCAAATAATTCTCTTTCAATTCCTGGTTAGTGGGAAAGGTGACACTCTTTTAAAGCATGTTCCAACACAGAGTCAGTATTAAAAAAACCCCATCAATTCACTGAATTTAACAGAGATCCCTACAATGGATTTCAATTAATGTTATTACTTTTCAATAAATTGCAGTTTCATAAACTTTAGAATAATTTTCGTAATCCACCTCAGATTATATTTGAGTAGTGCATTAACTGCAGCTCATCCACAGAGATGAGGCGTTCCTCCATCTCCTCCAGGTCAGCTGGTCTTTCTTGTGCAGCCTCAGGTTATGGAGGGCACAGCAGATGGCAGTGATGTGGGAGACCTTCTGGTGGCTATAGTGTAGGACACGCCACACACCTTCCCCGTCTCCCTACTGACCAGTCCAGGCACATGAACTGTATCTTCAGCAGGCCAATCACCTCCTTCACCAACATGTGCATTGCAGGGTGAGCCTTATTGCAATGAGGCATTTGTGCCTTCTGAGTCACTGAATCTCCTGTGGCTGCAGACGAGATGAGTGACATCAGATAACCCTTGACCAGTATCTACAAAACACCTTCTTTCTCTGCAGAATGCTAGTCATGGCCAAGTATCACAGCACAAAGGTGACTCTTCCAATGCTCTGTGGCAATAAGTAGAATAGCCAACTCAATAGGCTTCATGATCCTTCAGACTAGAAAAGAAGAGAAAACCACAGTGAGCTCTAAGAATTTGTGAGGGAATCCTGACTCTCATTTCTCACTTCCTCTGGGCCTACCACCCAACGGCAGCACACTCAGTAGGTATCTCAATGCCATTCCTTGCACCCTCCACTCGATCACTGTAGCCGTGTCTCCACATTGGCACCTGTCAACTCCAGGAGAATGCGGTGTCTGGATCCACCAAATTCCCACATTGCCCTAGATCCTAATACCCGCCAAAGAAACCTGGCATCACATTATCTGACAAGTGGCTGCACAGTGTCCAGTGTTTGCTTTCTGATGGGGGAGCTCGCCAATGCACCCAGTCATGACCTCGATTGGGGTGGGTAATGACTGACATCCCCTTGCAGAGGGGTTCAATTTGGTGTTATCCATGTGATGATGCAGCTTTTCTGGGCATATCAGCTCAATGCTTCAGACATGCTCTTGCAAAGGATTAAAAGGTGCCCTCCACTAAAAGGCTGTGCTGTTTGAATGCACAGAATTTATTGTCATAATCACTAGTAAGGGGAGGCCCTGGGATGGTTGTTCAGCCAAGTGTCTGCTTCTTGTGGCAGATGAGGCACAGCTGAATCATGAGGTCAGCAATTAGTTTATCCAGCGCATTCCCAGAGTGCACCTTGTTTCCCCCGGGTCACAAGGGGTGCAGGACTGAGCAGCCTTCCATGATCCATTGAGAGTCCCGTTACACGCAAGCACCGGGACAATAAGTTTTTGGATTGCCAGACAGCTTCTTCCCTTTGTCCTCACACTCCTGCCTGAGTGTGGCTTCCAATCACACTGCAATCACCCTTCCCCGAGCGCAAGGCCCTTCAGGCCACGTGGGGTTTTGCAGCCCATTACTGACGTCCCCATTCTGCCCTTGCAGCACGGCCTTTTATGGGACTCACCATGGTAATGCACCATTTTCCTCAGTGCTGACCCTCTTGTTTTCAAACCCTCCCAGCCAGTCTCACTAAGGTCAGGCACTTCCTCAGCTGAGGTATGACAAGAACCCAGGAAGGAGGACTTGGGAGTTGAAGTCAGCATACCAGCTGGTTCACAACTTTTCACTTTATACAGCAATGATCTAGATGAAGGGACTGAGGACACTGTGGCCACGTTTATAGATGATACAAAGGTAGATAGAGGGACAGGTAGTATTGAGGAGGTGGGGAGGTTGCAGGACTTGGACAGGTTAGGAGAGTGGGCAAAGTAGTTGCAGATGGAATACAAAATGGCAAAGTGTGAGATTTTGCATCTTGGTAGAAAAATACAGGATAGACTATTTTCTAAATGTGGAGAAAATACAGAAATCAGAGTTCAAAGGGACTTGGGAGTCCTAGTCCAGGGTTCTTTCAAACTTGGGTTGCAGGTTGAGTTGATAGTTAAGACAGCAGATGCAATGTTAGCCTTCATTTTGAGAGAACTAGAATGTAAAATAAGGGATGCACTGCTGAAGCTTTACAGGGCTCTGGTCAGACCACATTTGAAATATTGTGAACAATTTTGGGCTCTGTATCTAAGGAAGGATGTGCTGATCTTGGAGAGGGAGTGGGGGTTCATGAGATTGATCCCAGGAATGAAATGAAAAATGATTTCATTTAAGGAGGGTTTCAGTGTTTGGGCCTGTACAACATCAGGGGGTGATTGTCAGTTTGTGGGAGGTTTGGTAAATTAGGCTCCATGCTTTGAGTGCCTGCAGCCATTTATCTGTCCCTACATCACTGTTATTTTATCAGCAGTTGGGAAGGTGTTGGGAGGATCACCCACTCACCCACAGGTCAGTTGTGACTTTCAGCCTCTTCCCTTGTTACTGCTCAGACTTTACCTGTGGCAGGAAAGGCCCAAGCCAAGTCTACAGGTTTCACTAGCGGGCTCAGCAGACTGTGACACTAATAAATAAACATAAAACTATATCCCAGGAACACTTCAGTAGTCACAGGCATTTGGCCTCTGACCTTCGGGTAAGCATTCTCCAAGGCAGCCTTCACGATACACGACAGCATAGAGTCGCTGAGCAGAGACTGATAGCCAAGTTCTGCACACATGAGGACGGTCTCAACAGGGATCTTGGGGTCATGTCGCACTATCTGTAACCCCCATGGCTTGTCTGGGTTTGCTAAACCTCACTTATTGTACTGTTTGGAGACAATACACATCTCTTTAACCTGTGCTCAATTCTCCTTCCACTCACATTGTTAGCCACTTTAAGACTTGAATAGCAGGTTAGGTGTAAAGATTCACATTCTAATCAGTAATCTGTAAACCGTCGGTACATCATTTGGATACTGGCGTTGGATTGGGGTAAACTCAGTAAGAGGTCTGACAACATCAA
This sequence comes from Sphyrna mokarran, assembly GCA_024679065.1. NCBI lineage: Eukaryota > Metazoa > Chordata > Chondrichthyes > Carcharhiniformes > Carcharhinidae > Sphyrna > Sphyrna mokarran. The sequence goes on along the minus strand of JAGIQG010000009.1, from coordinate 69,766,242 downwards.
ATTTTAAATCCAACCAATTTATTTGATAGTAAACTTGCTAGCTTTCGGCCTTTGTAGCCTTCCTCAGGCGAATGAGGTGTTCTGGGCTATCATTTGGATAGCCAGACCTTGTTGTAGATCTCATTAAGGAGTTAAGGCACACTTTCTTGGAGGTAATGCATCATTTGGGGAGTTAAGATATTCTTTGGAATTGTTAAAAGTAAACATGATTATATATAAAATGTGCATATATGCATTGGAATTCTCAACTTGTTAGAGAACAGCCAAGGAACTGTCAATGATTTCAAAAGATGCTATTTGCAATGGCAGGGAAGAATAGAGGCAAAAGATAATGGATGAAGATAGTGTTGATATGCTGATTACCATTATTTATGCCATTATGATGCCAGCACAGATAAAATTTTGCACTTATCTATTAAAATGATGGATCAGGAAAATGCTTCAGTGTATTCCAAAGGGACACTGTATGGTAGATTTCCCGATGTCATTAAAATGTTACAGCTGCTTAGGAAAGACTTTTTTTGAAATGTTTATGATCTCTACAGTTTCTAGAATGTCCAGGTTGCAGAACCATGATGTACTGTCATTGCACGGTGAACCATGCTCCAATACTATTCAAGCAAGGCAACACTTGAGACGGTCAACAAAATGCAAAATTCTAACTTCAAGAACTGAAGTGGTTTGTCATCACATTGTTCTCCTTGATAGAAGTACTCTCAATTTTCCTATAGCCCATTTAGTGTAGAATGTGCAAAAAATTGCTCCAAACATATTGAACACAATTAAACTGTATACTGAATGGCAGAGGCAAAATCTGATAAATATTAATTGTAACGCAGAGCAATCATTGATGAGCAAGATGATTGCAAGCATTGGCCCAAGTCACAAGGACACATTTTAAAAATAGGGTTTAATTGTAGAAATTGTCATATTTATAGAGTAGATGACATTGGTTGATAAAGATGATAACATCTTAACATCTGTACGTGCAATTCAATGCAATAAACGTACCTAAAGAAATATTATTAAAGTGGCCAAATTGCTTAATTCCTGATTATTTTAGTAATACATTATTGATACGTATGAGATGACTTGTATTTTGTTTAAGATCGGGTCTCAATGCAATAGACATTCTGAAAAACAATTGCTTGTTTTTATAGCACCAGGTGGTGCTAGTACTTCATTGTGCTGTAGGAATTATGTGCTGTGTGCTATTTGCCATGCTGATAGCAGCATATTTCAACACTGAACAGGAAACTATGAGGCTATGTCGATTGAAAGAAGGGAGATTTATTCAGTACAAAATACACTACCAACTTCAAGTTGTGCATTTACTGGACACCTACCCAGAGACTCACATTCTAATTATTACAGTAATTGCACAGCCATAAGCAACCTATGAGTCAGAGGGAGGTGAATCACTTATCCGGTTAGACTGTTGCCAACAGTTAACATCTACTCACTCAAACCCCTACACCATTATTGCCTTTCAGTCAGGTTCCCTCCTGAAGTAGCTGTGCCATATTGGCTGCCACATTTCCTCTATTTAACAAGTGCCCTTGACAAAATACTTCATTGGATATCGCTTTAGACATCCTGATGTTGTAAGCAGTAATTATCGAACAGCAGGCTATTTTCTCTATTTGAAAAGAAAATGTTCCACCCATGCCCCTCCCTCAGACGGATTATCCCATGAGCTACAACAACTTGCATTTGTTTAGCACCATTGTGTGAAACATTCCAAAATGTTTCAGAAGTGTAAACATGGATGCAAGAGAGACTGCAAAGCCCATGCCTGCTGCATTAGCTACTGTCCACTAAAGCAACGACAAGGTACTAGAATTCATCTTGGCATCACAGGGTTAGGAAACAGGATGCTGTCACGAAAGACCACTCATGTTGCAGTCCAAAAATCTCTGCTAACTTCCACTGTCAAAGGTCACCTGGGCATCTTGGCTGATAGTGGAGACTTAACCCTGAGAAAATAAAGAGAGAAAAAGTAGCTCTTCCATGTTTCAAGTACATACATTCCCTCACTGACAAATCTTAATCACTGACAAAATCAATCAATAGATTGATTTTCAATCTCTTTTTCCTTTTCAGAAAATGAAGAAAATGTGTGTTAAAGTCATCAGACCTTGCAAGCGAAGGCCAAAGTTACCAGAGGTATTTGGTTGCACTGTTGTAAAGCTTTCTGATTTACCAATCCAATGTTGTTAATGGCAAGGAAACAGTCATGTGGCAATGTTACTGGATTAGTGATCCAGAGACCTGAATTGATGCACCAGAGACAAATCCCAGCATGGCAGCAGGAGGAATTTAAATGTAATGTCTATGTAATGGTGACTCTGAAACTACTTGATTGAGTTAAAAATTCTACCTCTTCCATAAATGCTCTGCAGTGGAGGAAATCTGCCATCTTTACCAGTCCGGCTTACATGCACCTGCAGGTTCACAGTAATGTAATTAACTCTTAACTGCCCTCTAGCCTGCAGTGCCTGCAGCATGGTGGCACAGTGATTGGCATTGCTGCTTCACAGCGCCAGGATCTGGGTTCGATTTCCAGCTTGGGTCACTGTGTGGAGTCTGTACATTCTCCCTGTGTCTGTGTGGGTGCTCCAGTTCCTTCCCACAGTTTGAAAACATGCTGGTTAGATGCTTTGACCTGAACAGTGTGAAGGTGAGAGGATTTTCACAGTAATTTCATTGCAGTGTTAATGTAAGCCTTAGTTGTGACTAATAAATAAACTTTAAAATAAACTTTGGTTGTATCAAATTGCAACAGAAATGTCAATTAAGAATAAGACTGGATGCACCATTCACCAACCTGGGAAACAGATTTGACAAAAACAGACCTTGTCCAGTTGCCATTGTAAGGTCTGCCTCAATAACATCCAGACACTTGTATCAAAATTGGGGGAACCAATCAAACAATCTTATTCATAGTCATTTACAGATTCCAGACTCCCCCATCATCATCATGATTATGCCCTGTCCCACTGACATGTCAGATACACCGGACTTTGGGTGGGATTTTCAGGCCATGCTTGTCCCAAAACCAAAAAATCCTGCCAAGTTCAATGGTTCATTGCATGGCCTCCCCTGCCTCCCCAAACCCGTCTCACCCCCATCCACACGCCTTGATGCCTGTGGCAGATGGGATGGGAAAATTCTCCCCCTTTCTGTTTGACCGGATTCCGTGAGGCTTCATGGAACTCAATATTGAGGACTCTCAGAAGCACTCATTCCCGACCATATAACACTGTGCCATCTCTGGTGGGTCTGTGCTGCTGATGGGATAGGACATAGCCAGGGATGGTGATGGGGGATCCTGGGGCATTGTCTGTAAAGTATGATTCAGTGGTTATGAGTATATCGGACTGTTACTTGACTAGTCTGTGTTACAGCTGTCTAAAGTTTGGCACATGGTAAGGGGGGCCAACTGAGCATGTTGTTGTTTCTGTTTCTTAATTTGAGTTCATTCTTACTTGATTGTTGTCATACAACTGGGTGGTTTGCTAGGACATTTCAGAGGGTAGCTTAAGAGTCAGCCTTACTGCCACAGGCCTGGGTCAAATATAGGCCAGACAAGGTTAAAACAAGAGATTTCATCCCCTTAAAGGCATTAGTCAGTGGATGAGTTTCCACAATAAAATGCCAGCTTCATGATCAGCATTACTGACCAGAATTTAATTCCAACTTTACGAATTAATTGATTTTAAATTCCCTCAGTTACTGTGATTTGAACACATGACTCCAAAACATAGCTGGAATTTTATCAGCACACCTACTCTAGGATCTTACAAGCCTCAAGGCAGTAAAAGGCACATTTGCCTGGGCCTCTGGATGGCTAGTCCAGTAACATTGCCATCATGTTGCAAACCTCTAATTTCAGCGGAATGTAATGGTGTTACATGAATAATTTCTGATGGTGTCTGAGAGAAGAATAGCCAATTGCATTTTATTTTCAATTTGATTACATTTAGAAATCAATTTTTGAGCTGTGTAATGCAAGTATCAAATATTGATGACAGTATTGGTGAAATGTGGTGAGAATTTTATCAAGTGTTATAGCTTCAATAGACAGAGTAACTTTTATCAAACGACAAATGTAAAGCTACATATATTGAGTGCAAATATCTGTGCATGGATTCAGCATGCAATTCCTTTTCAATTTTACTTTTATTTCCTTATTGTGTTTGCCCTTTATATGTAAATTAGATGTCACTTAATACAAATGTACACATTTCTCCTTTTTAGGGGAATATTTTAGACAAATACTTCTTGGGGAAGGGTATTCATTTTTAATTCTGGCAAAGATTATGCAAAAGTGTCAATGCTTATTATATATTAGAAATTGTTTATGTAATAAAAATTAATGACCTTTGATGTTTGTGCACAGACAAATTGTTCATCTTGAGGTAATTCACTGTATTCTATTATAAGCATTCATTTCCTCAAGCAAGCTTTGTGATTTATATTTTGTTTATAGACTGCAATCTGATAATTTTTCTCATGTTAGCAAATCCACTCTTGTTAGAGCTCCTCACTGTGCTATCAAAGAGTTGGTGTCACCTAACTCTGTTAGCTCCACATTAACATCATCGTGCATAGAGAGCAGTGTCACTGGGAGGTCTGGCAAGCTGATTGTTACATCAACTGCAACCCACTCTTCCCTACCCCCCTCTCCCCTTTTTCCACTTCCTTTTCGAGGAAGCCGGGGTCAACAAAACTGTTCCAATGTAACGTGTATAAATACTCAATCTGTGGGAAGTCGTAATGAAATGATAATATCCTGATGTTGGAAGAAAACTTCAGAGGAAAGCAGAAATATGTACTGCAGTCAAGGGCCCACATTTTGAGTTTAAAATTGCTCCAACTTTACTCCAATAGCTTTTAAGAGTCTGCGATCGTTTGCTCTTTTTTTTAATTTTAATTCTACCCAAGTTCTGCTTTTAACCGGGCCAAAATGTTGCAGAAAGTTGAGGCAATTGTACGCTACAAAGAATGAACAGTGTGTTCTCTGATTTGGTATGAGTATTTGCATGGGCAATCAGTATCCGTACGCAGAGGAATAAAACATTGCTTTTAGACTATTCCTTAAGATACTGCCAATTTGAGCTGATTTGTGAAATAGTAATTTCACTCATAATAGCGTGGGCTGATGGTGATTCAGAAACTTTTCATTTATTGTGTTGCACACAACATAACATTGTTTTTGATGTGATTTCTTCCCAAAAGGGTAACAGGGACGTGGCTGCCTGGTTTCAATAAGCTTGTGGCTGTATTGAAGTTTACTATTATTACAAGGGGTGAATCATCTCCAGTCCAGTTGAATTTGCTTGGTCTGCGTTTTTTTTTCCCTGGGAAATGCCATGCACAGAGTTACTTGTTTGGGCATCTGACTGCAGTAGTGCCAATTGCTTGAACAAAGGTTGGTGGTGGGCAGCAGTTGGCTTTTTCCACCAGTCTTTCTGAAGGTTTGCACAGAGACTCAGCATGAGACCCCTGCCATGTGACCATTTGCTGGGCAGCTAAATAACACTCATTGTTGTGGTTGGTGAATAGATTTGCGTGATAGCAATAAAATACAGGTTGCCAGTTTGTGGTGACAGTAGAGCAGGGGGGGTGGGGGGGTGGTGAGGTGTTACAAACACAGTATTAAACATTGGATGATCTGCTGTCCTTTTAAAAATGTAATGAACTCAAGTCACTTTCAGTTATAAACTTGACAAAAATGAAAAGGTATAACCACATTTAAGTTGCCTTCACTGTTTGTGCTCCACAAGAAGTGAGAATGTTGTCCTAGTTTTGATTTCTATTTAATGTGGCACATTATCAGTTGTTCTTCCTACATTTTTGTCTGTCATTTATTATTCTTCCATGCACCCAGTTATCATGGATTTGATCTACTTTGTTAATACAATGTGTTGTAAGACTTATTTAGGAACATAGAAGCAACAGGAGGCCATTCAGCCTATTCAGGCAGCTCCACCATTCAATGCAATCATCCACTTCATCCATTTTCCCCACATTATCCCCATATCCCCTTGTGTCATTGTGATTTAGAAATCTGTCAATCTCTGCTGTAAACATACTCAGTGGGAAGGAATTTCTGCTTCCACCAGCAGTGTGCATCGGGATCTTCCAGTTCCAGGGACATTTGTGATATTTTGCATGGCTTGCAACATCTGTCACCAGGAAACCCATTGCATGCTGACACCATCAGCAGAAGTGGGCGATCCCGCTGTCAAGAAGGACCAGAAAATTCCACAGCCCTCTGGAGTAAACAATTCTGAAGACTAGCAGCCCTTTGAGTAGCTGCTTTAGATGATTATTTTAGGATCATTTCTTCCACCAGAAGATGCGCACGACAGTCTGGGCAATTCTGCATTCTATCTGTTGTGTGCTTCACTTAACACATATTAGCCAGCAAAGTAAGCAGTCAGAGAAATGAAGATAGAAATCTTGTGGGTAAATTATTAAAGTGTTGGGTTTCAGTTGTCCTTAGGGTAGAATCTTGTGAAATAGCTGGTCAGCTGTTTTTCCAGAAATTTTTAAAAAATAGACCTTTGTCATTATGTTGCTATTCTACGAATAAATGACCATCCCAACAAACTAGGCAACAGAGAAGGAGAATGGTGTGCTCCATTTGACGAAGGTTACAAGTTTATTTATTGGTGTCACAAGTCAGGTTACATTAACACTACAATGAACTGTAAAAATCTCCTAGTCACCACAATCCAGCGCCTGTTCGGGTACATTGAGGGAGAATTCATCATGGCCGATGCACCTAACCAACATATATTTTGGACTCTGGAAGGAAAGCAGAGTACCCGGAGGAAAACCACACGGATTAGAGCAGAGCGTGCAGGCTCCACACAGACTTCACACAATCAGTAACCCAAGCCTAGCACTGTGAGGCAACATTACTAACTATGCCATCACACTGCCCCATATTGTAACATGATTGAGAAGGGATAGGTAATGGACTGCAGTTGAAGTCATAAGGGATGTTTGTGACCCATTATTAAGGCGGTTTCAGTGTCATGCCTGGCTTAGAATTCTAAGTGTGGAGCTTTGTAGTGTTGTGGGAAAGGTGGGCATCGAAATTAGGAGACATTTTCCTTTGGAGAAGAAACCTTGAAATGTTAGCAGTTTTCACTTCCGAGTAAAATTATTTTCAGACGAGTTGAGAACTGTTTCCACGAACCATCAAAAGTATTCTCAATCCTACAAATTGCAAACATTTAGGGCAGGATTTCCTTTTGACACTAGGAAGTGTTGAAAAAATGTTATTGTCAAAAACAGGAGGCGTTGATGAAAAACATGAGCAGCATGAATGAAGCTAAATTTATCTGGGACAGTTTGTCTTCGAATGCTTTCCTATTTTTCTCTCTCTACCTCCTCCTCCTTTAGGCAGGTACTAAACAGGCAATCAGGATTTGGGAGATAGATGGTTGCGGGAAGACTGGAGTAGAGCAAGAGAGTTTACATGATTTACGAAGGAAAGAAGGCTGACCTATTGACCCATCCATTGCAAAACAATGAGTAGCTTTTTTTAGTTTTGATTTATGAAAGACTGAAGATACAATTCTTATTAATTAACCAAATGATAAAATGAGACGACATCTTGGCTGTGCTTTCATTGCAAGGGTAGTCACATTGTATTGTTATTTATCCTCAAACATGGAATCTGAACAGGTTACTTGGATTTGTTTTGTTGTGTTCATTATGTGGAGCTGGGTGTTCCTGGCATTTATTGCCCATCCCTAATTGTCCTTGGCAGTCATAAGACAACTAAGCAACTTGTTCAGCTTCTTAACTGAGAGGGCAGTTCAGATTCAGCCACAATGTCAAAGGCCAGACCAGGCAATGACAACAGACTTCCTTCCCTAAAGAACATCAGCGAAGCATTGTGTTGTTATGAACTTCTGGTGGATTTATAACACACTGATGTTGTCTTTTTAAGATTGAAATCAAATTTTTAAATGATTATTATTAGTCCAGGCCTCAGGATTGTTAATTCAGTTGCTTAATCACTGCATTACTATGCGCACTTACATGACATGGTGACATGGCGTCACACTGATTAGCATTGCTGTCTCTCAGCGCCAAGGACCCGGATTCAATTCCAGCTTCAGGTCATTGTCTGTGGACTTTGCATATTCTCTCCGTCTCTACGTGGGTTTCCTCCGGATACTCCAGTTTCCTCCCACGATGCAAAGATATGCTGGTTAGCTTGATTGGCCATGCTAAATTGACCCCAGAGTCAGGGAGATTAGCATGGTAAATATATGGAGTTACAGGAAAAGAGCCTGGATGGGATTTGGTCGATGCAGCTTTGATGGGCTGACGAGGCTCCTTTTGTATTGTAGGGAATCTATGATTCTAGGAAATGAATTCCAGAAATAGCTCAACATGCTTCACAGTGAGCTACTTTGGTTGAAGTGTAATTACTATTGTCCTGTACACAATGTGACAACAAATTTACTTGTCAGAAGATCTCAGATACAGTAATCACGATAAATGATTACTTAACGTGTCTCCTTTTTAAATTTTTATTGGGTTTGGTTGAGGGATGAATGTTGGCCTGATGAGTGAGAGAGTTCCTTCTGTTTCCTGAACAGTTTCATTGAATCCTATGCTCATTTGAGCAAGGCAGATGGATCTAAACTTAAAATCTTGTCCAATTTTGTCAGTTTTTGCAGTTGTGCTTGCCTTGGAAATAACTGGGTTGGATGGGAACAGAATGCTGGCTGTGGGGTGATGTTGGAGATGTAATGGTGGCTACCACTTCAGAGTGATCAAAAGTAGAAAGCCAAATTTAGTCCCTAATTTCTTACAATGATTTGTTCTCAAGCTTCTGAAATAGAATCTTAACTCAGAAGAACATGCAAGTTGGAAAGCAGCTGACCTGTAATCTTGTAACAAATTTTTCCATTTATGGCCAGAAATCCCCAACCTTGTCCATGGCTGGGATTCTTTAGGTCCGCTGCAGTGGCTGGAGTTTTGACTGAGCACAAGTTCTTCATTCTTGCTGGCAGTAGTAGGGTGATGCATGAGACTGGACAGTATCTGACAGCTTCATGTCTTCAAGTCTCAGCTTGCTTCTTCTCATTTCTTATGCATGTTGCAGTGAATTATGTGCTTAGATCCATAGGAGCAGAAGTAAGCCATTTGGCCCATTGAGTTTGTTCCAGCATTCAATAAAATCATGACTGATACGATAATTGTCAACTTCATTCTCCTGTCTTACCCATAAACCTTGATTCCCTTTCCATTTAACAATCTATCTCAGCCTTAAACATAATGACCCAGCCTTTTCAGCTCTGTGCAGTAAAGAATTCTGTAGATTCACTACTCTCTGAAAGAAGAAATTTTTCTCACTCTTAGATAATGCCCTCTTGTCCTGAATTTTCATATGGAGAAGATGTTTAATTTGATGGGTGATACTGAGCTGAATTCTTTATTCTGTCCTGGGATGTGGGCATCACTGGCAGGGCCAGCATTTTTTCCCATACCTCATTGCCCTTGAACTAAATGGCTTGCTAGGCCATTTAAGAGTGAACTGCATTGCTGTGGGCCTGAGGTGATATGTAGGCTGGACCAGCAGTAAGCATGGCAAATTTCCATAGTGAACTAGATGGGTTTTATAACAAATGATAGTCATGGTCACCATTATTGATTTTTCATTCTGGATTTATTAATCAAATTAAAATTCCAACTGTTGCCATGATGAGTTTTGAACCCATGTCTCCAGAACAGCAGCATCTGTAGTGTTCCATTTCTAGGGTTAATCGACCTTATTTTGAATTAAACAGAATGGTCTGTCATTTTAACATGTGACTGATCTCTGCACCTCCCAGTCCTCCCCCGCTTTATTTTGATAACTTTTTTTTCTTTTCAAAACATCACTGGTTAAAATGGTGCAGCACTCAGCTCTATTTTCACTCCCTACAACACAGGCCAGGCTCTGAAGCTCTGCCAAGAACAACACAGACAGTGGGGAATGTTGTTTTTTGAGACACCAGTCAATCACAGAGCATTGTCTCTCACTCTTCGCGAGCTGTGCCAGTGCTGAAAGTGGATTTAAGCACTGAAATAAAAACAAATGGAATCGGGTAACAGCTTCTTAATCCGGCTCGATGCCTCCAGTAATTATCCCTTTGATAACTGTGTCTGTCTTTATTCCACAGTAAAAGTGTATTAATTCAAAAGTGGCTGTAACTGAAAAAGCTTTTCGGTATAACTTCTGGGTCATTCTATGATTTGTTCGATGAGTTTCTTTTCTCTCCCATTCTTCCCGTATTTCTAGCCTCTTGCTGCAGGGCTGCTTTCTGCATTGAGAAATGCTTATCTCACCCAAAAGAAGTGTGGACGGGATAGAGTCTTTGGGCACTGTACTGTCTTGGAATTCATGACTACTTTTTTTTCACAAGCTTCTTAATGTATGCATTGCCACAATCTGAACCTTCAGTCCACAAAGTTTAATATCAAATTGTTTGCAATTTGCAAACCCCCTGTCTTGAGGTCAAAAGCATACATTTTTTTAAAAAATAGTACCATTAACGTTCTTGCCTGCTCTTTGTTTCTCTCTCTCTCAATTCGCCTTTTAGATCAATTATCCAAGGGCATGATTGTGTTTCGTATTTAACATTTTTGTCTTTCTTTGCCAAGCTTTTCCTCTGCTGTTCAGGAAAGTAATGCAATCCTGGCGAAAGGCCAAGAATTTCAGCTTTCCATCTTTTCCTAAACTTCATTCAAATGGGGGCGATTCGGATAAGCCAGAGGGGAGAAGGGAAGGGTGGGGGGGGTGGAAACGAGACGGAGCTGGGTTCAGCAGCAGGACAGGGAGGCCTAAAGAGAGGTTTGACTTGATGGGGGAGGGCGAGTAGTTAGAAGGATATGAACTATGAGACTCTCAAGCTTTGAAGACTGTTTTATGTCGGTAACAGCGCATTAACGTCAGTTTTGTTTGTTCATCGTAGTCCACTGGTAGATGTGATTTCAGTAAAAAATATTCAACTCAGACATGATAATCAAGTCTTTTAAGTTGATACATTAAAAGCAAAATGCTTTTTGTTCTGCCTTAAGATCAATCTTTAATCTATGATCTTATCTATTTGGTTACCTCATAGCTGCAGATCTTCAGATGCTCTCTATAGATAGAGTACAATCATTCCTAAATTTCTTCTAGTGGTAGAATTTGTAATTCTTGACAACCCACTTGAGTCCACACAATGACTGATTGAAATGGAAAAATATCTCTTTGCAGAAATGGAACTGAGGCGCATAATGCAAGATAAAGGTATCTTTAATTTGTACTGGTCTTAGCTCAAACTGAAGGGGATAGTCTTGAATCTTGCTTCATTGAGGAAAGCCATTCAGCCCATCATGTTTGGGAAGCATAATATCATAAAATGTGTATATATAGCCTTTTTGTTATTCATTCTTGGGACCTGGGCATTGTGGGCTGGCCAGTATTTATCTGCCATTACGGGATTCAAACCCTGGTTCCCCAGAACCTTTCACTAAGTTTCTGAATAAAATGTCTAGCGATAATACATTAATTTGTCACCTTCCCTTTAAATATATATCAGGCCTGGATGGCCAATATTGTGAAACATTAATTAGGGAGAAGCCTTGAAATGAAGTTTGTCTGTGAAACGAAAGTGTGCACGTACGGAGAAAGGAACAGGTAATAACTTCTGGTAACAGACATTATAACAAAGTGAAAATTCTTAGTGTCACCTCTAGTTTTCATAGCTTTGCTAAAAGCTTATTGTTTTGTCACTTATCAATGCTCTCTCTCAATTATTGTCAGCAGATCTGTTGAAGTGTCTATAGCTGAATAAGATTGGAACCGAAATAAGTGTAGAGTGAAGCTTGCATTAATTAAGTCTGAAAACAGGATTCTAAATGATGCCGGCACAAATTGATTGCTCTGGAACAGTGAATCAGTGCCTGTAGAAAGTCTGGTGAATTAATCAGTCTGTACTCGTCTTCCTCTATCTATATCCTGAATAAATGACTGCATATTTGCAGTCAGAGAAAAATAAAAGCTGGCAGCTTGAGTGTTTGCTGACTTTATGAAAAGATTAAGGTAGATTTGGCAAGAGACCAAGTTAAAGCTACTATCTGGAGGAGTAGACAATTGGACTGCATTTGTTTTTGAAAAAAAAGTTTGAACGTTTATCAGCAGTTGCCATGTTGATCTAATTGCATTTTCCTGTGTTTTAAATAACATTTATAATGGAGTCTTCAATTGACATCCCGGTTAAAGCTATGAACTGTTAGCTATTTTTTATTGAATTCTGGTAAAGGAATCTTGAAGGTCAGAATTATATCAGTAGCTTCCAGCTGACTTTACGTTTAAAGTGGAAGATGTTTTGATGAAAAGAGAAGCCTAAATCTGCTTTGGGCAGTCACTGTTGTCGAACATTGTTAGATCATTTTGACCACATGAAAAAAACTACCTCAAAAGAGTAGCCACTTCTGCACTGGTGGGCAACCAGGGTTCCAAGTGCAGCCTACATGACATTTTTGTCAAGAGACTGAAAGCAGAGTTTGTAAGAGTGAAGGTGAGAAGTTACAAAAAAGTGTTGGAATGAGTCAGAGTGAAGCAATTGATTGGTGAATATTTGTCTTGCTTCCCTCATTAGCCATTCAAATACTAGTGCAATTTCATAGTAAGGTCTTATTCAAAATAAAGTTTTTATAATAGCTGTAGTAAAGATTATTGGGAGTAGTAAGGTTTACTAATTAAAACAAGCAAATAAATAAATGCTTAAAACAGGTGTAACTAAGAAATGTAGAACCTTTATTTTAGGTAGTAGTGTTTTTAATGTTTATTTATTAATGTCACAAGTAGATTTACATAAACATTGCAATAAAGTTACTGTAAAAATCCCCTAAACGCAACACTCCAGAGCTTGTTCGGGTACACTGAGGGACAATTTAGCATGGCCAATGTATCTAACCAGTACGTTTTTCGGACTGTGGGGGAAACCGGAGCATCCCCATGCAAATATGGGGAGAAGTGTAGACTCCGGAGACAGGTTTTCGGCCACAGTTACTTGCCCCATGGGTCCCAGATTCCTTGTAGAGAGCATTGTACCAAAATGGCTTTCACTTCACTGTAAGAAGTCTGACAACACCAGGTTTAAGGACTTCTTACTGTGTTCACCCCATTTACTGGGTATCTCTACATCATTTTCACTTCACTGCCAGTTCCAGTGCAAAAGCCAATTGTCAGTGGCCAAATATAATTGTAATGAGCAGCAAATGCCATCGTTCACTACTGACTGTGAATTCTGGCTCTTTATGATATTTAATTGCAATATTCGACATCCAGTCAGGAATGCTTTGGTTTAATTTGTAAATTGTGTTTTTATGACCTGACTCTGACTGTGGCGAATTGCTTTCCATATAAACAGGCAAACCCAACAAAGCTGTGTCAAATGATGTTGAGTAATTGTGTTGCATTTTACCCCACCAATTCAAATGACTGTACCTAATTTACCATTGATGATCTGGATATTTTGATAAGCTCGTTTTTAGGTTGATGGATGACTGCAATTATTGATATGTAAGTTTAGCTATTATCTTTTAATGTTTAGACATCCTTTTGACTTTTAGATAACAGTTTGAAGATGTGTTATAGTCTGAGCTAGCAGACATGTAGAGCAAATCTTTTTCAATAGAGCTGCAGTTCACTTATTTTGCACATTTTATTGTTTTTACACTCCCCCTCCCCCCTCTCCGTCTTTCTCTTATCTCACATCTGTATCAGGAATCTGCATTTCATTATATTCCCACTCTGTTTAAAGTAAACAGCAGCATTGGTTAGAGTCTTTAGTTTTACATTCCCACATGGTTGATTTTTAATACTGCATGTATTCCTCTCAACTTGAAAGCTTAAATTACAAAATTCAACTGCATTTATTGCAATAAAGAAAGATTAACTTTTGATTTCGAGATTGATATGTGAAGCTTGCTAAATTGAACATTTTCACAATCTAAGTCCAATCTGACTGATAGAGGAATTGCCAATATTAACTAAAACATGCTTGAGTCAGGAGCAAAGCTCTTGAAATTGATTGGGTGGTGTTTGTTCAATCCTGTTTGAAATTGTAGTGTGCTATCCTCAATTTAAACTTTGAGGAAACAAGCTTTGTTAAGTGGAGATTTTAAAACAGTTTCATTTATTCTTTCTATGGGCATTACTGATACTGACAAGGCTAGCATTTATTGTCCATCCCTAATTGCCCTTGAATTGAATGCCTGTTAATCAGCTGCCATGGTGGGTTTCAAATCCATGTCCTTCAGAATCTCAGGCCTCTGCCCACTTACAAGCCCAGTGACATTACCCCTATGCCACTATCTTTTATGAACTTCACCTTGGGAAGCTATGAAATCTTGTCTTACTCAAGGTGGACCTTAACTTTCATTGTTTTATTTGCTCTAAATAACAAATCCCTAAAATCATCAGGTTTCAATAGTTGCCGCCACCATTATATATAGCCTTTTGGATCTTCATTGTCAATGTTAACCATAGATTGACAAGTTGTCAGTCTTATACTGTAGAGAATGTGAATTATCAATTATGAAGTTGATTAGTGACTCAGACATAATAGTTTTCCCAATTCAAACCCTTATGTTATTGACTCTTCCCTGAGCAATTAATACTTACATTAGTTTTTGCATAATAAATTTTATCCTAAATTGCAACTTAAAAAGCAAAGTATTTGGCAATGAGTTTTCCAAAGTTATTGGATTTGTGGATGAGACTAGAGGATTGGAAGATGCTACAGTTTAAAACTATTAATCAAGTGGAGGAAGAGACAACTCAATTCTTGTAGGCTGGTGAGTTTTGTCAGTTGTGGAGAAATTGCTGCAATCTCTCATCAGAGAAATGAAGTAAGGAGTTGAAAAGGTTTAGACTGATTAGAGACAGGTGGGATGGTTTTATGAAAATTTTGTCTAGCTAACCTAATTGACATCTTCAACAATCATTGAGGTGTTGGACAAAAAATGAATAGATGTCATGGACATGGATGTTCAAAGCTGGTTTGTTATATTTCCACATAATGAATTGCTAGCTAAAACCGAAACCTGTGGCATTGATAATAACCAATTTCATACCCATGACACAAAGCTGAGAAGGAAAGCAAGACTTTTTGATATAGTTTATTTATTATTGTCAGAAATAGGTTTACATTAACGTCACAATGAAATCCCCAGTCACCACACTCCGTCGCCTGTTCAGGTACACTGAGGGAGAAATTAGTATAGCCATTGCATATAACCAGTATGCCTTTTGGACTGTGGGAGAAAGCTGGAACACTTGGAGGAAACCCATGCAGAAAAGGGGAGAGCATACACACTAAGCATAAATAGGGACCCAAGCTGGGAATTGAACCCAGGACCTAGGCGCTATGAGGTAGCAGTGCTAACCACTAACTAATTCAAAAGAGTCTTCCTGAAAGGTATATGATGCCCCTCAAAGGTCATGATATTTGACTACTGGCTATAATGAATTGTGAAGGAGATTAAAAATGGCAGAAAAACAATGAACAGTTAAACACAATGTACACAATGATGTGAGAGGCAGTTTAGCATAGTGTGAGGTGGTACACATTATGGGCAGGATTTTCCAGTCGCATTCATCTCAAAACCAGACAATCCCACCTGAGGTCAACGAACCTTTGTATAGTGAGGATGACAGATGAGGGAGTGCTGAGTTGGCAGATTGAGTGCACAATTCATCAAAAAGACAAATGAGATTGACTCCAAGACAAGTAAATAATGTAAGAGTAAGAAGGCATTACTGCAATTTTACATAGCAATTCAGTGACCTGGCATATTGCATTTAATTTTGGAAGCTTCAATTCAGGAAAATGATACTGGATTGTAACAATTCACCAGCGTACAAAACCAATGAATTTATGATAAGTTTGGGATGTTTTTCTAGAGGTTAAGGAGTGATTTTAGTGCGAGAATCCGAATAAGTGCCGAGTCTCTTGGAATTAAGCAAAGTTCATCAAAAGTGGCCCCAGGAAAAGCTTCTGTGTTTGGGATTTCAGAATGTGGAATACACCTGCAGTTTCAGGAGACCATAGACACAAATTGAATTGAGCTGCTTTGGAGACTTTGGTGCCTCACAGCGCCAGGGACTGCGGTTCAGTTCCTGATATGGGTCACTGTCTGTATGGAGATGCACATTCTGCCTGTGTCTGTGTGGGTTTCCTCCCACACACAGTCTGAAAGACATGCTGGTTAGATACATCGGTCATGCTAAATTCACCTTCAGTGTACCTGAACAGGTGGTGACTAGGGTATTTTCACAGTAATTTCATTGCAGTGTGACTGTAAGCCTACTTGTAACATTAATAACTAAGCTTACACTTGAGAAATGACAGTAGTATAAGTGGTGAGAAATGGGAAGAAACTGGGATTTAAAAATTGAAACTAACAACATTGGTTCAATAGGGCTGACGAATTTGATGGCATTTTCCATAGTACCTCTTGTGCAAAGTTTCTGAGAAAGCAGTGGGTGTAGAATTTTTTGAGCCAAGTAATGGGGAATAGGGCCTGGGTGGGAGTGTAGTCAGTACAGATTGGATAGGCCGGATGGCCTCCATTTGCATTACAGGGATTCTATGATTCTAATTAGTTTTCCTTCTTACTATCTGAAAGGGATCTAGTTTTGATTTTGCTAGTTTGAAACAGCTGGTTTTGTCAGCTAATTCCTTCTCGTGGATTTCTCTCTTTTTCGTGTCTCCCTCTGTTGCCTTGAATTGTTTGCTCTTCCTCTTCTTTTCACTGGAGCTTCTAAAATTTCGATGGTTTCAGTTGATTGAATGTTGTGTGGTGATGGGGTTGCTGGTGGTTCCCAATTGGATGTGTTGGGCATGTTCAGATGTCTCACCACGTTCTTCGGTTTCATGTTCTGTTGTTGAAGTGGGTGCATGTACAAAGGCAAAGCCAACTTGTTTGGAAGATCGATAGTTTTCAGTGTTTGGTACAGTTGGGGTGGAGCTATTAACGCCATTCTATTCACAATTGGCGGAGGTGCTTGCGAAATAGGGTATAAGTCCATATCCCTTGGCTTAAAGTGTTGCTTTTGATGTTTCTTTGCTCGGGGTGCGACATCTATGTAAGAGGGATTAACTCCAGTGATGGCAGCTATCTGATGGGCATTGCTCAGGTCGGCAAAAGCTCGCTCAGGCAGAACTGGATTGTAAAGCGTTGTCCGAGGCACACCGTTCACAAACCTATGAAGGATTGTCAGCCATGTTCCATTGCTAATGGGATTGAGGGTAACCCTTGGCCAAAGTGAAGCCAAGCTGTGGAGACCTTCTCTATTCCATCCAGATTCAGCAAAATGATCATCAGTATGATAGAGGGCAGAGAAATAAATATCCAACCTTGTGCTGGGATAGTTTACCAAGAAATCACACATTTTGTTTATACAGTAGTGGGGTCTTTCATTGCATGGGGTGTAATTGGAATAGATGGTTATGTAAGCAATATTTTCATAGGAGTACAGAAGTGTATCTAGATAGCCATCTATATCAAAAAAGATAGATTCTGGATGAAGATGATATAAAGTACAATTAGTTACTTGTCCTTTCTGCACTAAAGTACCAGATGATAACTTCAGTTCATAGAAGACCAGATGCCTGCCACTCTGTAGTTGAGCATAGGGAAACCCAAAGCTTTCATAAAATTCAATGTAGGAAACACGTGCTTCTTCTCCTGTTTTGATGTGATATGGACATTTTGGACAGCTTTCAGTGAAGTATAGCCAGTAGTAAGGTTTCACCAGTGTGCCCTGAGGAGCAATATATTCTTCATAAACAGCTGTCATGATGGCTGGTTCATCTCCACATTTGGAAAGTATAATTTCATTGCACCATCATAATCCTTTAAGAATAATATATTCCTGAAAAAGAAGTTAAAATGGGTGCTGATTATTTACAGAAAGGTGTTTTTATACAGGGATCGTGTAAGAAGGAAAACCAGTCAATGTTCCAAATTTAGAATAAAAGTAGACAACGGAAACTCAAAACCCTCGACAGGATTCTCCAGTCTCCCGCCAAGTGTTTCCTGCCAGTGGGAGGTGTTGCATTGTTTCTTAGTGGCAGGATTCTCTGGTCCTGATGCCATTAGTGGAAATTCCCCTTGACATCACCCCCATGCCGCTGGGAAACCGTGGACAGGAGTGTGCTGCTAGCAGGACCGGAGAATCCTGCTGGCATGAATGGCAAGAGCATTCTGGTCCTTCTATCAGCACGCCTTCTTTTAAAATTATTTCAGGTTTTGAATCTTTCTGTTTCAGTTTTCTAGCATTTGCGACATTTATTTTTGTATTGGCCATAAGTAGCAGATAGTTATTAATAATTTTAAAAGGGAGATTAGAAATGTCTTTACTTAGTGGTTAGAATGTAGGCCTTACTTCCATAGGAAATTGTTTATGCAAATAGCTTGGATGCTTTTAAAATGAAGCTAGAAAAGAGGAAAACAATACAAAGATATATTAGATAGTATCAGAGGAGATTATAAGTAGTATAAAAAAAGATTTGGGCTGAATGGCCTGTTTCTGTGCTGTAATAGGGACCCTGGGACAGAACCTCTCTAGTGGTGAGACAATTATCATAGCAAATTTATTAAGTACTAACAACACCAAATGATAATAACATAATGTTCATTTGCACATGATTACATTGGGATAAAATGTCTCCATGATAGTTTCAGTTTACCTATTTTGGTGCGTTGGAATTTTATTTTTTGAATGGACATTTTTCCCTTCTTTCCTTTTGAATATTTTAGCCCCTTTCACTAAGTTTAGCTTGTATGAGTGCCAGTTATACTCGGTATGTTGCCCAAGTGACCTTTTATTCATTCAATCTGTGAGCCTTCACATTAAACATCAGGAGATAATGAATGCATTTTTAGATACCCAACTTAGTCTGATTTCTCCTCTTCTATCCAAGGCATAAAGGACACTAAAGGGAGTGAGAAGCTGTTTCACTGAGTGTGATGATTGGAGATAGTGTGGTGAAACCTTCAGGAACATTTGCAATCGGAGTTGGTAGCCTTTAGGTTCACCTCTGTTGAGAGAAATTTAATAAGTGATCGATGGCCATGTCATTTTTAAATGGAGACTTGCATCCACAAATGTAAGCAATAGCAAGAAGAATTAGTTTCAGCATTGAAATGCAAAATGAGAAAAACAAATTGGTAGCAAAACTAATGCAAATATATGCTTTATTGCAGGAGTAAAATCTAGCTAGGCTTCGAGCTAGAAATAAATCATTTCAGCTGTGCTGCATAAATATCACTCAATGTGTTGAATCTCAAGTGTGGCATTAAAGCTGAGAGTCATCATAAATAAATTCCTGTGAATCTATTATGAGCTGAATATGAAGCTGTCGAATACAGAGTTAAAGTGATAGGCTTAGGCCTGAAGGTGGAAATGTAAATTATCCGGCATGTATGTTTTAAGTGTTTACCTGTAACCTGGAGACCCAGCTAAGCTTCATTAACCTGTTTTTGTGGCACTTGTGGTCTTTTCAATTCATCTCAAATATGAAGTGTATTCCAAATGTCAGACTTCTGTTGGTTAAACTCTACAGTAGATCTTGCAAACGTATTTTTCTTTCACCTCTGCTTCTGTCCATTTGCTGGGGAAGTGTTAGTGAGTTGTGAGTGAGGGTGGGGCAGCTTTTGTTTATGAGCAAAGGGAATGGATAATGAACTCCATGGCAATAAGACTTTGTGCTAGGTTACAGTTCCTTGCATTGAGGGCTGGTACATTTCTGGCAGGTTTCCTTAACCTAATTAAGTCATCATCATAAGACCACAGTGTTGCCACTGCTTGCATCATTGAGTATTTCAAAACTGGAATGATAAGACAAAATGCCACATTGTACGCGACAAGGTTCAGTGAATGATAAGTATGTTTTTAAATGTTATGGATGGCTGGCTGACTGCCAGTTACGAGGGATTGCGCAAGTTAAGGGTTTGTGAGAAATAATGAGAATAAAGGTTTGAGTGGGTTTCATCTTGAGCTTGAAGATTTCAATTCCTCTATTGTTTCCCTGCTGGGTCTTTCGGTTTTGTTATTCAAATACGGCAGCCAATCTGCTGTCACTCATGGTGAGTCAGAGGGTTTGCTAAAGTGTGACAGCTAGTGTTGTGCTTCCAAGAGACACGCGCCATGTACAAGAATTTTATTACTGTTAAATCATTGCTAAAGCTAGTTTTAAATTGGTTAGTGGTGCTGACTGTTTGTAGCTTTTTGGTGCTATTGCTCAATCACTTGGAAGAGTAATTCATAAAGTAATGAGTAGTACTGGACTTGCTAAAGCACACTATCAGAGAAATTACAGACTACAGAGTGATTTTATGTACACATATTCAGATTTATTTCCACATATAATCCAGGTGGGATTCTTACAAAAAAGTACAGGGAAAGACAACCTGGTCCATCAAGTCTGCCCTGCACCATGATTTGATTTATTATTAAAGAACAAAGAACAAAACAGCATGGGAAACAGGCCCTTCGGCCCAACGAGCCCGTGCTGCCACCCCGATGTTCCCACCTCTACCCCGATCCCTGTCTATGTTTATAGATAGATTAAAAACCAAATTTGAGACAATTTAGGGAGAATTTGTTTTGCCAATTAGCCTAAGAGCACATTTTTGGGATGTGAGAGGAAACCAGAACAAGCATGGGGAGAATGCGCAAACTCCCACAGACACAGGCCCAAATCCATGTATCTGCACAGCGATAGTCACTGAACTGTCATGTTGCCCATCAAATGGTCCAGGTCAAGCGTACACTAACAACGTGAAGCACTAGGATACTCTCGAAAAAAAATCCAAGAGTAGCCCTCTCACGACCTATTGTGTGTATGCCCCTTGTTAGACAACAAGGTGGACCAAAGCATCTGTAGGATAAAAACATCAATGTCATCATCTATTTACACACTTCCCAGGGACTCCCAAGGCTCATGATCCCTATTTTAAATCGTTTTCTATACCCCTCCATTCCCATTCTGTTCATGTGCCCATCTAAGTATTTCTTAAATAACTCCAGAGTGCCTGCCTCCACCACTTTACTTGGCAGCGCATTCCATACCCCACCACCCTCTGTGTGAAAAAACTCCCTCTAGCATCCAAATTATACCTTACCCCCCTCACCCTAAGCCCGTGACCCCTCGTGCTATTCGAGTCCATCCTAGGAAAAAGCTTAACCCTGTTTACTCTATCTATACCCCTCATAATCTTGTACACCTCTATTAGATCTCCTCTAAGTCTACGTCTTTCTAAGGAAAACAGTCCCAATTTGCCTAACCTCTCCTCGTAACTCAGACCTTCCATACCAGGCAGCATCCTGGTAAACCTCCTCTGCACTCTCTCCAGAGTCTCCACGTCCTTCCAGTAGTAAGGCGACCAGAACTGGACGCAGTATTCCAAATGAGTTCTAACCAACATTTTATACAACTGCAACATTAAAGACCAGCTCTTGTACTCTATACCCCTTCCTATAAAGGTTAGCATACCATTTGCTTTCTTCACAACCTTCTCCACCTGCTCTGTCACCTTCAGAGACTTGTTCACCTGCACCCCCAGGTCCCTCTGCGTTTCTATACTCTTAATAGGTTTACCCTTTATCATATACCTCCTCCCTACATTCTTTCTCCCCAAACGCATCACCTCACATTTATCAGGATTGAATTCCATCTGCCATCTATCTGCCCAAGCTACCAGCCTATCTATGTCCTGCTGTATTGCCTGACAATGCTCCTCACTATCTGCAAGTCCAGCCATCTTTGTATCATCTGCAAACTTGCTGATCACTCCACTTACTCCTTCTTCCAAGTCATTTATATATATTACAAATAGATGAGGTCCCAGTACCAAGCCCTGCAGCACACCAGTAGTGACCGACCTCCAGCTAGAAAAACACCCTTCCAGTATTACTCTCTGTCTCCTATTACAAAGCCAATTACTTATCCATCTAGCTACCTGTCCTTGTATCCCATGAGCCTTGACCTTCTCAACTAACCTCCCATGAGGGACTTTGTCAAACGCCTCGCTGAAATCCATATAGACGACATCAACGGCTCGCCCTTCGTCGACTGTTTTCATCATCTCCTCAAAAAATTCTACTAGATTCGTAAGGCACGACCTCCCCTTAAAAAGCCATGCTGCGTATCCCTAATCAGATCGCAAAACTCTAAGTGCCTATACATCTTATCTCTAAGAATCCCCTCCAACAACTTCCCTACACTGAAGTCAAACTCATCGGCTTATAATTTCCAGGGTTAACATAGAACGTAGAACACTACAGTACAAACAGGCCCTTCGGCCCATAAATTGCACCGATCACATCTATACCTACCAAGCCATAGACCTATCTATAACCCCCAATCCCATTAGACCCCATGTACTCATCCAGAAGTATTTTAAAAGACCTCAGCGAGTTTGCCTCTACCACCACCGACGGCAGCCGATTCCATTCAATCACCACCCTCTGAGTGAAAAACTTACCCCTAACATCTCCTCTGTTCTTGCTTCCCTACACCTTAAATCTGTGTCCTCTCGTAGTGACTATTTCAGCTCGGGGAAATAGCCTCTGAGAATCCACTCTATCTATTCCTCTCAACATTTTATAAACGTCTATCAGGTTGCCTCTCAGCCTTCGTCTCTTCAGGGAGAAGAGTCCCAGCTCCCTCAACCTATCAAGGTTATTCCTACTACCCTTTTTAAACAAAACTACAACATTAGCTATTCTCCAGTCCTCTGGGACCTCACCTCTGTCCAAAGAAGAGACAAAGACTTGCGTCAGAGGCCCAGCAATTTCACCTCACACCTCCCTAAGCAGCCTGGGATAAATGCTATCAGGCCCCGGAGATTTATCAGTTTTAATGCTACGTAGAAGCTCTAACACTTCCTCCCTCAGTATGGATATTTCCCTCAACTGGTCCACAGCTCCCTCAGAGACAGGAACTGTCAACAAGCCCCTCTCCTTCGTGAATACCGACACAAAGTATTCATTCAGGATCTCTGCCATTCCCTCGGGCTCTAAGCACAGTTCCCCTCCTCTGTCCCTAAGAGGTCCAATTTTTCCTCTAACCTCTCTGTTATTCCTAACATAGGAGTACAAAGCCTTTGGATTTTCCTTAATCCTATCTGCCAAAATCATTTCATGCCCCCTTTTTGCCCTTCTAACTCCCCGTTTGAGCTCCCTCCTACTCTCTCTATATTCCTCCAACGCTGTCTCTGTTCCCAGTTGCTTTGACCTATCATACGCCTCTCTTTTCTTCCTAACCAAGTCCTCAATATCCCTAGTAATCCACGGCTCTCTAATCCTACCTTTCCCATCTTTCCTCTTGGCCGGCACATATCTTTCTTGCAACATTTTCAGTATTCCCTTGAAAGAATCCCACATGCCTAGCGTGGACTTACCCTCGAACAACCGTTCCCAATCAGTTTCCATAAGTTCCTGCCTAATCCAACTGTAGTTAGCCTTCCCCCAATTCAGCACCCTGCCCCTAGGGCAACAAGCATCCTTTTCCATCTGTATCCTAAAGTAGACAGAATTGTGGTCACTGTTAGCCACATGTTCCCCTACTACAACATCAACCACCTGCCCTGGCTCATTACTCAGAACTAAATCCAATATAGCCCCTTCTCTAGTCGGGCTAGCCACATACTGTTCCAACGATCCTTCCAGTACACATTTTACAAATTCCTGCCCATCCAAACCCCCAGCTCTAGGTACCTTCCAATCCACCCCAGGGAGATTAAAATCTCCCACTATAACAACTCTGTTCTTTCTGCACCTATCCAAAATGTGTTTACATATGCCTTCTTAACTACCCGAGGGCTGTTGGGTGGCCTATAATACACCCCTAGCATAGTAATCGTCCCCTTTCTATTCCTCAATTCCACCCACAGCGACTCCACTCCTAACTCCTCTGTATTGTCCTCCCTCTGCACCGCCGTGTTGCTCTCCCTAACTAACAACGCCAATCTCCCACCTCTTCTGCACCCTCCTCTGTCACACTTGAAACACTTATACCCAGGAATATTCAGTTGCCACTGCTCCCCTTCCTTTAACCACGTCTCCGTCACCGCAACCACATCCAAGTTCCTCGCAAACATTAAGACCCTAAGTTCAAACGTTTTTCCTGTTACGCTCCTCACATTGTAACAGACACACTCCAGACCTCCAAGACCACTCGGTACCTCCTTCTCCCTGGTGTATTTCTTCTCATCCAAGCTTACTCTATCTTCCATCTCTCTCTCGACTGAGCTATCGGTCTCAGCCCCTCCCCCCTTCCATATTAGTTTAAATCCTGCCGAAACACTCCAGCTAACCTCCCAGCTAAGATACTCATGCTCTTCCCATTTAAGTGTTCCCCGTCCCTTCTATACAGGTGCCCTTCTTTCACAAAGACTTCCCAGTTATCCACAAATATGAAACCCTCTGCCCTACACCAGTCCTTCAGCCACACATTCAGCTGTAGGATCTTATTGTCACACGTATTGGGATACAGTGAAAAATGTTGTTTTTTGTGAGCTATACTCCATTAGCGAGTGATTCTACCTTCTCCAATGTTTTTAAATTCATTAGTAGGAATGTACCAGCTTGGTTAAAGCCAGTATTTATTGTGCAGTTCCATTTATCCATGAGAAGTTGGTGATGAATCTTCTCCTTGGGTATAAATGAGTGGCTGGTTAGGCCATTTCAGAAGGCAGTTAAGAATCAACCACATTGCTGTTGGCTTAGATTCATATGTAAACCAGAACAAGTGAGGATGGCAGAGTTTCTTCCTAAAAGGACATCCTTAGTGGAGATGCCGGCATTGGACTAGGATAGGCACAGTAAAAAGTCTCACAACACCATGTTAAAGTCCAACAGGTTTATTTAGGCTCATCTGATGAAGGAGAAGTGCCCCACAAGCTTATGATTCTAAATAAACCTGTTGAACTTTAACCTTGCGTTGTGAGACTTCTTACTCTGCCCAGAAGAACATCAATGAACTACGTCTGTGTGGAGTCTACATGTTCTCCTTGTGTCTGCATGGGTTTCCTCCACATTCTCTGGCTTCCTCCTACAGTCCAAAAGACATGCTCTTTAGGTGTATTGGCCATGCTAAATTCTCCCTCTGAACCTGAACAGGCAACGGATTGTGACAACTAACGGATGTTCACAATAACTTGATTGCAGTGTTAACATAAACCTGCTTGTGACACTAACAAATGAAAATAATGATTTTTTTCACAATTCAGTAGGTTCATGATCATCTTGCTAAGACTAGTTATTTTTAAATTCCAGATTTATTTAATTTCTCAACTGTGATGATGTATTTTGTCTCTAAATTATTTGTCTCGGCCTCTGGATTACTAGTCTAGTAACATAGCCACAATATTATCACTACTTCTTTAGTTTTAATATCTTGGTTATTTTCTGTATTGGGAACCTTCACTTTATCTTCTGTGGATTACCTTTAATCTCTCACTATTCATTAATGGAATGCTATTCTTTAATGTGCCGCTTTTTAACCGTTCTAGGAATGTTCTCCAATTTGAAGATTTCCAACAATTGATCTTTGACTTGCTTTGTTAGTTAATCTGTCATTTCAGGAATCTGGGCTGTGCCATCTTGCCTCATTTCAGTGTAAATTTGGGTTTGCTGTGCAATAGTAAGTGATGGACAAAGCCCAGAATCATATTTATTCCATGTGCAGCTTGGCATTTATTTGAACACTCCGAACCTAACCACTGGAAAAAGGAAAGCGTGCAGACCTGGCCTTTCTAAAATAGGAAGAGTGGGTGAAGTAAGAAAGATGGATTGTTTTATGAATGTGCCAGAATGTGATCATTTTGGCTTTAAATAAGTATCTTTCTCTCAAATATGCAGTTTAAAATTATTTCAATCCAGTCAGGATTAACTAAGCTGTTAAGCATTTCATACGAAACACATTGCAGCCAAAATGCTGGTAATAGTTAATTTTTTATTTACCATCTGGCAAACAGATTCCTAATGACGCGGTGCAGCAAACAAAATTCCTCATTAGTCTATGCTGCCAATGTTATTTGTAACTGATGATGAATGACCTAGATAATTATTCTGGTGATACCTACACATCAGTTGGCACTGCTGCAAAGTACTCAATATGAAGCTGTAGAATATTTGTGAGTTCTTTTACAATAGTGTACTTGCCAAAGAAAATACAAAGACTGTCCAGACTCCTTCACATTTTTGGATAAGATTAATATTTTCCTTTCTGAATTGTGAAAGAAAGAAGAGGTAACTTAAGAATGAGCCAGAAATGAAAATCAAAACAAGAAAAAAAATGAGTCTAGATTTATGGCTTCCATAAACTTTATTGAAAAATGTTGTAATTCCTTTCTGTTTCTCCCCTTCTTTCAACTGAAGTTCCTAGAACTTGCCCTGTCCTCAAATCTTCACACTGCAAGCTAAACACATTAGACCCTTGTGGTGTTTGTCCCCTCTATGGAGCGATTTGCCAAGAGGGTCACAGGATCCAGGTAACCAATCAGGGACCAGGGTGGGAGTTCATCCTAGTACGTTGGGCTTCTATATAAATTCAATCCAGGAAGTTGACTGGCAGCCATGAGGCTGTAAACCTCTGTATTATAGTTATATGTAAATAAACAATGCAGCTTTTATTTGCCTAACTGTGGAACAGGAATTATTACATTGGCAATGAGGATAAAATAAAAACAGCAATCCCAAGATTACAGATATAAAGTTGCACTGAAGTATGGTTCAAGTTGGGAAACAGATGAGTGTTTGCCAAAGGACATTGATTTTGTTTTCATATATAAACAACATCCTGCATCTTGATCCTCCTTTGATGCTTGTGGAATGTCACCTCCAATGGCTTCACTTGCACCCATTTGTTCATCTATAGTCCAGTGCAAAGCATCATCCTTGTTCTTCTTCTCATAAATCACTAATTTATACTCATCCATTTTCCCTATTTCTATAGTGTAAAATGGCTGTAAATTCTGGGAGCTTAATTCTGTTGATGTGGAAAAATGATCAAGTTATATAGTTGTGATCAGATGCATAATAATGCTCCCAATACTCTGTCTAAACCTAATGTGGGAATATATGGCTCACATTAGAAATAGAACCAAAATAATTTAAAATGGCTATAATTATTTGGTATATTTTTTAGAATTGTTTTGTTGTCCTCATGTCATCATTACTGTAGAAAACACAAAGTAGAATGTGGGTGGACATATACTTTACCTCTTATTAAAAATGTGTATCTGTCCTGTGGAGAAGGTTTTCTTAATTTAGTTTGCAAGTATGAATGGATAATAAAACAGCATTTTTCTTGGCTTTTGTGGTTGTTTGCAAATATTTTCTCGGTGGAGTCTTTTGCGAGAAAAATGGAAAATTTTCTTTATGAAAGAGGAAGGGAATAACTAATGTTTAGCGACTAAGAGATGAGTTCATACTCTGTTGGCCTGAGTGGGAGGTGTGTACGTTTTGGTATATCTTAGTTGGTTAATGGGTGTATTTACAGAACTCAAGCTTGTGTGCGAAAACATCTGTTCCCTGAAGTTGTGAGTAACTAATGTTCTGGGCTTTGCTGCCTGAAGATGGTAGAATAGGCACTCATCAACAACTTCTGTGTTATCAAGTACTTCAATTTGTGCGCTTTTAAAAATTTCATTTGGGTTTACAACAGAGTACAATATCTCAGCCTGCTGTTTTGCTGTCTTACAATAACTAAGTATTAATTTTAAATCCCATCATTGACTCATCATTAAAGGACGAGTTACATTTACAACAAAGTAGCTTGTTTTGTAGGGAAATGTTGGGAAGTTGAGCAATCATAGCCATTTGTTTTCAACTGCAGCTAACCGGAACAGTAAAGTTCTACTTATTGAATGCCATTGTCAGAGGCATTTGTGTGTGTCATTCACAATTCATACTCCAGTTTGCTCATTAAAATAAAAATAAGATCTGTTCATTTGATTCTGGGTCTTACTGGCTCCTAGGGAGCTGGATTGCTTCAAATGATGTGCTGAACGCATTAGGCAACACATGCACAGGAAGTGCCTCAGCTGGAGCAGCCTCTTGTGATACAGCAGAGAACTAAGTGTTCCCAGCTAGCACATAATGGCAGAGTCCATTTGGAGCAATAAGAGACAGTTGGGCTGGTGTATGGAT
This sequence comes from Sphyrna mokarran, assembly GCA_024679065.1. NCBI lineage: Eukaryota > Metazoa > Chordata > Chondrichthyes > Carcharhiniformes > Carcharhinidae > Sphyrna > Sphyrna mokarran. The sequence goes on along the minus strand of JAGIQG010000009.1, from coordinate 69,738,005 downwards.
GTGAACAACAGAAGAAAAATACACTTCTGTAATCTTATATTTCCAGCAATTTCTGATCTGTTGGATTAAGTCACTGAGATTTCTTGGAATTGAAGTTGAGTTGATACACTGGGAGGAAGAGGGGGGCTTGAGTTTTACTGAATTCAGCTCCAAATGATCAAGCAGAAGCCATGTTTTAGTGCCTGGAGTGTTTGTAGTTAACTGTCATTTAGGAAATGAATGTGGATAAGTTGTCTAATGTGTGAGTGTGTGTTTCTCCCCCCAAAACTAAAATGCTCAGTTTCAACTTTACTGCTGGTTTTCATCTCTTGGCAAATCAAACAGTGACAGGCAAGATCATACATGGCCACAAAAACTACAAAAATAAAATAATGCGGGTGTTGCAAATTGAACAATAAAGCTGAAAATGCTTAAAATGCTCAGAGCAGGTCTGGCAGCATCTGTGGAATGAAAACCTCTTCATGATCTGGTGTGTGGCTTTCATCAGTACAAATCTGGTCTTTCTGCAGTTGTTCCTCTCCCTTCTCCTGCTAGCCCTTGTCTTTTCTTTCTTCACTCACTAAAGTTGGGAGCCGCTTGTCTTTCCAAATATTTTGGTTTGTTTTTGTACAAGAATTATAAAGTTTACTTTAAATGCTGTTCAATTCAGTTGATATTAGTTTTGTGCTATAAGCTGTTATTCATGATCTTGTGCATTTACTAACCTACTTCATTTAAAGTTTTGAAATGTTGACAATTGATTTCTACTTTGCAACGAAAGTGGGAGGTCTTTTGACACAGGGGTTAGTGTCACTGCCTCTCAGCTAGAAATTCTGGGTTCGAGTCCCACTTGATGGCCATGGAAGATACGTTCATTATACAACCAAACAATTTTAATGTCAATTTGCAAATTCTTTCAAATACACCAATGTTGACAGTAAGAGTGGGACAAACTCCTGGTCAGCCAAACTTGATATGGAGTGGCCTTCCCAAGTTTTGATAATGGACTAGCAAGCTGTTAGAGGAATAACCAACAAGAGAAACTGATAACAGTCTGCCCTAGTGTGCTACTTGGTGTAGGAAAAGAATTGAAATTAGACCAAATTGAGCAAATGTAAGTGAGCAGTATATTGCTTAAATTAAAATAAAAGTCCAAAAATGTGTGGGATAGGTTGATTGACCATACTAAATTCACCCTAATGTCAGCAGATTAGCAGGGTAAATATGTGGGGTTATGGCCTGGGTGGGATTATGATTGGTGCAAATTTGATGGGCTGAATTGCACTGAATTGTATTGCACTTTGGATGGATAAACCAAAGTAGAACATACAGGGTAAATGATAGGACTCCAAAGAGTGCAGTTGAACAGAGGGACCTGGGAATACAGTGCAGAATTCCCTAAAAGTGGTGTCACAGGTGGATAGGGTTGTAAAGAGCTTTTGGTACATTGGCCTTTATAAATTGGAGTATCGAGTATAAAAGTTGGAGCATTATGGTAAAGTTGTATGAGGCATTGATGAGGCCGAATTTAGAGTATTGTGTACAGTTTTAGTCACCTAGTTACAGGAAGGATGTAAATAAGGTTGAAAGAGCGTACAAGAGGTTCACAAGGATGTTGCTGAGACTTGAGAAGCTGAGTTACAAGATAGAAATTGAATAGGTTAGGATTTTATTACCTAGAGTGTAGATGAATGAGAGGAGATTTGATAGAGGTGTACAAGATTTTGATGGGTATAGATATAGTGAATGCAAGCAGGCTTTTTCTACTACAGCTGGAGGAAAAAAAAACAGAGGGCATGGGTTAAGGGTGAAAGGAGTAAAGTTTAAAGGGAATATCAGGGAGAGCTTCTTTATGCAGAGAGTGATGGAAGTATGGAATGAGCTGCCAGATAAAGTGGTAAATGCAGGGCCACTTTTAACATTTAAGAAAAACTTGGATGGGTTCATGGATGAGAGGGGTGTGGAGAGATATGGTCCAAGTGCAGGTCAGTGGGACTAGGCAAAAAATGGTTCGGCACAGACAAGGAGGGCCAAAAGGCCTGTTTCTGAGCTGTAATTTTCTATGTTTCTATCGTTCTCTGAATGGCTTCCTTCTGCACTGTAGGGATTCTATGAAAATTTGACTAAACCCTGTATCACCAAACATTGTTCTAATTTAAGAGCCAATTGGTTTTGGGACATACCTATTGTAATACTTCCAGATACTCAGAAGCATAGGATTCCTATAGTACAGGAGGAGGCCATTCAGCCCATTGAGACTGCACTGACCACATAACCACCTAGGCCCTATTCCAGCAACCTCACATATTTATCCTGTTAATCCCCTGACACTAGGGTCAATTTATCATGTCCAATCCACCTAATTTGCACACATTTGGACTGTGGGAGGAAAATGGAGCACCCAAAGGATACACACACAGACACAGGGAGAATGTGCCAACTCCACACAAAGTGACCCAAGGCCGGAATTGAACCCGGGTCCTAGCACTGTGAGGCAGCAATGCTAACCATTGTGCTACCATGCTGCCCATGTTTAAACTTTATTTCCAAATTGAGTAAGTCCCCAAAATTGGCTGTATTAGAAATGGCAACACAGCAGTTTTGTTTTGTATTAAAAACTTAAATGTTTGGGACTTTTTGTGACTCAGATCCCCACTGCTTTGGTGCAGCATTTGAAGTCACTGCAAGTGAGGTATACAGCATTTTGAGGGGCATTAATAGCGTAGATAGGAAGAAACTTTACCCCTTAGTCAAGGGGACAATAACCAGGAAGTATAGATTTCAGGTAAAGGGCAAGAGATTTGGAAGGAATTTCAAGTAAAACATTTTCAGCCAGAGAGTGGTGGGAGTCTGGAACTCCTGCCTCAAAGGGGGTTAGAGGCAGAACCCTCACAATATTGATGAAGCATTTAGAAATGCCAAACTATACAAAGTTTTAGGCCTCTGATACTGGAAAATGGAATTAGAATATACAGGTGCTTAATGCCAACACAGACACGATGGATCAACAATCTTCTTTCTGTGCTGTAAAACTCTATAGCCAAAATTTTACCAGTCCACCCACATAAGAATTGGAGTGGGTGAGGGGCGGAGCATGGGAAGGTCTGTTGACCTCGGGCAGGATTTTAAGATTTCAGGAAAAGTGAGGCAAGATTTTCCAGGCCGGAAAATCCCACCTAAGGTCAATGGAACTTTACACGGTCCATGTCCCTCCCTATGACTCTGTTATTTGGTACTTGATTCTTCTGAATGCGTTTTTATGCATTCAGAGCAGCATAGTGGCACAGTGGTTAGTATAGCTGCCTCACAGTGCCAGAGACCCTGGTTCAATTCCCGGTTTGGGTCACAGTCTGTGTGGAGTCTGCACGTTCTCCCGGTGTCTGCATGGATTTCCTCCGGATGCTCCAGTTTCCATCCACAGTCTGAAAGACGTGCTGGTTAAGTGCTAAATTCTCTCTGTGTACCCGACAGGCACCGGAGTGTGGCGAGTAGAGGATTTTCACAATAACGTATTTGCAGTGTTAATGTAAACCTTATTTGTGGCTAATAAGTAAACTTTATACGTTAATTCCTGTTCCTAGCAGAATAAATTAGGGATATCATTTACTTGATGAAAAGAATGAACGTCAAGCTCAATATCTATTTTAAATTACAGTGCCTTGGTGGGACATCACAAATTTTCAGATTGTTAACCTTTAAGGTTGTTGTATTCTGGCTCTTCTTAAAAGTATTCATAGAATTACACCGCACTGAAGTAAGTCATGGTTATTGTAGTACCTTTCTAGAAGAACTATCCAAATAGTCCCAATCCTTTACAACTTTCCCATAACTCTTTTTTCGTTTCCAAGTATATATCCAATTCCACTTTAAAAGCGTGTGCTTTAGATCAATTTGTCATAATATTCAAATGTTGGCAGACTAGATGTGTAAAATTCAAGGAATCCTAGACATGAAGTGCGGCAGAGCTTTGAATGTTGTTTTCATGGAATGATACCTGTTCAGTTTTTTTGTAGCTTGACCTTATTGGTTGTGAGTGGGGTGGAAAAGAAAAAAAGAATTACTAACATAAACCAGTGCAGTAGCAGCCATGAGGAAAAAGCACATCCATGAAGAGTGCAGGCACACGAGTTTAGATCCTGCAATGCCTTCAGATTGAACAGAGTAATCTGTTTTTAGGTTATTCATTTAATTAGAGAGAGAGTTACTTAACTGCCTGGGATGTGTGTGTTCATAATTGTTCACTTACATTGAGTCTGAATGAGATTTGCCCATTGCCAAAATCTGCAGGTACACTAATTAACCCAGCTTTGAAAGAAAGACATTAAAGTCCTCATTATCGACTCAACTTTCTCTGGAAGCATAGCAAGTCCCTAAACATTATTTTTTACACTTGGAAAATGACAGCAACGCTTAGGAATGTTTTGCTATTTTGAAATTGCCTCTTTTCTCTTCCACTCAAGTCTGTGACGAGCTGTTGAGAATTCAATTTTGTTTACAATTGAATAACTTGATAGATATCTTTTTAATCTGTCGAACGTGGACTTTTTGGCTTAAGGGTTACTTGGATATATCAAGACAAAAGCTAGAACAACAAAGAAGTGCTTGTGTCAAATCTGAAAAGGCTGCTGAAAATCTGGAGTAGTTTCTTGGCACGGCCGAGTTAGCTGCTTTTTTCTCTCTCTCTCTCTCCACTGCTCACCGCCCCCCCCACGCCGGCCCTCCCCCTCCTCCAGAGCCGGAGTCACACAGTCTGTGTGGGAGCATGATGCAGATTAAACCAGCTCAGCAGCTCACTTCCGTCAATTGTTACCGAGCATCTCCTTAGTTAGCATCGGGCAAGGGAATTCATCTTCTCCCTCATCCGAGCACGGGTACCGTGGGAGCACTCTGCAATTTAGTCCTAGATCTGCGCAGATTTCGACTTCCAGCGGGGAGGGAGTGCAAGGTCTGAACTCGGAGTGGAGTAACCTGCTGGATCTCAGCTGTAACCTGGAGGATGACTTTCCCAAGTGCCACTGTATCTCTTTCTCACCATGGTTCACCTTGAGGCAAATGCAAAATATGGTCCAGAAGAATGGCTTATTTTCCTTTGTTGGTTAGTATATCTGGGCTTAAATGGAATGGAAGAGAGGAAAAAGTTGTTGGAGACGAATGCGTTCTGAGTGTTTTTCTAGCAGTTGTTTTTATATACGTATCTTGAAATGGACTAGTGCATTTTAAAATTGGAAATATATAATGAGGCTTTGTATAAACAGAACTGCTGCTTTTTGAGATATTTGAACACATGAATCTGCATTTTTCCTTATTTAAACTGGGAACGTCGCATGTAAAGTAAAGCAAAATATTTCGCCCTGCGCTGTTCCTTCTGTGTGTCATCAAGAAGGCAATGTTAAAAATCAGCGTTGGGCTGAGGGCTGATTCCCCAGAGGAGGCATGTTTCCGCTGACTTGCACTGGAGCCAGGTTAGATTCAAACTTGAGAGGTGAAACCACTGGCAGCAAGTTAGGGCTCAGATGTCCTCATTGGGCATGCTTTGACTTCTCGTTCGGTGGCAAGTGATTAACCTGTTATCCTGTGACCCGCACGGCAAGGTTTTCAATGATTCGTAAAGCAAGTTCATGTCGGTATGGGCTGGGTGGTGTGTTTTGCAGCAGAGCTCCTGACAGTCGGCTTTTTTTTAAAACAGGCTGGTTAGAGCAGTGCATTCCCATTCATGCACCGCTCAGGTTGCTGCATATCCATGCCACCAGGTGTGTTCTGGATGTGTAGACACTGAAATCAGGGAAATCCTGCAGGAGGCAATCCCCTCATTTCATTCATCTGCACAGTAAATGTACACATAACTGGCCACACTGTTGAATTACTAACATGTTCCACTAGCAAAGAATCACTGTGACTTGACCTCAAATGTATAGTCCTTTCCCCAGGACAGAGGAGTCCAAAGCTAGAGGTTTAAAGTGTGCGGGGAAAGATTTAAAAGGGACCCGAGAGGCAACTTTTTCACACAGAATATATATAGAATGAGCCGCCAGAGGAATGGTAGAGACAGGTACAATTACACATTTGTACAGGTACATGGATGAAAAGGGATATGGACTAAACACAAACAAATAGTCAAGGTCAGTCAGCATGAACGAGTTGGATTAAAGGGCTGTTTCCATGCTGCATATCTCTCTCTATATGTATATATGTCTAGATTAACAAACAACAACAAAAAATTAGCTGGCAGTATGTTTGAACCCACCATTGGGTTCAAATATCTCAAATGGGGTCGACCTGGAACTAGTATCTGGTAAACAAAAACCAAACTGTTATACATGGTTAAGGCAGAAGTAGATAGATTCTTGTTCGGCAATGGAATCAAAGGTTACCGGAAGGTAGATGGGAATGCGGAACTGCAAATACAAGCAAAGCGGCCGTGATCTCGTTGAAAGGCCAAGTAGGCGCAAAGGGCCGACTTGCCTACACCTATTCCAGTATTGCAGTTTCATGGAGGTGTTTACTTCTTTGGTGGCTCGAAGCTTGTGTGTAAATGTGCAGCAATGGACATAATTCTTGAAGATACTCTTCCTCAGGGAGGGGATGATATTAGAACATAGAACATAGAACACTACAGCCCAAACAGGCCCTTCGGCCCACAAGTTGTGCCGAACATGTGCCGAACACATCATATTGATGATGTGTACATTCAATATGGGGCAATGTTTAAGAACTTCCACTAATGTTAAGCAATAGTTCTGTATGTATGAGAGGCATGTTGAAAAATGATAGAATAAAATGAATCCAGTATTTTATCTGCTTTTTGTTTTGGTTAATTTGACTTTGTTTTAGGCAAGCGGCCACGATGATATCACTATTTATTGGGTTCGTTTCTGGAGGCTGGAGTTGGAAGGCTTTGTAGGCTTGTGTCTGTGAACCAGGCGCACAAAGATTTCCTTCCGCCCTATCATTCTTCAGGCTGCCAAAGAATTGAAATTTTTCATTTGGAAAGTAGTCTACCAGATGGTTCACGGGGGCAGGGGATAGGATCAACCTGAAATAGTGCGCAGTTTGCTATTTCAGGAAATTATGGAAAGGGGCTTGTGTCTTGTGTGCTGAACTATGACCTGGTTTGTGCTGACTGTGTTGCAGCACTTCCTGTGAAATGTCTCTTGCAGGTCTTAAATGTAAAAGTTAATCGCGTACTCCCTTAAAGTACCGAATCAGTCGGATATTTCCAACGGGTGCTCGTATATAGAATTTCACATTCAGTCTTCTCGTGTGTGAATAAGTCACAAACTGTTCCAACTTGGCATCCTTTCTGAAAGCCATCTAATCAGTGGGGAATAAACTCTTAATAATGCAGCTCCTGAACCCTAGAGGCCAACCTGTGACGCAAAGAACTATGCACGTTTCCTAGCATTCCGGCTCCATGTGACAGCAGATTTGCAAATCTTATCCACTCCGTCAGTTTGATTTTGGATTCTACCTATGACTGGTAAGGTTACAAGTTTCAGATTTTGAATGTCTGAGGTTCAGCTGCTTTCATCCTGGAGCCTCAAATATCAGTAAACATCTGCATGTCTGCAAAAGAGGTTGGATCGAGGATGAGGGAGGGCATGTTTGCAGCAAAATATTTGACCTTGTCATGTGGAGCAGGAAATACGATGAAGGGCCTTTGATTCAGATTGCCAGCCCTCCAGGATTGGCCTGCAGGCTCCAGGGATTGAAGATCAATCTCCAGTACACTGGCTGTGTGAAATTCTGGAGCAAAATCATTAGGACGTTAAGGAATATTGTGCCTTAACTGCTGGGCTCCCCAGTGCCTGATTTGGGAGCTATCCCAAAGGTGTGCTGGGAAATTCCTCTTGGCAGTTCCCAGCTAAGGCTTTACCTCCCTTGGACAATTGCACTTTTTAAGAACCATCCGACAAAGTGATTTCAATTATTATTAGTCCTAAATCGTTCTGCCAGTCTTACATGAATAGTTACACAGAAAAAGTTAGATCTGAATTTCCACCGTCAATCCAACACAACCCTCCCCATCTGACCATCTGACCCCCAAGCCTCTGATATCTCACCCCCACCATGTTTGACCTCCCTTTCCAATATCCAATTCCTTGCCACCCCTCAAATGTCATCCATTTACCTTAGATGTTTACCTTCTTTCTGGCTTGTCATTTTCAGTGCTTTATGATTAAAAAAAGGAGTCATGTCCTCCTTCACTCCTGTTCTGTTAGATTTTGATGCTGGGTCTCAGTGATCCCTGTACTGTTTGGATCTTGCCCATACTGAGTCAAGAAGATTGGCCAAGTCAGGCACAGAAAAAGATTGGCTCAGGTAAGTGGATACAGAGTAGCAATCCAATGCTAATTATATATTTTTGCCATTTTCTTTGACCTTTCTAGCAGAAATAAAAATATCAAAAATGGACCGCAGGAGAGACTGTCTGACAGTCAAGCGTGGGTGTATTGATGTAGGAAGCTAATAAATCACAAGGGTAGATATGCAGGCATAAAGGTAATAAGGAATGGAAAGGGAATTTTGGCATTTATAGCTGGAGGAATGGAGTATAAAAGAAAGGAAGTATTGCTGCAACTATACAAGGCATTGCTAAGACCGCACTTGAAATACTATGTCCAGTTCTATTCTCCTTATTGAGGAAAGATGTAGTGGCATTAGAGGCAGTTCAGAGGAGGTTCACTCGATTGATTCCAGAGATAAGGGACTTGTCTTATGAAAAGAGATTGGGCTATTTGAAGAGCCAAAAGGCCTGTTTCTGAGCTGTAATTTTCTATGGTTCTATTTAGTCCGAAACTCTCCAGAATTTAGAAGAATGAAAGGGAGATCTAATTGAGGAATATAAGATGATGAATGGTATTGGCAAAACAGAAGCAGGTGCTTCCTCTTGTGAAACAATCTGGAATAAGACATCATAGTTTAACGATAGCGGGTAGCAAATTTGAAACAGAGATGAAGAGAAACTACTTCTTCTGAAAAGGTTATGAGTCAGTAGCGGAATTTATTGCCCCAGATTGCAGTGGATACTAGGACATTGAGTATATTTAAGGATGAGATGTATAAATTTTTAATTAGTAATGGATTGGAGGGTTATGGAGAATGGGCCATGATTATATTGAAGGGCAGAGCAGGCTCAAGGAGCTGAATTGTCTGCTCCTGCTCCTAGTTCTTATGTTAGCTGGAAGATGGGGCACAGAGCAAGTGATGTGACCAAACCTCCGGAAATATATTTCATCACAATTGACAACTTTTGATTCTTTATAATAATCGGGGTAGATTTCTCATCATCGCTAGTGTACTGAGTAGATTTAGCATGTTTGCATTAAATGTACATGTAAGGAACTAACTAAAGCATATAAATTCAGCCTGCCAAACAAAATAGTCAACTCCTCAAACTGCTTTTGATGAACGTTTAGCAGCTAACACCTTTCATTTCCTGATTTTAAAATCTGATTACATTTGCTATATTTGTTTCCTGGTAGTTCAGCTAAAGACGGAGTTGATTGATTTTCGGGTATACAAGGTGCAAGAGTTAACAAGAACTGATGGTGTTTAGCGAGATGGAGAGGTGGGAGATGGAATTTAATATTGTTTCCCATTCCTCTCTTCACAAGGCTAAGGTTAATGAGTGTCACAGGGCCAGGAAGCACTCAATCCCCAGTCTGTGTTTAGTTACTTTCAGCTGCTGCTGCACTCGGAGTTCGGTTCCATTGTCCAAACCTAGGAAGGGGAAGTTTTTTTTCACTGGGGAGGGTCTCTTTACTGTTGGAAATCTGCCTGCAAATGTGGAATGAGGTTGAGTATTTGGTTGAAGATTGTGTTGATGCTCAGTTGTAAGGCTGGCACACAAGCACTGATCACTGACTGTCAACTGCAAAACTGGGTGGACTCAGCAGGAGTCAGTGGTTCTCAGGGGAAAACATAAAGGAGAATTGTCAAGGAATTGGATGGTTGGGGGTGAGGGATTGGAGGGGAGGGGGGAATGGTTTGGGCTTTCATTTCTTCTAGTGAGTACATCCACTAAATAAGGACATCATTAATCAAGCTGCAGACATGCAAACATAATCACTGCTAGTAGTTCTTCCAACCCCTTGATTAATTTTTTCATTTATGAGTAACCTTTTTTGGAAATAGCTTATAATTGAGGACATCAAATGTTTCAATCCATAACCTGTAAAAGGGGAGACTTTCATGCCATAGAGAAGTGGTTTTAAGTATTTCAACATTTTTATCTATCTTTTATCAAATTGTCTGGTCTAATCTGAGGACTGCCTTAACTGCTGGTAAAAAAATGAGTTGATTCTATACATCCAAACAAATCTATTTGTTTATTCTATCAGCATTTTGATTGCAATATTTTCTTGCTCAGTGTAAAAGAGTAAATTTTAAACTGAATACTTTAAACTGTAGGCAGCAGTTTAAAGTATTCAAATGAATTATAGGATCCCCACAGTGTGGAATGAGACCATTTGGTCCATTGAAGAGATAGTTGGAATTGTGAATACATATAACAAGAGTCGACCATTTAGCTTTTCCTGACAGAGTGTTTTATCCAGGCTGCTCCACCACTATATCCTGCTAACCCCACACATTTACCCCATGACTAATCCAACCTACACATCTTGCAATATGAAAGGGCGATTTAGCATGGTCAGTCCAGCTAAGCTGCACATCTTTGGAATGTGAGAGGAAATCAGATCACATGGAGAACATACACAATCCACACAGACAAACACCCAAGGCCAGAATTGAACCCAGGTCCCTTGTGCTGTGCAGCAGCATTGCTAACCACTGCGCCACCATGCCGCCCAGTATGTTGGAAACGTATTTTTGTCCTCCTGTTAAAGTGGCAGTTGGAGCTAACAGAGCAAGAAGAAGCCTTTCATCTTTTGAAGCTGACCCTAGTATTTGCTAAATAAACAGAATTGGAGGACATACACCAGGGCATTAAAATCACCTGACCTCGGTACACTTGAAATGTGTAGGGTTCAAATGTGTGCAAATGACTTTCAAAAGCAAATTTGCCACTGTCCAACTCAACGGTGGAAAAGTTAAATGGTCTACTGTTGTTATAGGTATTCACAACCCCAACTATCTCTTCAGTATGTTAATGATTCCCTCTGTGTCATCTCCCTGTCCAGACTCTTTAGGGTTCCTCTGCCTTGTTCTTGTTGCTCTACCATTTATTAATCTACTTCACTGTGACCCTTTGGGACTTCCTTCCCATGTAACCATTGATCCTACTTTCAGGAATCCCTTGAGAGCCATGGTTTTGACAGTGGCTTCATTTTCTTTATGTCTTTCACTCCCCCCACCTTCTGTCTTTCACAATTACCTTTTCTATTTTCTCTCTTACTAGGGACCTCCCTATTTTACATGAAGTTTCTTGCCTACGAATGCAACAGAAATGGTGTGGGTTTTGAGAGTCAGTGAAAATATAAACACAGCATTCATGAACTATGGGTTTTCCATGCTCATGAACTCTAATATGGCATTGCTTGTACACTGAGATCTGTGCCATGGTAACTGTGAATTGAACCGTTTGGTTAATTATTCCATTAGCCTTCATTGGGCCACAAGTCAGTGCCTTTAAGTAATATATAAGTTGTTCATAGACAACTTTGTCTTGGTAGGGAACGTAATTCTTTTTCTAGGCTGCAAGTGGTGCTCTTTCCAAACAATGACAGACCAGCAGGGGAGCTGTTTTTGAATTGACATCCTGTATAATTCCTCCCAGAAGAGAATGATTCAGTATCATTCTCTTCATGGTTGTGCTTGCAGCTTCTTATCCAATTTTTAAAAGTGCTGTAGCAAAGTCCTTGATGTTGATGGAAATCAATGAGGGTGGCAGGGGGCCCCATGTCCATCACCAAAATCAAGGCATCTTCACCAACCCAATCTCCAGGCGCCCTGAGGGAATTAAGTAAGTCCATAATTGGCAGTGGGAACCACATTGTGTGGGGGGTTGGTGGGGCAGTTAATTCCAGGACTTCCACCAGTAGGGCAGAAATCCCACCCAGTAGCCCAACTTCCTCTCCATAACCCACAGTGCCACTGGGAGAAATGGCTGCTGACTTGGGCCTTCAGCAGGAAAGATATGTGATGTCAGGTGCCGGTGATGGGTGGGAGAGACGTAATGGACAAAAGGGAGGGGTTGCTTCTCTGCAGGCACACATACCGCATACCCCCCCTCCCCCCCACCAATCCCCTCATCCACTCCCCCTCCCCACCTGCCCCTCATTCCCAATCCTGGGTCCCTTGCTAGGGAATAAGTGCCTTTGAACAAGGGATGCTTCCCTCACAACTTGTATGCTGCTTGGATTTGTTTGTCCGTCTCCCACATGGTGGATCTCCCGCCTAGCTCTGGTTGAATACTAGCAGTGATGAAATGAGGCCATTAAGTGCCTCACAAGGGCTTTAATTGATACCAGGATGAGAAGGCTACCTGCAAGCCTTCCTCTCCAAGACTTAATTGCTGAGAGGAGAGAAGGCAGTGGGATCTTTCCTCTGCACTGTTCCACTCGATCACACAGTGTGTCTCACAACTCAATTCATGGAGTGGGAGCTTGAATTCTGCCCCGTGTTTTCATTATGCCTCTTGACATTAATTAAACTGTATTTGATTGCCTTTCCCTCTGTTCCTGTTGGAATCTCCCCTTCCCCTGTCTGGGAAATGTCTTGATAAACTTTCTAATAATGCAAAATTAAAAGGGTGATCTGAATTCTGCCTTGAAAAGTGAGCCTTGTTACCAGGAGCCCTTTGTCTTTTCGTGAAACATTCCCTAAGCACGCGTTCTCCCCTTTCCACAGTTAAATGCCACATGGCATTTATTACTGGTTCAGCTGGCTGATAACTTCCCCAGGCCTCTGCTAACACTGCTATGAGCATAACAGCAAGATGGTGTGTATGATCAGCTCTGGAATCTCCCTCTCATTCCCCTTTCTTCTGTGAGGGAATGGCTATAGCCACTGCTCGGAAATCTAACAATGATGGGAACTTAGGATAAAGAGAGTCATTCTCAGGATAATGTTTCTTGCAATAACAGCACCTTGGGAACTTCCAAATAAGATTTCAAAATGCAATGTACAAGAGTTTATTCCAGTCTTGCCAATGAGATAGATGCCATAACTTTGGCACTTTGTGCAGTACAGAGGCTGTAATGTGATTCCTGCCAGCAGGGGGAGCAGGTGGAGTGTGTTCATGCCAGGAAGGCGCTGGGAGTGCCAGTGTGCAGGACATCAACGCCCCCCTCGATCACCATCCCCAAACATGATTGTCGGCCCCCTGCTCACCAGTACTCTGCTCACCAACCTCCTGATTGCCATCCCCCCCACACCCCTTTAATTCTTTCCTACAGACACCCTTCCTTCCTCCACCGTCAGATTCCACCTCCAGTCAAACTCGGCTGCCATCAGACCCCCACCCCTCCCCCCCAGGCCCATCCCCTTGGTAGTGCCTGGTGGCCAATGGGCAGTACCAGGTGCCAGGAAATGTAGGGTCATCAGCCTTCACAAACTACTCACAAATTAAATCAAAAGTGCGATATTAAATGCATTGTATCTTGGCTGTTTGCATACGTTTTAGGGTATTTGGAGGGTTTAATATTCAGATAGCAATGACAACTACAGTGCATAATGTCAGTAATGTGTTCTCTATTCCTCTGGAATCCTTCATTCGGCATTATCATAGCCCAGCTAGACTTAGTACAAGCAAACAATTCATCTGCCACATGTGTCTGAGAATGTGATGAAGCTGAACTCGTATTGTGATTTGTTAAACTGCATTCAAAATATTTTTAATGCCAGTAACTAAAAGGAAAAGCGGTTCTGGCCAGTTGTGCTGCTCTGGGGGAATTACTTTTTAAATAAATAGTAGGGTTATTAGCCAAAAGTCTGTAATGCAGTATATGGCCAAGGTTGAAAAGAGCAGGAGATGATGTGGAGGAGGGGGAGGAGGTGGTGGGGGGTTGGCAGTGGTGTGGTTGGAATCAGGCACTGATTACCTAGTGTCAGAGTTAGCTTTTTTTAAAACATAAATGATAAACTCTTGGGAAAGGAGTTCCACAATTTTGAGAATATTGGAACTAAGAGATGGTGTGACGAATATCCAGTTTTCAAAAACGACTCTACAAGGAAAAGGAAGGAAGTGTAGAATGGTGTACTTAGAGTTTAAAACAAAAGGAGGAAAGTTCCTTAGCACATTGATAGAAAAAAGAAACTTGGATGGGTATGTATTTTTATATAGCAGCTATCATGACTTGGTTCAGATAAATATTGTCCAGGACATCAGGGAGAAGTCCCTACTTTTCTAATTAGTGCCAGGTCTACTTTTCATTCCACCTCAAGTGGCAAATGGGCTTTGGTTTACATTTATGTGGTACATGGAATCTCTGCAAATGCAGTATTGGATATGAGGTGTATAAGGTTATGAGGGGTATGGACAGGGTGAGTAAGGAGCAGGGATCAATCTTGAAGGGGCATTTGGTGGTCTGAAGGAACAGGTACACTGAAATATATACTGTGAAAAATTCAGCAGAGCCAGAAAGGCTTATCTAAACTTGCGAGACACCCAGATCAGATGGTGATCATCAATATAGGTGACAGCTACTTAACTTAACACAGCTGTGCAGATGTTTTCATACAACTGATGCACTTTGCAATGATATCATATCCAAAAAATACTTTTCTCATGGTCCTTGTTTTGTGAGAACCACACAAGGGTGGAATTTTTTGGCCTTGCTTGATCAAGACCGGAAAATCCCTCCCGTGATCAATGGACCTTTGCATGGTCCATATCCTGCCACTACAATTCCCGCGGCGGACGGGGCATTAAAATTCCATCCTGAGAATCGTCCGCCATGGCATCATATATATGTGGGATGGACACTTGACGCTATTGGAATATTCCATAGACACTTCTGAAACCCATTGTATCCTTGTGCTTCACATTCGCAGACTAGGCACCAATGAATGTTAATTAGGGGAATTACAGTCGGATGACTGGGAGGTTAAGAAGCAAGACTAGATCTTAGGATGTAGGAATAATAGGCCATTTGTCCCATTGAGTTCGTCTGCTGTTCAGTGAGATCATGAGAATGGGATCAGATCAGGATATTGATCTGAGTGGACTGTTGGGATTTCCAACAAAATATTAGAACATACTTTTTCACTTATAACTTCCCACCAAGTGTGGTTACTCACCCAATTCATGGCTGATAGGAATGGAGTGGGAAGGCATGCCATTAGGAGAGGAAAATACAAGGTGATTAGAAAATGAAGGTATTTGGATCTTGCTGTTGCTAGATTTTAAATCTATAATATTATTGCGTAAGAAGAATAAATGAAATGAAGATGAATTTTTTTTTGCTAATTTGTGTGTCCTTTTGATGTAAAGGAACAATGGGTATATTTCCACTTTTATTACCCAGTACCAACTGAAGAACTTTAAGTGCAATAATAACTTTCAAAAGGTGTGTGTGTGGTAAAAAGGCAATGGGTGGGATTCTCTGGCCGCGACATGTTTCATGGGATTTCCCATTGATACGACCCTATGTTGCTGGGAAGCCTGTAGTGGTGGGGCGCCATTGGCAGAATTGGACAATTGAGGCAGGGACGATGACAACATTTAAAAGGCATTTGGATAGATACATGGATTGGAAAGGTTTAGAGGGATATGGTCCATTTGCAGGTAAATTCGCCGGCGCGAACAGTTGGAAAGTTCTGGCCAATATTTTCAATTCTGTGGGGAACAGAGCAGGGCAGCGGTGCTAATGGATTATCCCATTAAGAACTGGCATCGGCACAATGGACCGAAGAGCTTCTTCTGCTTTGTGACTCTATAGCACAGGCCAGGCAAAGGGCAAAGTCCTAACCCTCATTCATTTTGAATATGTTCCTGATGTGTGATTTATCTGTTAGGTGAAGTCCCAACTGTGATTGAACTGAGGTAGTTTTTTGGTATTGGTGTAATTTGGTTATTTGGGGAAAATCTAACTTTTTTTAAACTCAGTAGTGTCAGATTTGAGTGAAGGTTTGTTCCAGAAAAGACTGGAAAAATCTGGTGCCTCAAGTCAGGTTCACAAGTACACGATACTTTATTTCCTCTGATAAGAGTAAAGGGAATATTGGTTACAAGGCAAGGTCCAATGACACTTGCTGTGTAATTTATTGTTTACACACATTATAGGCTAATATTCAGCACTGTTGCTGTTTCAATCTATTGTTTGTTTGCAGTATTGGTTTGTGTGGAGCGTAATAAGACCTAACGTGCACTGGAGGAAAGGTGTGGTACCTTTGAGCAATGTTCAGCCTTGTGATGCCAAGTACGGTTTTTAAAAATGAGCTTGCCTGTGCACATTTAATGAGCCTCTTAGCACAGTGAGACAGTGTGGTTTAAATATTCACTATTGGGCAATCCGCTTTCTTTGATCCCAAGTGATACTTGAGAGCAAGACCAGTTTGAAGCGAAGGTTTTGTGGAGGTCTCTGGGTAGATTAGGCAACTGATAATTTGTGTGCAGCTGCATTTAACAGAAAAAAGTAAGTCCCAGGTGTAACATGCGCAAACACCAGTAAATCTTGGAGTAGTGTTCAGCATTCCAGTTCATTTTCCACTTAAGCCACCCATGTCGAAAGAGCAAAACTTACTTTAGTGTGCTGGATGAGATTTAAGACAAATAAAACTAAAGAACTTTAGATTCAATAGCAAATTTCAAAATGCACATGAGAAAGCAACATTTGTAGATCTGTAGGGAAAAGAGCAGGGTTCAAGACGAATAGATTTTTCCTTCAAAGAGCTTCAGTAAAAAATTTATCAGGCGCCAGTTGGAATTTTGGTTTCTTGATGTATGCATTAATACTGAAAAGGAGCAAGAAAATTGATCGCCCCTTTAATGTTTCTGTAGAATGGATGGAGTGTGCACAATTTCAAATGCTACTTGAAAGCTCACTTTTAAGATTGGCGCCCCTCCATAAGAAGTTACATGTAGGCTATGTAGAGTGTTAACAGCAGAATAATAGGCAGATATATTCTGTGTTTATGTTCCGGATTAAAAATGGTAGCCATTGCTGAAACAAAATATTTATTATTTCTCTCAGCATTTTTTTCTCTCATGTTACCTGGTCATGATGCATGCTACAGTATGGCACATAGCCTAGCGTTCCCCTAACCCCCTAACTCTGTGATCTGAATTTATTTATATTTGCTACACATGAGCTCATCTCTCCTGACTTGTCAGAATTGCCTGGCAACTATAGATTGTGCCAGTCTTGATCCAGTCATATCAAAATCCAGCAGTTAAGAGGAGAAAAAATTAATGGGAACCCAAGGAACAATTTTTTTTACACGGTGGGTGGTATTTATGTGGAATGAGCTGCAGGAGGAAGTGGTTGAGGCAGGGACAATGACAACATTTGGACAGATACATGGATTGGAAAGGTTTAGAGGGATATGGTCCATTTGCAGGTAAATGGGGTTAGCTTAGGTGGGCTTTTTGGTCAGCATGGACCTGTTTGGGCTGATGTGTCTGTCTCTGTGCCATAGATTCTATGACTATTGGAAAAATAATCCACTATTGGGGAAGAGGGGAGGGAGGCAGGGGGAGGTGGAGGCATGGGTGGGGATGGGTTACTGTCCACCTAATGAGACAATAAATTGAGGCCTGTTTGCTTTCCCTCGTGGATATGCAAGATTCCACAGTGCTATTCAAAGAGCAGTGGAATTATACTATTTCTATTTGTCAATATTTATCTCTCAACAAATGCCACAAAAAACAGGTGCTCTGGTCTTTTATTTCTTTGCTGTGAGGGGAACCATGCTCTGTGCACAGTGATTGCCGCGTTCCCTATGCTGTGCTTCAAAATTGCTTCACTTGCCATGAGATATCTTGAGATTCTGATGATAGGTCAAAAACCTGAAATCAGATTTTCAACTTTTCATTAATAGCTGCCACCTTGATTTTGACCAAGTCATCTATCCAACGTAGGGCACGATATTAACTGCTATTCATGACACACTCCTGCTGCAATGAAGTCAGAGAATTTGGCAGCCAATAAATCTTCATTCACTGCGGCATAATGGAAAAATCCCACCGGCGTGAATGGTGGTAAGATTCCAGCCAAAGTATTTTTGCAGTGCACAAAACAATCAAAAGAAGTCGCACATCACACCAAAGGTAATGCACAACTCCAGCTTGGTGTAGAGTCACATATTGTCCTCTTGAAAGTTCCTGAAGTTAAGATTCTGTTACTTTGTCCTTAACCATATTTGATTCCTGATGGTGCTGGCAAGCTATTTGGCTTGGAGGAGTTGAGCCTGATCTTGTTCTCAACCAAGATCCTCCCACGTGCAGTATAAGTACAATTAGATGGATGACAAGAGAAAACATGGCTTATTTTTTACTTGCGATCTCTGTTCTTTGCCATATTGTTGACAGCTATGTTGTCAGCTATTTAGGACTTTGAAGTTGCCTCATTCAGTCTCTTTGCCTCTCATCCCTTTTCCTCTTTTAATACCTTCCTTTCAAACCCACTCTCTTGACCTTCTTTCCAGATTTCATCCTTTGGCTTAATGTCCATTTTTGTCTGTTTACAGCCTGCTCTTTGGAATAGTTTTATACATTAAAAGATACTTCATTGATGCAAGCTGTTTTCTTCTTGTAGTCCAGGGTTTCCTTGGATAATTTGCAGCCCTGTGACCTGTACCCTGACCGAGGTAAACTAACTCAGCTTAAGCCACAAGGATAGAATCTGGTCCTTGCCAGTCTACACAATAATCAAACATGAGAAGCTCCAGGCACATTCTGATCTTTAATTGTAGGGAGAGAGTTCATGCTTGCCATGCTGTCTTTCTGTTAAATTTAATACACTGTACTTATTCTCTTAAAGCTAGGAGCTCGGACAGGATGGTAACACAGTTACTATGAGGCAGCTATGAGGCATTGCTGCCTCATAGCTGCAGGGACACAGGTTCAATTTCAGCTTTGGGCAAGGTCTGTGTGGAGTCTGTGTGTTCTGCCTGTGTTTATGTGAGTTTCTTCCAGGTGCTCTGGCTCTCTCCCAGAGTTGAAAAGATGTGCTGGTTAGGTTCATTTGCCGTGCTAAATTCTCCCTTAGTGTACCCGAATAGGCATTGGAATGTGACGACTAGGAGATTTTCACAGTAACTTCATTACAGTGTTAATGTAAGCCTACTTTTGGTAATAATAAATAAACTTAAACTTAGATATGGTATATGGGTCCAGTAGATTTGCAACTGAGTACAGTACTGTGCAGACAGTGCTGTAAGAAGGCATGTGATCTAGACCAAGGGTCAGTATGATGTTGACCTGTGATGTGTTCAAACATAAAGATGGAGATATCTCCTTGCCTGTACCCCTTCCTGCATACCTATATATAGTTTCAAGCAATTAATTAAGACTTGCTGTTAACATACAGAAGATTACAAAGACATTTCCAACAGACACATTCTATGAACAACACTATCTAAACACCATGCAACTCCTGATACAAGATTACTGGATACCTAACAAGTCAATAGTCAGTATTTTTCATTGTGAAGCTTTATATTAACTTGAAACTTCCATGTATAAGTTACAAAATGTTTGCTGCAGCATCTCCTGAAGGAAATGTATATATAGATTCATTCCTTTGGACAGAGCCTTGTTAATTTGATCAGGCAGACAGTTAAATATTAGCAATGTTCCCATGATTACAGCAATATTTCCATCCAACCCTGCACTGTACTACAAGCTGGGAAAGGGGGCTTAGTCCGTCTAGGGTAGAGATGAGGAGCCACAGGAGATGCCGGCTAGAATATTGTGTCCAGTAATTGTGAGCCGCTTTTAGGGGCAAGATTTCATAAAGTAAGCTGGGGGGGAGAATGGCAGAGGGTGGGGGGTGGTGTTGTTCTGTGACTCGATGGGATAATCGGGCTAAAGTACGTGAATCCTGGGGCTAAGAGCAGGCTTTTCCAGGCAATCTAAAACTGGAGTTGAAGTAGTTAGTAGCACTTTTCTTGTGCATTGTTTATTTGTTACAATAGATAGTTTGTTTAGTTATTAAACGTGGTGGTCGACATCTCTTAAGATATCACATGCTCATAATCCTATCGCTTAAACTCTAAAAGATTTATAGTGATACAATCAATAAATTTGTGATGTTGGTTTTAATCAGGTGATATTGCTTTTGTTAATATAAGTCATCTGCCTTATGATGTTGCAGTTACTTACCATATTAGAATCTTTAAATGTTTAAAGTTCAGGTTGAGCCTTTGGAAGTGGAGAAAATTAATGTTTAGTTACAAAACGAATCTGACACTCAGAACGTTATGACTGAATTGCATGATTGTTAGATCCTGGGTTGTGATCGCAGTTCATACGCAGATCGATAGTGCCAATTATTTTTCATTCTGTCATGGGATGTGGACATTGTGGCATTGACCTGACTGTCCAATGTGTGGAATCCTCTAAGTTGTGAACAAGTTGTGAATGTCGCATTCGCCCATTCTGCAATTGTTTTGTGCTGCTCAAAGCAGATGAGTTGTGTGCCAAATTTCAGCAGATGGTTTTCATTTACTGTTTTATAATGGCGTAACTCTCGCAGACTTGCAACAGTATGTGGATCTGCTATGTTAAACTTTAATGTGCCACATGGACATTTTTGGATTCTTTGGCCTAAAACTCTGAATTCACTAAATTATGATCCAGAATATAATCCAACATTGCTATAAACAATGGGGAAGCTCGACTGGTCTAAAAGCTTCATCTTGTCGAAATTTGATTTCCTCTATTTGTGAGCATGTGGCTTAAAATGGAACCAAGGAAATCAAGTTGTATTGTGGTTTTGTTGTACAATATTTTTATGTCTTAAACAAAGATTGCGTGTATTACAGAGGAAGCAAATTGTCCAAATAGTTAAATCAGCATTGGTTGTCATCTGCACTGTGTTACACTCAGTGCTATCTGAATGAATACCACAGCTGGAAATCATTAGTGCTGTGATGCTCTGTTTCCCTTCTTTTAAATTGCATTTTGGACCAAAACAATCTTCAGTTAAAATCCTGTCATCTTAATTCCCTGCTCCCGCTCTGACCCCTCTGTCTTCAGTCTCTGGTATTGTTCCAGTGAACTCAATGCAAGCTGGAAGAAAAACACCTTGTGAAAAACTATTTGGGTAACTCTTTCAGAGAACTGGCATGACTTCAGTGGGCAGGATGGCAGTCTTAATTTTGTTGTGAAATAATACGATTTTCAGTTTAGGAGCTCCCATCAGAATCATGGAATCACCTAACCTCTAATTGTGTGATGAAGTTTTCTAAGTCCACTTCCAGTTTCTCTCTTGATTGGGGCAGGGTTCTGGGAGGACTGGCAGAGCCTGGTCCAAGTGGGCAGTATGATGGCACAGTGTTAGCACTGCTGCCTCACAGCACCAGGGCCTCTTTTTTTCTAGGTCTCAGAGCACCAGGAACCCAGGTTCAAATCCAGCCTCGGGTCACTGAATGTGTAGAGTTGCACTTTCTCCCCGTGTCTGCATGGGTTTCCTCTGGATGCTCCGGTTTCATCCCACAGTCCAAAGATGTGCAGGTGAGATTGATTGATTGACCATGCTAAATTGACCCTAGTGTCAGGAAATTAGCAGGGTAAATGTGTGGGGCTATAGAAATAGGCCTAGGATGGGATGTGGTCGAGACAGATTTGGTGAACAACCTCCTTCTGTACTGTGGGGATTCTAAGTGGTTACATTTTTCAGCTTGAGAATAGAAATTTGATTGCTGGCAGGCTCTTTCAGCATGGCTGTGGGGGGCTGTTGTAAAACACACTAACGTTATATCACGCCATAATGTCATAGCATTCTCAAGAATGTTGTTGAGAATTGTGATTTCTGGATCTTGAGCTCCCACTGGTGACCTTGCAGATGGTGAACATGGGCTCAAGATTTTACTCTTTTTTCCCTAATCTTGTTCACTTTCTATATTTCTAGAGGGTGATGGTGAACAGATATGCTGTCTCTTGTTGCAGCCTAGGACCGTATCACGGACTGAACTTGGCTCAGTGGAAATGCCATCTGATGCCAACAGAGGATCCCCCGAATGCAGTTCCTTTTTTGCTTTGGGTAGATTTGTCATATATCAAACAGGGGTGGGATGAGATTTTTTCTTTTGGAATACTTTTTGACTGAAAACATGAACGAGGCAGATTCAAAGTAACTTTTAAAAGGGAACTGCATCTTTAGTTAAAAATGGAATAACAGACTTGGAAAGTTGGACCAATTGGATAACTCTCTAAGAGAACTTGCACTGCCAAAATGGGTCAAATGATGGCCACAATGTTGTCTGGGAATGTGGCCAATGTGTGCTGTATATATTGCTTTGACAAGATGTCTATTTGATTGTTACAGTGATCAATGCTGGGTAAGAAAGTAATTTGACTTTTAATTTATGACGCCACCTTCAGAAAGCCAATATGGGCAAAAAAGCAAAAATAAGTTATCTGACTAAGTAAATCAGTTTGACACCTCATCATGCACTAAATTCTGGTCCAGCTACTCCAAATTCCATCGTGTGTGTGTGTGTGTGTGTGTGTGTGTGTGTGTGGTTTACGGGACTGTGGAGAATTAATTGTATTTTTAATGGTGCACTGCATTGCAGCAAGCAATCATATTTGAGATGCTAACAGTGTGGCGTCTCTTAAATCATTTCCATGAAGTTACAGTGACTATCATGTAAAATGATCTTAGTGAACTCTTTCTGGAGGCCGGCATTTGTTACAGTAATGACATGTTTTGGAATAGTACCAGTTGTGTGGAGACTTGTGTCATGTGCAGGGTTTCTTTTCATTTTCTTCTAACTTATATGCCTGCCAGACATTGGGAATCATACACCAATGAACTTTATTTCTTGATTTAAAAAATATTGTTGATCTATAATTTCCATGGATTCAATTCTGGGTAACAAATCGTATTTTCCATTTGCTTTCTTTTGAAGTGACGTTAAAGTCCTGCTTTATTCGACTTCTAGTCTCTGCTTTTCTTTCTCTCTTTGACTTTCCCTGCTGTGCTCGTTATCTCTCTTTTCTCTCTAGCATAGTTAGTGAGTAAAGCGGGTGACCTTTTCTTTTCTGGTCAAAACTATATGCTGCTCTGAATCCACAGAGAGCAAATTCTGTCTGTCCAACTACCTACCCGCTGCTTTATCATTTACATTTTGGAATTCCTTCAGGCCTGCTTTCCATCAGGCTTCCAAACTCTCGTTGTGTGTAATTGTCTGGAGTCGCCCTCCTTCGTGTTCACTGTGCCTCCTCCACTCGATATGCTGCAACCTATCTCTGTTTGGGTGATATCCTGGGGATGTAGTAATATACCGTGAAGGAGTTTGATGAAGCAGCTGAAAATACCAGCAGCAGTGGCCTAATGAAGTAGGCACAGAAGTTCCCAATCACCCAGTGGATGCCTCTGGAACCATATACCGGAGGTACAAGTAAAACTTCAAGTGTGTAAAGGATTGAAATTCCATTTAGTTTATACATTATCAGTGAGGATTTGTACTGGGGAAAGCCATTAGGGATTTTCTATCTAATAGACTGTTAGCAGTGGTCACAGTCAACGTGAGTCATCAGTATCTCTGTTGGAAAGTGCTGTGGTTTGAAATTTAAAGCAAAAGTGCTGAGCTGTGGTCGAATTATGCAGATTCTGCAGCTCTGAGTTTTACTCTTAGAGTCTAGCGTCTTGCACAGAAATCAAACGTGACCATCCTCTCTATCTCTCTCGCTCTTAATGGCTTTCCTCGGCAAAATACTAAATGAGTTAAAGAGTCACTGAAAAGTCAACTTTCTGGTGCAGCAAAACAACAAAGAGAAAAGGCTTCCTTCTGTCAAATTATAACTTGAACAGTTGATTTGCCATTTAGTCCCTTCCCTAACTGGTGCAAGTGTTCCCTTGGCTTTCAACAGTTTATTCTAGTGAAAGTTATTAAATGGAATAGTGTTGACAAATTCCCACTTCTCTCTTGAAAAGTCAGCATACTTTGACTGTACACTTCATCAGAAATGTTGTTTACCATTCTGCAGCATTGACTTGCTGTCCTGATTGTCCATTTATGAGTGACCTCAGTAGCTACTGAGTGCTTCTGCTCCTCAAAACAAATTACTCTAAGCTCCCATTTTATTTTGGTGGAGGGAGAGGGTGGTGCATTATAATTTTAATGTTATGGTCCTGCACAGATTTTCTCCAGCTATCTCAAACAGTCTAAATGTATAGTATTATACATATATCCCTCTGTACAGCATAGAATTTGTTCTGGTGACAAGAATGTCAGTGGTTGCAAACAAAGATAAATTACTGCCTATGGTCCATGGACCTTTGCATGGTCCATGTCCCGTCTGTTACGACTCCCATGGCGGGTGAGAAGGGAAAATTCCACCCTCTGCGTCCACTGCTTTTTAAGGAAGAAAGTTCCAGAGAATCATGACCCTTTGCAAGAAACAATTTCTCCTGATCACTGTCATTAAATGAGCAACCGCTTATCTTTAAACAGTGACCTCTAGTTCAAGATTTTCTGATAGAGAGGATGTTTTGTCCTACGTCCAATCTGCCAATACTCTTCAGGATCTTAATGGCTTCACCTCTTACTCTTTTTCTAGATCGGTTAATGTGGTGTCCCGGGCTAGTTTACATTCTGAGGTGATCAGCAAGGAATTTTCTGCCTTTTTGTTCTCTCTATTTGGCCTGGGTTTTTAGTGTGTTTTTGCCAAGAGAAGTGTGTACTGTGAAACATAACACGCCACAATTACAGAGATCGGCTGGGTGGACTAGTAAGCCTTTTTATGTCGGGCCTTTTCATGTGAGTCAAGATATTTCCTGCTTTGTATTTTTGTGGAATATTTAGATGTAGATCATTTCTTACGTCAGGGTCAATTTATTCAGAAGCTCTGCTATGTGATAAGTATATCACATGCAAATAGCGATGTATAAAAGTCACAGATTCTGTATTCAGGTCTTCTCACAGTCAATGGGTTGATGGATCAAAAGTTTCCTTTGATTGCTATCAAGCAAAGACGGAAGATTCTAAGTGTGGCCGTAGGTTTGCCATTGTTAGAATTAGCAAAAGCAAAGGAAGGTTAGAAAAGGCAGCAACTCAGGTGCTGAGACAGAATAAAAGGTCATTTCCTCATTCTTTTTGAATGATTAAATGTTGAAAATCATAGAAGGGAGGGAAAGAGAACCTGGCTAACATCCATCAAGTTGAACTAATACTAAGCAGATTAATGTATATCAAATTACAATTTGTTGTTGCTCTGACCAATTGCGCTGTTCAATTGTGCTTTTTTTATATCTGTGCCATATTAGTGCTGTCCATCCGCGTATGTGAGTTCCAGCAGTAACACCAACCACCAGGCAGCGTTGAGCTCTTTCCTCAAAGGCTCTCCTCGCCTCTCCCTGCAACTCCTACATTTTTGTATTTTGTATCGATTGTATGTACTTCTCTGAATCTACAAAAGTGGAAAACATCAAGTTCATTCAGGTTTTTTTTAAAACCTAAAAGCAGAGATGGTGGTATTATGCACCTGAAGCCAAGTCACATGCATGCTTTTCGTTTGAAAAATGCTGCCATTAACTATTCAACTGCTATACACTTATAAATATCACCAAAGGGGAGATGGTAATGATATTGTCACTGCACTCGTAATCTAGAGATCAGGATCATTCTCTGGGGACCTGGGTTTGGAGCGTGTGTATTTATGTATGCCTGTATATGTGTTTGTGTGTCTATCTATTTGTGTCAATGTTTGTGTGTATATGTGTGTGTATATATATATATATATATATATATATATATATATCTATGTGTAACTGTGTGTTTGTGCGTCTATGTGCGTCTGTATGTCTTTGTGTGTGTGTGTGTGTGTGAATCATATCAATTAGTAAACCTCTATGACTCTAAAAGAGAACCAATATTCTGTTTTATATTGCTTCAGAGTGCAGGCTAAATTAATGCACTTTGAATTTACAAGATTTGTGTTTGCCTTATCTATGCCTTCCAGCTTTTTTAATGACATGTATTGATTGTTGGGAATGAAGAAATTTCATTCAGCTTGGCCTGGAGCCACTTGTATTAAGCTCCTACTTGTACTGAGAAAAATATTACTTAGTGCAGCAGGAAGCCTCTCACTTGGTGTGCTTGTTATACAGGGTAAGTACTGCAGTGTCACATGCTGAGATGTGCCAACAGCAGCTGTCATGTCGTCTGATAGCAAATGGTTGTGCAAAAAGAGCTGTTGAACTGCATTGGCCAATCAAGCTATCTATTTGTGCTGGGAGATCTGACCTTGGGGAGAGAATAGTGAGATTGATAATTGCCAAAAAAAATCCAGAATTTGTAGATGCATTATTCTTCACCTTGTCTTTGAGTTTAATATTTGCATGCTGCAAGCTGCTAGCAGTGCGAGCTGATAATAACACAGGAAGAGCAATGGGCATTTGGGACCTCAGTGAAGGACAAGATTTATCTCCAGATTGCAAAAATAAACAGGGGAAGGGCTAAGAAAAAAATCAGGAAAAAATTATAATCAATTTGGATACAGAAAGAAAATTAAAGATATGATAAAAAAGACAAAATTAAAATGTAAGCGAACCAGTAGTAATGCATTACCTACAAGAATGAGGTGCTGCAGTTTAAATTGTTCCCTGTCCAGGCTGGTGAGACTGAATAGCATTGCAAGAACATAAATCTCACCATCTTTGCAGCTCATAGGTATATCTTTCCCACCACAAATTGCTGAACATTTTACACACTAATAATGGTGCATGTCATTAAACACTCATTATTCTGCCAGCAAATTCTGGCCCATTGAATATAACTTTTGAAAATGGTAATAATATAGCACAATTGGATGTACATTAGCAAAAAGTACATAATGCTGAATGAAGTGTGGCAACTTTTCTTATTATGTTGATCTACTTCCCCACTCAATTTCTCTCCATTCCATTGTCCCACCAGTTCTCTCTGTCCCAATTCTTTTTACACGTGCTGTTTTCCTCACAAAGCAATATTTTGTTACAAGTGCAATCTGGTGATTGTTCTCATTCAGTGATTGAAAGAGAACAACTCTTTGAATAACTGAATGAGAACAACCACCAATAATGGACTAATTAAAATCAATGATTTTCGAGAAGCCAGAAAACAAGGATGTGAATTTTAAACTCACGCTGCTGTTTGGCTCGGTGCCAGTGTATATCAGCAAGCACAGGGGTGATAGGACAGTGGCATTTGGCATGGATCATCATTTATCTGACAACATATTGGATCAACTTGACTACTCTTGGCATTATTATTCAAGATACTGAATTTTCTCTCCTAATATTTGCATAGTCTGACTTCATGATACCACTCAGTTAGGTCTCTTCACACCTTTAATTATCTCTTCTTCTCTACCTCCACAGATATTTTCTCATTTCAAATTCTGTAGCACCTTCAGGGACATCCATGTTGATGTATTGACTCAAATACTTCATCAGAATAACTTTACTCAACTTGGGAATTTGGCGTTTGTTTTCCTACCCCG
The DNA here is from genome assembly GCA_024679065.1 of Sphyrna mokarran. Classification (NCBI taxonomy): domain Eukaryota; kingdom Metazoa; phylum Chordata; class Chondrichthyes; order Carcharhiniformes; family Carcharhinidae; genus Sphyrna; species Sphyrna mokarran. The sequence continues at coordinate 69,710,470 of JAGIQG010000009.1, read as the reverse complement.
TTGTCTACCAATCTTGTTAAAGACTATTTAACAAGTGTCAAAATTAGGTGATGACAGAATTCATGGTTCTCATTGTATTCGATGATTCAGCAAAATAATCCACAACAGAATGGAATTTGAAATTGATCTTTTTTTCTCTGAAAATGTTTTGCATTTAATCTGAAGCAAGGGGAGACTTTGATATTAGCAACTCCTGAAACAAATGTGCAGATCGGCTTGTCTATATAGTGGCTGGTAATCTTTGGCATCTGTTTCCGTTTTCTGGAATGTTTGGTATGCAGTCATGTATACCAGTGTAACAGGCGCTGCATACAGTATCTACCATCATTTGTCAAAAAAGCAACATGTGGCTGAGGCCAGCTGTTGGCCACACTTTCAGTGCCTCAGAACTCATGTCAGAGGAATTTTACCCTGTGGAGCTTTTTTTTTTGTTCCCAGGATGTGAATGTCACTAGCAAGGCCCATAATTATTGCTCAACCCTAACTGCCTTTGAGAAGGCAGTGGCAAGCTGCAGTGACTCAAACCACTGCAGTCCCTTTAGTGAAGGTTAAATTGGGAGTTTCCAAATTCAACCCTTCGTAAACATGAGGCCATCCAAAACTCTTCTGCCTTTGTCTTAACCAATGTCAAATGCCACTGACTTGTCACCCCCATGTTCCTGAACTACACTGACACCCAGTCAAATAAACAATTTGATTTTCAGATTCTCATCCATAGTTTTCTGGCTTCTCGAGAATCATTGATTTTAATTGGTCCATTATGGGGTCCTATGTTCTGGAATTCCCTCTGTACAGTCCTCTGCCTCTCTACTGCATGTTCCTTCTTCAGGAATTCCTTGAAAACTACGTCTTTTACCAAGCTTTTGGTCATCAGTCCTAACAATTCCCTGTGTGTCTCAGTGTGATATATGCTTGAATTGTTTGAATTCAAATAATACGCTGCTTGCATTTTTACTCTTGCAGTTCATCTGGACCCTTATTGCAACTCTCTTTGTGCAAGCTGGATGTCAAAAATTTTAATAATTCTATCATTGAGTCATCCAAAGTGGCCATTATACAGTTTCAGGATATACCTGGTAAAGCTGACATTTTTGAAACAGTAGAATATTGGCCTTTGGTTTTAATTCATTTGAGTTGAAGGAGCCAATATTAAGTCAGCCTCATGTGAACACATCACTGAAATGTCAGTCGGTGAGTACATTTGAATCAGGAAGTTATGGAGAATTTAAGAATGGACAGCACAGAAACAGGTCAGGTCTCTGTCTGTATTTGTGCTGCACATGAGTCTCCTTCCCACCAGCTTCATCCTACTACTACACCCTTTTATTCCTTTTGCCCTCATGTACTTACTCAGCTTCCTCTTAAATGCATCTATGTGTTAAGACACTGATCAGAAACTCTAATGTATAGTCTGAAGCCAGACCAGACCCCAACAATTTTCTATTTTGGCATTAATGTGAGGGGAGGATGTTTCACTCTAGTTGAATTGTACTGACAAACCAGGGAACTTTTAATGAAAATGAACTTTGTTTAATAACATGGTTTAACTACAACAAATGAATTAGCTTAACCTTAGACAATTGAAAACTTAAATATAACAAGATACAATTCTTAACTGCTAACCTATCACTGTGAGTACCAATCTAGCAACGTTACCCCGACAGACTTAAACCCCTCTTTATACTTGGTTACGAAAATCATGCATACATGCCTGTGACTTAGGTTAATAGTCCTGGAGTTTTCAGAAAACCTCTGGAGGGAGGGAGAGAGAGAGAGAGACACTTGTTTCTTTTAGCAGGTCCAGACAGCAACTGCTTGTAATTTTAAATGAAATGAAACTGTTTTGTTCCTGCAAGTTTAGTGTCTCCCATTAACCACATGACTGTGTCCCTATTAATCAACCTAATCATAACTCACGTTAGTCTAAAATCTCAGGAGAACCTAAAAAAGCAAAAGGTGCCTTAACTCTGTAAAGTAACACATTACCAGCTAAAATCAGTTTTTAGCTTGCATTTATAACATCTGCTGCATGCTTACTAGACAATTGGCACTTGTAACAAAGTTCTGCCTCTTAAAGCGGCTCCACCTTAAAATATAGCAAAATAGTATAGTATCATCACATATGACATTCACCACTGTATGATTTACTTAATCAATTTGTACAGTTAGTGCAGTAATATCCTGGGCTGAAACAGCCTTGGCGCACACTGTCTGAGTAATACAAATCTGATCAGGAAATCAGTAGATAAGAAAAAGTTGTTGCCCTCTTGACTTTGAAGGCAAACATTCAAATCATTTTAATTTAGTTTTAAATTGTGATAATATTTTAAAATCTTAAAATTACTTTTTGTTTTGCATGTTGTATCTCATGGATGAAATGTGGCAGCTTTTGGATGCAGGAAGTTGAAATTTGAGACAAAATTTCTTCCCTTCAATCTAATTTTGAAATGCTTTCGCATCTACCCTTCTCCCAAACCAGCATCAATACATACAGAAATACTTTTCCTTGTACAATATGTTTGCTCAGTATAGGGTCATGGCCAGTGCAAGGCCCAAAAACAAAAACAATGGAGGAGATTTTCTGCTGTATGCACAGAGCACTGGCTGAGCAATAAAACTGCTTGCAGCTCTCCAGCTGCACTGCCAAGTTTTCTCCCCTGATAATCTAGCACTCTGTGTACAAAAATCTGGAGGTGTGGGATGGGACTGACAGAGCTGGCAGTGCCAGAGGGTAATGCCCAGGCATGTCCTTCTTCCCTGGAGACTATACTTACCAGCCCCTGGATGGATTCCTTTGATTGCTTCATGGTTTTAAGGAGCCTTTTTAAACTTTGCCAACGTGATGTGTAATTCTAAATATGAGGGTGCCCATATGGTGAGGAAGTCTGCTAATCATATTAAAATTTATTGAAATGCATTGAAATAAGATTCCTCCTCACAAGTAATTGGGAAATGAGATTGCATCAATGAGAATCTAACTTTCCAATTCTCATGACATTGTGTGCCTACATCACCATTTGTGCTTACAGTGAGTGCAGATGCAAAATGGCCCTCAGTAGGTGGAATCCTCCACTCCCACCAACAATGGGAAACATGGTGAGCTGAGACATAAAACCTGGGTGGCTTGTTCAGTTTCACCTCGGTGGGAGATGAGGTTGATATTTCGATCTCCCGACTTTGATGGTGGATTAAAGGCAGGCCGAGTTTCCTGCTTATCTATGTTGGGAACCAGATTTACATCTATTTGTATTTCATGAATGCTCATTAAATAGCCAACTCAGTGAAATAATGTTCTTGTCCAAATTAAGCACCATGCCAGTGGGTAATTAGGATGGTCTGTTTCCTGATTGTGTATATGTCAGCTCCAGTTCATCAACGATTTTGAGGTGCGCAGTTGTTGCTTTGCCTATCTGAAAGAGCATTGCTGCAAGATTTCAGATGCCTAGATCGCAAGCTGCACCAAGGCTGTGCATGGGAGGAATGGCCTGTGAGAAGAGGATAGATGGAGGCAGATCTTGGCATGAAGTGTTAGAACATAGGAGGAAAGGTGAAGAGAAAAGCAGGACTGGGGACGGGATGGGTGACGGACTGATAAGGACCAAAGTGGAGAAATGAAAAATAGTCCTGGGTCAAGAGTTAGGACTGTACAAGGAGTCTGAGGCTATGCTGTCAGGGGAATATTGAACAGACTGCCCTGAGGCTGAGGCCATACTGTCAGAGATATATTGAAGAGATTATCCTGGGGATGAGATCACACTGTCAGCGAGATATTAAACAGACTGTTCTGGGGCTGGGGCTGTTCTGTTGGGGGCATATTGAAGACACTGTCCCAGGTCTGTGTGGGCCATGTTTTAATGTCCGCATGGCACCAACGTCTTGGTCCTGATCTTGGATGAGAAAAGGCATCACTGGGCAGAATGGTTTGAAAGGTGTCGTCAGTCAACTAAGGCATTTGGTCCTTGGAGTTGGAGTCAGAGAGCACTGTAGCATTCAGAGAAGGCATCAGGAATTGGTAAGTTGCAAAGTCATGAATGGTCTCATGGTGTAACTCCCAGAAAGTAGGGGTGCAGGTAGCCTCGAGAAGGAGTAGAGTCAGATCAACAAAGGATATAAGCACATCAATGTTGAAGGGAATTGTGGGGGGAGGTGGATAGTCATGTGCACATGACCGGGTCAAGTGTAATGGCAGGAGGAGTAAGGTGAAGCCAAGCTGCTAGGAGTGCAATTCTCCTGATGCTTCAATGCAGGGGAGATGTTAACACTTTCATTGTCATCATATCATCTCAGGAAAGGTTGTCAATCTCAAGACAATGGTTAAAGCACAAGTTAAGTTAAACCATAATGAGTTATTTAAGAAATACTTAGATGGGCACATGAACAGAATGGGAATAGAGAGGTATAGAAAAACTGATTTAAAATGGGGATCATGAGCTTTGGGAGTCCCTGGGAAGTGTATAAATAGATGATGATATTGATGTACTTGTTTTTATCCTACAGGTGCTTTGGTCCACCTTGTCGTCTAACGAGGGGCATACACGCAATGGGTCATGAGAGGGCTGCTCTTGGATTTTTTTTCGAGAGTATCCTAGTGCTTCACGTCGTTAGCGTACGCTTTACCTGGACCATTTGATGGGCAACACGACAGCTCAGTGACTATCGCTGTGCTGTGCAGATACATGGATTTGGGCCTGTGTCTGTGGGAGTTTGCGCTTTCTCCCCGTGCTTGCGTGGATTTTCTCTGGGTGCTCCGGTTTCCTCCCACATCCCAAAGATGTGCTCTTAGGCTAATTGGCAAAACAAATTCACCCTAAATTGTCTCAAATTTGGTTTTTAATCTATAGATCTATAAACATGGACAGGGATCGCGGGTAGAGGTGGGAACATCAGAGTGGCGGCGCGGGCTTATTGGGCCGAAGGGCCTGTTTCCCGTGCTGTTTTGTTCTTTGTTCTTTGTAATTGTTGTCGTTTCGCCGTTTGAAGATGGTGTTTGACCTGGACAACACCAAATCTTCAAATACCAGCTCCCCAAATGCCAGCTCTCCATATACCATCTCTCATGCATGATTAATGCCAAGGTCACATCTTGATACTGAGCCTCAGGATGCCATCAGACATCAGAATGCAGAGATGATGTCACATGACAATATGAATGCAAATCTATGAGTTATGTTAGCATTGCCCTTACAGAGTGGGTCAGCAGGACAATCATGTGATCATCAACAAACACTCATTACTGGCAGTCGTTGGGAGTCTGCCAAGTTTACATCCTGCATGGCCTTGTCATCTGAGTGAGATGTGGCCTAGTCAGTTTTGACACAGCATTCAATGATATCTCAGTCCCTTCATAGAACCTAATGAGCACTCAGGATATGTGCTGGAGCATTATTTTCATATCATGATAATCTCGATGTTGTCCATCAAACAAAGTTCAATATATATATGTTGAACCCCAACCACTGATTGTACAGTGAAATCTATATTGATTGACATTCTGTGATCTAACAGAAGGATTCAGCCAAGCAATGCTAGGTAGCAGTTCAGCAGTTATACTTTCAAACTAGTGACCCTTATACACTGTCCAAAAGAACCCTATCAACTCACTTTTGGCAAATGTGTTATCCTACATGTAAAAAGCAATTAACTCGCAATATGAAGTAAGACTTGGAACTTGTTTCAGATAAGATTATTAAATATTAAACAGATCTGATGGTTCAAGCTTATTGAGGCCTGAATTATGCTGCAGTAATCTATACAACTTCCATTCTCATTCTGAGAAACCTGGATCATCATTTATGGTTCACATATATTTTAAAAGAACTTAAGGGCAGGATTCATAAACTGCAGAGCTGGTATTTGAGTGTTGATCTATTAGAAAATCTTTTATGATTGATAACAAACTGCATTACATTGCCGTTACTGCAGGGACTATAACTTCAGCTACCTCTCTGGTGCTTGCTGGCTGTCAAAACTTCCATTAAAATTGAAATACATTTTTAAAAGATCTCATGTACTTTCCATCCATTTATACTGTCATATCTAAAGCTGATTTTGTTTTATGTTCAGTTTCTTCGTTTTGTCCAAAACAAGTGTATGAAATATCTTTATATAAAATACATCATATCCCAGAGACTAGTTGTGCTGAGTATGTGCTGACTGCTCTAGTCACCAAGCACAGCATTCTGCAGCTCTTCTGAAGAAAACATTTTTGTAAAAGGAGTTATTTATTGAGATGTAGCCAACTTAGTGTGAGTAGGGCCACTCAAAAGTCTGATGGAAGCAAGGAAGAAGCCATTTTTGAGTCGGTTGGTATGTGACCTTTTGTATCTTTTATTTCTGAGAAAACAAAATATATATATCAAAATCAGAATGGTGTGACTCAATGGAAAACTTGGAAGTGATGGTGGCTCCTTGTCTTTTTATGTGGTTCAGATTACAGGTTTTATAGATGTTGTTGACGAAGCCTTGATAATTCATCACAATATATCTTGTAGATAGTTGGTTGGTTATATGCTTTACATAGTTGTCTTAGTTATGCTGGGCCAGCTGAAGCTTTTCTAGGAGGGATGTAATGCACAATGATTTATCCACATCGAATGCCTTTTCACATCAAAGTTAGAAGTCTTATTGCTAGACAAAGGTATGTTAATTTGCTGGTGAAATCTCTAAAGTGAATAATGTTATAGTTAAGCATTCAAGGGATAAATTGGATTTTTTTTTTGCTTTTATAAAGATGAGTGATGTTAGTGGAGACTTCACCAGTTTTTGTTTTCAGATGGAGGTCAGCATCAAGCAATCTCAAGGCAGGAAAGTGCATGGGTTGGAAAAAGAGTCAAGCTCCCTTAACTCTGACCCAGCAATCTACCGTAGCAATCTAGCAACCTCTAGAATGTATCAGTTGTATCAGTGTGATATTTTCTGTTCAAGTTTCAAAAATGTCATTGTATATCATTGTTAGAATATTAACCCTAGCTCTCCTATGGACTTTTGTTTTGTGCTGAAGCCCCTGTCCACTAAATCTGAGGTTCCCAAAACTTGGATGACAAGCCCCAGTGGGGTTCTCAAAACCTGGGTAGCAAGCCCTAATGGAGTCAGTACTGAGGCAGCAATAGCAACTGTTAAGGGAAGACTGCAACAAGAGGTCAGTGTTTTTGCCCTAACAGTTCATCAATGGGCCAGCATTTTGCTGCCCCAATTAATCAATCTTACAGTACCCAACTAACTGTTCAAGTCAGCGCTCTGATTGATTAGTTGGGGGCTTCCTTGGACACGCTCATAATGCAAGACACACTTTGAATGGTTGTAGAAGTTGCTGGGTTGTATAGACTTGTTGACAAGGGATTAACAAGCAGAAGGGTTTATTCTACAATCTTAGCAGCTCTTATATGCTGTATGGCTGCCTGTGCTGAAGAAGAACTCTGACACTGCCAACACGTCCCATGTCCACATCATCCTTACTTACCCATGATCATCTAGTCTGCAAACAGCCTTGTGACAAATAGAAACATAGAACATAGGATATGGAGATCATTTGTCTCTTTGAGCTTCCTCTGCCATTCATTATAATCATGGCAGATCATCCAACTCAGGAGCCTGATCCCATATCTTTTGATCCCTTTCACCTCAAGAGCTGTATCTAACTGCTTCTTGAAAACATTCAATGTTTTTGCCCCAATGCATTCTATGATAGCAAATTCCATAGGCTGACTACTCAGAGTGAATAAATTTCTCTTCATCTCAGTCCTAAAAGGGATAAGATAGTCCTAGCATTGGTGCTGAGCTTCCACATGTTTGGGAAGCACTGCATTATGAACTAAGATTGCTGAAAGCTCCTTCTAATAGGACCCCACTGAGCCAGAAAATAGGGGAATGGAACCCGTCAGCTGAGGCTTGATTTGAAGCCTCAGTCAGTCTGCACCAAACCAAGTTTATAATCCAGGCGTCAGAAATGCAGAGCAGATGGTGATCAAGAGACTGAAAAACTGTAATCTGAAATGTTATTAATTCAAATGTACAATCAGATATCATGAAAAGAAATTTGCAGTTCAATTATACCTTAATGTAACGAGACTTCCCAAGGGCACTTAACACAAAATGCAGAAAATCAAACACTAAGTTGGAAATGGGACAACCAATTTGAAATGCTTTTTAGATGAAGAGCAAGGGTAAGACAACATGAACAAAGTCTGGACAAAAAAAAATCAATAGCTTTGTGCTTCAATCTGTAAGCATAAATGACTACTTTGTAAAATCTCGTCAACGTGTGAAATTAGTGTTTGCATATTTATCCTGAGTTTTGCATGTTGCTAGACTTGATTGAGTGTAAGATAGTCATTTGTGGATTGGTCCAAATTTGTTTTGAATTGGCACTTAATTTGGATCTTGAGAATTTTGAAAGCTGCAGGGAAAACAAAGCATCCACCATGAAGTTAAATGCTCATCATACATACAAATTAAATCCATCACTTGCACAAATACCTGCAATACAATTGAGCAGGGTGACAATGCAATGAGAAAACCTGCTTGGTTTAATTGCTGTCAGCTTCTCCAATCCTTTACCTTGTTTCGAAGACAGTTTGCAATTATCAACATTAAGAATAATAGCAACGTTATAGCATTACAAAATTTGGCAACTCAACATGCTTAAACGCCAGTCAGTATATTCTCTGACATCAATTAAGTAAGGCCAATCAAACACTTGAAAGTATTACTTCATTAATGGATTTTAATTCAGTCATTTGTTTAATTTTAAGCATTAGCATTTTTCCAAGTTATGTGCACTGGCGAGACTTTATTCTGCTTTCATTTCACATTTTGTACACTTCTCATCATTTTCCTCATCTCCTCCCAAGCGGACCTTTTACACTATTAAGCACAACAAACACATTTAGAATTTTTCATATTTGTTATAGCTAATTTGTTCTGCAACAAGATGCTGAATGAAGTGCTGTGTTAGGGGATTTCCATGTGCTGAACTAGTCCAATTTGTAGTGTTTTGGCACCTGTTTCCTGTGGAAGAATTGCAGCAGATGAGCTGCATGATTCAGCCTCATACAATTAGTTGGTTGGCATAGAAACAAAAAATAGGAGCAAGATAGGCCATTGGACACTTCTTGCCTGCTCTGCCATTCAACATAATGATGGTTGATCTTTTATCTCAATGCCATACGCCAGCACTCCTCCTATAACTCTTGATACCTTTAGAGTCTAGAAATCTATTTCCTTATTAAATATGTGCAGTGATTTGGCCTCCACATCCTTCTGTGGCAGAGAACTCCATGGGTTTGTCAGCTCTGAGTGAAGAAATATTACCAAAAGAAATATTACTTTTGGTTCTGCAATAGGAAATAACCAGGTCTGCTGGGGTGCAATCCATCTAGCTTGTACAGATTTCATCTTCCCCAAGTATTGAGATTGGTGAAAAATTATTGTTTTTTTTTCATTGAATGCAAGCTCTTCCTTATGCATATACCACTCAGCTACAACTCACTGGGAACATCCACCTCTGAGACAGAAGATTGTGGGATCAAGTCCCACTCCAGAGACTTGAGCACATAATCTAGATTAATATTTTGGTGCAGTACTAAAGGGAGTGCTGCACCATCTAAGTGCTGTCTTATTGGTATAACGTTAAATAAGGCCTTCCTTGTCTCCTTAGGTAGATGTAAAAAACCCACTTCAAAATGCATTGGAGTACTTCCTAAAATTGTGACCAATATTTATCCCTCAACCAACATTATATTCATTACCAGGCCATTATACTGCTGTGAGAATGTGATTTGTGCAGGTTGGTTGTTACATTTCCCGCATTGCAACAGTGATGTCATTTCAAAGATATTTATTTGTTTGTAAAGAGCTGCAGGACATCTTGAGGTAATGAGAAGTGTATATAAAAGTATTCTTAATGTTGTAATTTTAAACAAGTCTTGGAAACCAAGACTTCAAATGGGATAATTTGCAAATAAAATGCTTCAATGCCTGAATGGCCTATTCCTACTTTCTTACTTTGTTGAGTGTTTTTTGAACTCCAGGGACTGTTAGTATTTTGTTCTTGCCCTGTGACGATTTTTCCTCTGTCATTAAGAACTCAATTTCCATGGAAGTTATCCAGCATTTGAAATACAGTAAATGGAAACAAAGGGGAAAATGAGTGTCTGTAATGAATTGAGACTGTTACACATTGTGATACTCAGTTCACATCCCTTTGACCTCTTGCCAACATTCTGCAACATTGAATTGCAAATCTGTGCATTTTTCCAAAACTTCAATCCCTGAAATAGCACATGAAAAACTGAAATTCATCCTTGAACTAGCTAGGAATTCAACAATTAAAGCTGCATTGGTGAAGACATGCCAACACTCATAGTTGCATTGTCACCACCGTGAGAGGAACTTCCATGGTATGAAACGGCCCCAAAGCAGATGGCTCAATGTGCAGTTGGAAGAATTCAGAACCATACAAGTGGTTTGTTAATTGGTTGACACAGAGATTGGTGAATAACAACTTGCATATTTTAACTGATTGTGAGCTCTTCCTTATACATACATCACTCCACTGTGACTCAGCAGAATATCCATCTGAGGCAGAAAGTTATGGATTTAAACCCCACTCCAGAGACTTGAACACACAATCTAAACCAATACTTTAGCACAGTACTGAGGGAGTGCAGTACTATCTGAATGTTGTCTTTTTGGTGAAACATCAAATAAGACCATCAATGTATGCCAGAAGTCGCAGGTTTTAGTCCAGACATGGCCTCAGCCTCCATTTCTTCCCACTCCTCTCTGAGGCTAACAGACTGAAAGAATTTTGAGGCTGCCTATTTTCTCTGTTTTCCCTTACCGGGAACTTTGTTTTTAACTTTTCCCTGTTCTCTTTTGCCTGTGTTTTTTTTAGCTTCTTCCATTTTCTCTCTCTCTCTCTCTCATTTCTCCCAAGGTTTTGGTGCCCTTTGAGCTTTTGTTTTTTATGCAGCTTTTTGTCCTCAGCCCCAAGTCCCATTGCTTAAGCACATGGGCGTGACAAACAAAAAAAAATTTAAACTGTGCATGTGTGTCTCTTTCCAGACGGTGCATGCACGGGAGGCCAAGATTCATTGGGTCTTGGAGGGGTCAACCACAAAGCTGAAGACAAAAATTAGTTTTGGTTTAATTACATGAATTTTTTAAATATTGCATCTTTCTTTGGAGGGGGTCTTCATGGGACATCAGTGTGCCAAGACACACTGATTAGAAACTCTTAGCCAGATAACCAATGTTGGACTTTTGAATCAGAGAGAGCATCAATGTCTGCACCCATGTATTTCCCAGTCCAACTCTCAATGGCAAGATAATGTCATTTTTGAGAATGAACACTGTGTTGTGTAATGATTCAATATGTGTTTGTTAGAAAGGTGCAGGGACCAACGTTATTTATTAAAAAGAGAATCTTTGTGTATGTTGCAAGACCAACTGTGATGAATTATAGTGGGATATTTATTGCATCCAGTCCCATCTGTCTCATCCGCCTTACCATGTTATCTTTAAACCCACCTGCTGCTACACTTTCCGTGATCTTTCACAAAGGAATCAAAAGTTGGGGCTTTCCATCTCCATCAGCAATTAATATGGAGAGGCAGAAAATCAAGCTTGAAAATGTTGCAGTGGAAACTCCAAAGCTTCTCTTCATTGGGAAATCCACTCGGGGAATTCACCAATGACTCTAACTCTGAAATTCCCTGTAGGGTTCTGAGTAAACAGATCTTATAATACAAATGCCTTTTTTTAATCTGGCAGCAGCAAGAGAGAAGACAGAACTCTGTAAGAAGTCTGTTTCACTATGAATTTTTAACTTGTCACATGATATGGTTTGGAAATGATCCAGAATTATAGGCTGATTAAGTATTTTGTTTCTTAAATAACAGGTGCTGGTCAGTTGTGAAGAATTAAGTTGCTAAAAACCCATAAGATACAATACTTGTCTTTTAACAGAATGTTGCTATTTAACATGAATCAAGGCAAAAAACTCTATTGTGCAGCAATAAAAAAGGGGTTAATTAGAAATGTGGAGAGACCGACATTTTAAAACGAGGGATTTTTTATGAATTCCAATATTAACTGTGATCAATTATAGTGGGATATGTTCTTTCACCTGTATCACTTGGGGAATTTTACCTTCAGTAAGTAGCTGAAAAAAGATGAATTTCATGTATGTATGCTAAGGTTTGCCAGTTTCATCCATGTTAAAATTACCAAAGTCTGCTGTCTCCTTTTTACTTTGAATATGCAATTCACACACCATCAAATTGTAGAGCTCCTTGTCACTCACACATTACACTTATTATTTAATCATGCATCTTATGCAGGCAGTACTCACACAGATTTGCTTTTATTGTCTGCCATATTTAAACAGTCACCTATATTCATGTAAATGAAGCGTTGTCTTTCTGGGGTCAGCCATGGTTCTGGGGGCTAGTGGATTTGATTCCCACATCCGAGTCTTTGAGTTTTACATTCCTGTGCAACACTGAAGGAATGCTGCATTGTTGCAAGTGTAATTTTTAAAATATGTTAAACCAAGCCCCTGTCTGCCTTCCTAAGTAGAAATAAAAGATTCCATGTCACTGCATGCTAAATCAATAAAAGATCCCATATCACTACACTACAAAAGAAAACATGAATTCTCTTCTCAACCAGCATAACTTAAATAAATGATCTGGTAATTCTCTCTGCTGTCTGTGGTACCTTATTAGATACACATTGGCTATAATTTCCCCTACCGTCATTCCACTTAAGAGGTATTTTATTGGCTGGAAACATTTTGGGATGTCTTGGGATTATGGAAGGTGTTCTATAAATGGACTCAACTCTCCTCAGCATGAGGATTTTAACAACTAGTCCAAAACAGTAACCTTCTATATGAAGTGCTCTAACCTATGAAATCCATCTATAGCAATAATACACATTATTCTCAAACTTATATTTTAGCTACAATCCGACATAGACTGTTTTGATTAAAATATACTAATAACGTTGTGCCAGTCAGAGTTTTATGACATGTGAGTTAGCTTGTTTGTTGATTAAAAGCAACTAAAGCTTTCCTTCCAACCTCCATTGAAATTGGTTGCTATATGTCATTCTGGAGAAGGTACTTTCTCACAATAATTTCAAGCAAATTAAAGAATACGGGGAGCACTAACTTGTGATTAGTTAATCCATAGTTTGGTGAGACATCTCCCAAACTGAGGGCTATTTTTGATGGGCCTAGCCAGTGGTGTGAATAGTGAGATGTCCCCCTTCCCACAACCCTGGTCCCTGTGCCTTGTTTCCATGTCATTCCCACAGTGTTATATTTGAAATGGATCTACTGCTTCAAGATCGGTCTGCCAGTTAGGAAAGATCTGTTAACACAGTAAGAATGATGCTGCTAAATTAAATTTGGGTTTTACTTCCAGGTTTCTGTAAATAATTGGTATCATTTACCAAATCATATGATATAAATCATATTTCATGATATAAATATCTAAAACATTATTTCAAAGATATACTTAGCAGTAAGAAAAGTGGCAGAATTTCTCTCATAATGATAGTCTCAAAAGTATCAACAGGAATTTGTTTTTATGCTAGGCATGTGGGATTCTTTCAAGGGAATACTGAAAATGTTGCAAGAAAGGTATGTGCCGGCTAAGAGGAAAGATGGGAAAGGTAGGATTAGAGCCGTGGATTACTAGGGATATTGAGGACTTGGTTAGGAGGAAAAGAGAGGCATATGTTAGGTCAAAGCAGCTGGAAACAGCGTTGGAGGAATACAGAGAGAGTAGGAGGGAGCTCAAACGGGGAGTTAGAAGGGCAAAAAGGGGGCATGAAATGGTTTTGGCGGATAGGATTAGGGAAAATCCAAAAGCTTTTCACTCCTATTTTAGGAATAAAAGGGTGGTTAGAGGAAAAATCGGATCTCTTAGGGACAGAGGAGGGGAACTGTGCTTAGAGCCCGAGGAAATGGGGGAGATCCTGAATGAATACTTTGCGTCAGTATTCACGAAGGAAAGGGGCTTGTTGACCGGTCCTGTCTCTAAGGGAGCTGTAGACCAGTTGAGGGAAGTATCCATACCGAGGGAGGAAGTGTTAGAGCTTCTAGGTAGCATTAAAACTGATAAATCTCCGGGGCCTGATGGCATTTATCCCAGGCTGCTTAGGGAGGCACAAGGTGAAATTGCTAGGCCTCTGATGCAAATCTTTGTCTCTTCTTTGGACACAGGTGAGGTCTCAGAGGACTGGAGAATAACTAATGTTGTACCGTTGTTTAAAAAGGGTAGTAGGGATAACCCTGGAAATTATAGGTTGGTGAGTTTGACATCAGTGGTAGGGAAGCTGTTGGAGGGGATTCTTAGAGATAGGATGTATAGGCACTTAGAGCGTTGCGATCTGATTAGGGATACGCAGCATGGCTTTGTTAAAAGGAGGTCGTGTCTTACAAATCTGGTAGAATTTTTGAGGAGGTGATGAAAACAGTCGACAAAGGCGAGCTGCTGATGTCGTCTATATGGATTTTAGTAAGGCGTTTGAGAAAGTCCCTCATGGGAGGTTAATTGAAAAGGTCCAGGCTAATGGGATACAAGGACAGGTAGCTAGATGGATAAGTAACTGGCTTGGTAGTAGGAGACAGAGAGTAATAGTGGAAGGGTGTTTTTCCAGCTGGAGGTCGGTCACTAGTGGTGTGCCGCAGGGCTCGGCACTGGGACCTCATCTATTTGTAATATATATAAATGACTTGGAAGAAGGAGTAAGTGGAGTGATCAGCAAGTTTGCAGATGATACAAAGATGGCTGGACTTGCGGATAGTGAGGAGCATTGTCAGGCAATACAGCAGGACATAGATAGGCTGGTAGCTTGGGCAGATAGATGGCGGATGGATTTCAATCCTGATAAATGTGACGTGATGCATTTCGGGAGAAAGAATGTAGGGAGGAGGTATATGATAAAGAGTGGACCTATTAAGAGTATAGAAACACAGAGGGACCTGGGGGTGCAGGTGTATAAGTCTCTGAAGGTGGCAGAGCAGGTGGAGAAGGTTGTGAAGAAAGTATGTGATATGCTAGCCTTTATAGGAAGGAGTATAGAGTACAAGAGCTGGCCTTTAATGTTGCAGTTGTATAAAACATTGGTTAGACCTCATTTGGAATACTGTGTCCAGTTCTGGTCGCCTTACTACCGAAAGGACGTAGAGACTCTGGAGAGAATGCAGAGGAGGTTTACCAGGATGCTGCCTGGTATGGAAGGTCTGAGTTACGAGGAGAGGTTAGGCAAATTGGGGCTGTTTTCCTTAGAAAGACATAGACTTAGAGGAGATCTAATCGAGGTGTACAAGATGATGAGGGGTATAGATAGAGTAAACAGGGTTAAGCTTTTTCCTCGGATGGACTCGAATAGCACAAGGGGTCACGGGCTTAGGATGAGGGGGGTAAGGTATAATTTGGATGCTAGAGGGAGTTTTTTCACACAGAGGGCAGTGGGGGTATGAAATGCACTGCCAAGTGGTGGAGGCAGGCACTCTGGAGCTATTTAAGAAATACTTAGATGGGCACATGAACAGAATGGGAATAGAGGGGTATAGAAAACTGATTTAAAATAGAGGTCATGACCTTCGGAGTCCTTGGGAAGTGTGTAAATAGATGATGATGTTGATGTACTTGTTTTTATCTTACAGGTGCTTTGGTCCACCTTGTTGTCTAACAAGGAGCATACACATGATGCGTCGTGAGAGGGCTGCTCTTGGATTTTTTTCGAGAGTATTCTAGTGCTTCACATTGTTAGTGTACGCTTGACCTGGACCATTTGATGGGCAACATGACAGCTCAGTGACTATTGCTGTGCTTTGCAGATACATGGATTTGGGCCTGTGTCTGTGGGAGTTTGTGCATTCTCCCCGTGCTTGCATGGGTTTTCTCCGTGTGCTCCGGTTTCCTACCACATCCCAAAAATGTGCCCTTAGGCTAATTGACAAAACAAATTCTCCCTAAATTGTCTCAAATTTGGTTTTTAATCTATTGATCCATAAACATTGACAGGGATCACAGGGAGAGGTGGGAACATCAGGGTGGCAGCATGGGCTCGTTGGACCGAAGGGCCTGTTTCCCGTGCTGTTTTGTTCTTTGTTCTTTGATCTATAAACATAGACAGGGATCATGGGTAGAAGTGGGAACAGTGAGGTGGCGCGCAGGCTCGTTGGGCCAAAGGGCCTGTTTCCCGTGCTGTTTTGTTCTTTGTTCTTAAACAGAAATCTGAATCTCAGAAGAGAGCTAGTACTATATTGAGCACATGATCTCTCTGTATATTTCTCCCACTAAGCTCATTATCTGTCTCTGCATCGGATGGTGAGGATGGATTGCTGCATTTTGCATGGGCAAGCTGGACTGAATCATTCTTCCTGTTGGAAAGGATTAAAGGCATAGGAGCCAAATTTGGGCAATTGGGACTGGCTGGGAGGGCACATGATTGGCATGAACCAGTTGGGCCTAAGGGCCTGTTTCCATGCTGTATTGTTCTTGACTTTATGAGAATGTGTCTTTATTAGTTCACTGGTGAGCATTCTCATAGAATTTTACATGATAGATAGTGGCTTTTCGCCCCATTGTGCCTATACCACCTTGCAGAGTCCCAGTGGGTCCCATCCCCTGCAGCTCTTTCCTCCTAGCTTGGCACTACTTTGTCCTTTGATTCCCAAATCTGCTTCCACTACTCTTTTGGGTAGTGAACTCCATATCATCAAAACTTGCTGAGTTTATATATTAGCTGGGTAGATAGGAGAGACCTTTTTCCCCCTTAGTAGAGAAGTCATATTATTAGCCCATCTGACCAGCCCATCTATATTCTCCTGTAATGTAAGACTATTTGTCTCTCCACCAATTTTTGTATCTTCCATAAAGTTACTGATCAGCCTTCTTACATTCAAGCCTAAATCATGCCCAAATCTTTGATTAAAAAAGTAGAACTTTTTGGCATAGCCTGGAAACGTTCAATCCATTATATCTGTGTTGACCATCAAGCACCTACAAAATCGGATTGCACTTTCCATCACTTGGTCGATAGCCTTGTATGCCATGAGTTTTAAGTGCTTATCCAAATGCTTCTTAAATGTTCTAAGGATTCCTGCCTTTCCTACTCCTTCAGGCTGTGAGCTCATGATCCTCTAAATGAAAAAAAATCCTCAAATCTCCTCTAAATCTCCTACTCCTTGCTTTAAATCTATGCCCCCAGGTTTGTGACTTCTCTACTCAGGGGGAAAAAGTTCTCTCCTATCTACCCAGCTACGTCCCTCATAATTTTGTGCACCTCAATCCCCTTCCCCTCTGCTATAAGGGGTGTCTTTTAGAGCAAGCCAAACTAACTCAAATTAACTCAGGGACAAAGTAAAAGGGGCAGCTCCCCAAAAAGAGGGGGAACAGCCCGAACAGAAGTACAAAGGAAACTGAAAACATCAAATCAAAATGTGATTAAAGGGGTCAGTGATACACTCCAGTCCCTGCGGTGTCCCGCAGGCGTTGAAGCCAGTCTCTATCATAGCTGAAGACTCAAATTATCTTCATTCTAATGAGCTGTAGTGAACACTTAATGTGAGGAAATGTGTTGTTTTTGTAAAAAGAACTCCGTGTGTCTTGGTGCAGTGCGAGACTTAATTTGGTTTATTTGGTTTGCCTGAAAGAGAGAGCGAGAGTTGACCGCTTTTCCAAATTCGCACCCTGCCTACCTACTCCAAATGTGGAGATGCCGGCGTTGGACTGGGGTAAACGCAATAAGAAGTCCCCTTTCGGGCAAACCCCGAAAGCTAGTGGGTTTACTATCAAATAAACTTGTTGGACTTTAACCTGGTGTTGTGAGACGTCTTACTGTGTTTACCTACTCCAGAGTAGGTTGTGTGTGTCTGAGCTTCTGCCAGGAGTTCTCTCCCTCTCTCTCAGACATCCAAGACGGGGGGGGGAGTGAGATCAGGGTGGGAGGTAATCTGCGGCAGTACGATCCGGAGTGGATCTGGATGCGGAGCGGAGTTTGATGACTGTGGAGTGGGAGGGGAGAAGGTGGCGCTGGCCAGCAGCTGTTGCTCGTTAGGCAGAAAGCTGGGGCAAGCTTCCACGAGGCTGCCAGGCAACGGCAGAGAGAGAGAGAGAGAGAGACAAGAAAAGGCGACCTCTCTGCACTCCAGCTTTTGGTGCTGGGAACGAAACATGACTTTTTGAGCCGGTGGATTGTGTTTTTTTTTTCCCTTCTCGCCAATGATTTCTCCGTCTCCTGTGGAACTCTTGCAAGCCCCGATCTGGAGCCCCGATGTGGGCACTCACGGCATGTTCGACCGCAAGCGCTCGGCAGTGCGGAACATCCAGCGGAGCTTGGTGCTGGAACTGCTGGACGAGCCCAATGTGGCCCTGCAGAGCTATCAAGCCCGGTGTCCGGAGGAAAGCAACTCCTCGGTATGTGTCTGAGAGAGAGGCGAGGCTTGATTCTCACTGTGTGGGGGCTTGGTTACTGATGGCTGTATTGAGCAGATAGTTATCGCTGGATTCGCTGTATAGTTACATATTCCAAATAGCAAGTTTATTTTTCTATAATAAGGTTATTTCGCGGCAAATCCTGACTCTGCATCAGTGGTTGGAGGAGAGAAGGATTATATTTGAGCGGCATCTGTGTGAAATATACCTAGGACTGCATAATAATGTGTGTGCTGTATATTTTACTCGTATTAAGTAATAACTGGTTTTGGTTGAACTAACAGCCACTTGGTGTGCTTTATTCATCAGTCAAATTAGAAACGCCACTTTGTTTTTGTTGGCCACTTTAATTAAGCCAGAAATGTCAATTTTAATTGACCACTTATTCATTTAAGCTGAAAAAAATCACTTTGTTTTCATGGACCATTTCTGGAAGGCCCCTTTTGGCTTGTTTGGAAGAGGCTGTTACTGTTTTCCCCAGTGAGATGGCTGGTGGATGGATATTCGCCATAGCATTACTGATGAGAGTGTCTACACAGCATCATCACTCACTGCTCCATCCTCTCAGTTTTTGCCTCTCGCAGAGAAGGTCTTTCGCATATTTGAGTGCGACTTTTTACTGGAACAGTTCAGGCGTGTAACCGCTGAGGGGGCTGTTGTATTAGCTTTTTAATCAAATTGTAAATTCAGCAATTTGGGATTTGTATGTGTTTGCTGGGGAGGGCAAACGCAACATGGCATTTGAAAACTGCAGTTGGTTTAAAATCACCGAATGAGAAGTTTTAGTAATATTCTGGCGTTCATGACCAAATAGCTTCATTCTTCATTCCATCAAATCAAATGTGTTCGCAAACGGCCCGGCTGCGCAAAAATGTTACAAGCAAAATTCTGGTCCAGGTGGAGCTCCGAGTTCTTGTTTCGGTGTTACTAGTTGGGGAAAAGAAGGGGAGGGGGTGGAATTCAATGTTTGGCTGTCTTGAAACGCCTCCCAAGTGACTCCTCAGCAATGCAATCTATAGCTCCCAGCCCTTGCACTTTGTTTGCTGCAAATTGTTTTATTAGAAAAGCGTACCGCAGCCTATAGAATCGCCCAGTTGCAAAATATAAGTTACTGATAAGGGATAAAATCTGAATAATATGCTGGGGTCGGGAGCAGAGTAAGGAGGAAATGTACATCCGCTATTAAAATAATGAAGCTTCAGGTTCTATATTGATATACATCAGTTCCTGGAGGTGTAGTGTGGCAAACCTGTGCTCCAAACATGAGATGTTAACTGTTAACAAAGGTTCCCGATTGTTGAAGGATTTTAGTTGTGGTATTCTTTAAAAAAAATCGTCAATCCACACACTTTAAACAAGGGTACGTTTAATTAACTGCAGAGTACTTGCCTCCGAGTTCTGCTACAGTGTGGGATTTTCTAAAATATTTGACTTTTCTCCAACCTAAAGGTAACGGGGGATTGGGAAGCACTATCATTGTTCATCTGCAGCTATTGTGCACAAGCTCAGCTGAGGCCAAGCTGCAACGAGCTTCCTTTTTATTTTACATACAGTAACGGCTTTGAACAGGGAGGATAATATTCAGGGAGATAGAGAACTGCTTCAGGTAATTGACTTCACTTCGGGTGAAAATCATGTTCTGTCTGTGTGTATGTGAGAGAGGGGGGGGGGTGGGTAGAGAGGAGGAGGGGGGGGAGGAGGGTGGGATGGGGTGAGGGAAAGAGAGAGAGAGAGAGAATCGTTCGGAAAGAGATTTGTGATGGGAGTATGGAGCTGTCTGGGTAGTGTATACCGTACAACTGCAGTGATGCATCAGAGATCTGACCTTGCAGAGGAATTCGTTTGCGCGTTTTATTATAAAGTTGAACATTCTGATGCTAAGTGTTATTTTGGAAGGTTAACATTCCTTTTGAAAAGAGAATAAGATATAATTTCATTTCACTTTTTGATTTTTGCCAAAATGAATTCCATGAGATTATTAGTTTTCACAGCAGATATTATGCAATCTGTCCAATTAATTTGCTGCCTGTATCAGTGATTGATTAGAATTTGCTACAAGGAAGCAAGTTCTATGAAGGCTGTGTAAGTGTTGTAACTTTCACGTATTGCTCTGGCATTAATCTTGCACATTGTTCAATGATCTCCTCTGACAAAAGTGTTATGACAAATTGGTGAAGGGAGGGAAGAAGAAGTAGTCAATTCCTTTAAACCCATCTTTATTTTCAAGAAATGATACATCTGAAGTGAGTTGTTTTTGACTTCTGTCCGTGGCTTCTTCAGTGTTGATGTAAAGCTTTCTTTTTTTCTGTTTGGCATGCTGCTGATTAAAAGAATTTTCTTCATTCAAGGGATTTTTAAAAAAATAAAACAGTTGAGCAATGAGCACAAGTTATATGAAGTGCACAACCATGAGAGCTTATTGCTATTTTCCCTTGTCAGAGGTAGGAAATTGATATGTTGCTGATGCTGAATGATCTTTAAATTTGAATTGATTGCCAAGGCATGTTTCATGCCAGTGATCTATATAATCACATTGGTGTAAGTCTCAATCTTAATATAAGTCTCAATCTTAATATAAAATAGGCAGTGCGTTTCTGCATGGGATCATTGCCTCAAATTTGAGATGACTTAGGATTGTGCAGTGATCATAATATTTATGTGCTTCACTTGTCCTGGCTGGGATACTGTTACATGAGCTTTTGACTGCATGTCTCCTTGCCTGACTTAGCTCACTTCCAATTGGGCTCAACTATGTCCATCAGGGGTTTTCGATGTCATCAGGACTTTCTGTACATTTTCATAAATTTTGTTTTGAAGGATTTTTAATAATGAGATCTCATCTCATTCCAGGGACAAAAACAAACAATGCTGTGCCACAAAGGGTCATTCTGGCTCTATTCTCTCTCTCTCTTTGTATGCTATCAAACCTGCTGAGGTTTTCCAGCATTTTCTGTTTTTGTTTCCGATCTCTGCATCTCAGTATTTTGCTTTTACCATGCCAGAGATTTGCACATAGCCTAGATTTCCACAATAGTACAGTGCTGAGGAAGCACAGTCTTTCAGATGAGATGCGAAACTGACGCTATGCCTTTCTTTCATATAGGCTTCCTGTTGAGGTACTTTTCCATAACTAGGGATCATGGTTTGAGGATGAGGGATAAACCTTTTAGAACTGAGGTGAAGAGAAATTTCTTCATCGAGACGGTGGTAAATGTGTGGAATTCGCTACCACAATGTATTTGAGGCCAAAACATGATCTGATTTCATAAAATCATTGAATCCCTACAGAGTGGGAAGAAACCATTTGACCCATCGAGCCCGCACCTGCAACAATCGCAGTCAGGGCCTACCTCCATAACCCTACATATTTGTGTCCCCTGATACCAAAGGGTAGTTTATCATCGGTCAGTCAACCTAATCCACACATTTTATGATTAGCCATGAACAAAATGAAAGGCCTCTGTCAAATGGTCTACTCTGCTTCTGATTTCTATGTAACCAGCATCACAGATGCCAGTCTTCAGCCAAATCAGTTCACTCCTTGTGATATCAAGAATATTGGCGATCAGTCAGCTCTCTTCCAGGTTGTCATTGGTGGCGTTCCTCAGTATGGTGTCCTAGGTGAAACAATCTTCAACTGCTTCACCAATGACCATCCTTCCCCCTAAAGGTCAGAAGTGAAGATTGTGGCTGATGACTGCATGGTTTGATGAGCACCATTTGTGACTTTGGATATGAATTGCTTCAGTACAAATACACTTAGACCTGGGCAATATCTAGGCTTTGACTTACAGGTGGCAACATTCATGCATGCCACACAAACACCAGCTAATGATCATTAACAACAAGATAATCTAATTGTTGCATTCTTGACATTGACATTTTTGTGTATTACCATCACTGAATCTCCCACTGGGGATTGATTATTGACCAAAAACTGGGCGTCCATTAACATCTAGAAGGACAAAAAGCAGCAAACGCATGGAAACACCACTACCTGAAAGTTTTTCTCCAAGTTCCACACCATCCTGACTTGAAGTATATTGCCATTCCATCAATCTTGCTAGATCAAAATCCTGGAATTCTCTAACAGCATTCTGGCTATACCTGCATCTTTGTGACAACAGTGATTCAAGATGGCAGCTCACCACTACCTTCTTGAGGTCAAATAGAGATGAGTAATAAATCCTGGCCAAGGAGAGATTTTCCATATCCTGTAAATAAATCAAAATCCCATGATACTATTTGAAAGAAAGCAGTCACGTTCATCTCCATTCTGGCCAATATTTATCCCAAAACCAATATAATTAAAATAGTTCAGGTTGTTATCTCCCGACTGGCCCATATTGTACACAAAATTGTTTGCCACGTTTCTTGCTTTGTGATAATGACTACAATTCATTGTGTATTGTTTTTGAGGTTGCATCAAAATCGTAAAAAGTGCTATATAAATACCAAGACTTGCTTCTAGATTTGTAGGAGCTAAATCAATAAGAAGGTATTCAAACATGTGCCAAAGAGTTGACTGCTTCCCATATGTTGGATTGCATTCCTTTGTAATAAAATGTTTTTAAATCTGCAATGTATAAATGCAGAGATTATTTTGATTTATTTATTCATTACGTTTTGCAGTTTGGTATTGAACTGGTCAACTCTCATTTCTGCACCCTAAATATTTTTAGGCCAATGTTGAGAAGTGGCGTGTGCACTGCTTGTATTAATTGATGCTGAAAGCTCTGCCATTTTCCAACTTTAAGGGAGAAAAAAATGGAATGTTTGATTTGTTTACTATATCTAGGCCAAAGGTTATATGTTTTCAGTAGGGCTTTGTGAAGAAATGCAGATCGGCATTATCTCATGGATTCTTTAACATTTATTCAAAACTGTTTTAAAAAAAACCCATCTGTCCCTTAATGAAAAATCCTTCCAAAAGTGCCTGACTGGGTAAATTGATTTGAGAACTCTCCTCTTGTGTCATTTAGTAAAGTTATCTAGATAGCAAATCAAATATTGTAGTAAATATTTATCCCATAGTCTGTTAGGATGCAACAGACCCAAATGTTATGGAGATGGGACTAGACTGATGATATATCCAGACTACTTTCAAAGTGCAAGGGCTCACAATGAAACCCTGAAATTTGGCTGCCTTGTTTTAAAGCTGCAGGAATGCTTGTGGCTGAGTGAGTGGTGATATCCCCCTCAGTACAATGCATAGCCAGATAGGAAAATGAGTCAATAAGATTTCTGAAAGGCAACTTTGAGTGATCTGCTATCTCTGAACATCAGGATAATCTGTCTCCAATTCACTTTGGAGTGCATGCTGCACTTTCGTAAATAATTCTCATTAGTGGTCCAAGTTATGTTTCCCTTTCAAATACATGCAAGTGTGAGCACAAGTTTTCACAGCAGTCACCTCATGGTATAAGTCAAGTGGTAGGACTTCTGTTATGTCATTAATGATGTCCGAGAAGAGGAGTCAGTTTTTTCTGCAGAGAGGCATAAACCAAGTTATTGAAGACTGATTACATAAGCAGTGGCAAATTGCAAAGCAAAACAGTCAGGGAACAGATTACTTGTCTTATCCCCTGGATGATGAATGAAAGGAAATGGTATTTGCTTTTTCATATGGATTGCAATCAGTGAAAACTTCAAAGTTTAGTCTTTAGAATTTTCTATTTTAAATTTCTATTTGGGTCTGAGTAATCTATTGTTTTCATGTAGCTTCAAGGTTTGTATTTCTAATGGTGCTGATTTTCTAAGTGGCATTTGAATCAACTGAATTTTTCCAGGAAAAGAAAGCAAAATGGCTAGCTAAACCGTTTTTTAAAAAAAATTGTTTCGAAAACCTCGTTCTGAATGTTGCTGAACTCTCGAATAAAACTTGTTGCTGCTGACCTCTTTGGGATAAATGAGATGCAGAGCTGTGGTCTCTAATTGACTTGAGAGCTCAAACACGGGACTGCTAGTTTTAATGAAGTCACCTATCTCCAGACTTCTTAACTCCCCGTGGATGATATATGATGTTGAACATTGGTTTATGATTTGGATCCTTGAGTCAAGTATATTGACAATTCTGTGATAAGAAGGAATAAAAACTCCTACTTGTGTTGTCTGATAAGAGTGTAAACTACTACCATAGTCAGCCAGCGGTTGACCATGAACTGAGATTACTGTGCACTTGGTGCAATTGTTGGACTCTTGGCAGCAACATTAGCAAATTAGCCTTGTTTTGCCAGCAAAAGCTGGCAGGTAAGCATAATATCAAATTATTGGTAACATCCTTACAGGGATGTTCAGAACTACTGATGTGGGAACAATGTATTAAAAGAAAAATGTCAAACTTGGCAGTACATTCCATGTGGTAAATAGTTTTTTGGGGACTTTGACTACTTTAAAAGTGCTTTTGATCTATAGCTGTATGATGCTGTCTCAATGTAGAGTACTGTTGCACTTCTGTTCAATAATAGATATGGAAAAAGTATTGCTAATGCAGTAAAGGAAACTGCATCAACAACATTAGTTTGTTCATCATTATTGTTATGTGAATGGACAATCAATAACTAAGTTTAGTTTGAAATTACCTTGCAGTTTCAGCAGACACAGTTGCTGGTTTGCAAGGCCAATGGTAAAATGGCTTAACTGCTAGCAGCAACTTATGAATGTTTTGGTTTGACTACATGTCTGCCTTTTGCCTAAAAAGCTTAGTATTCCAATAGCAATGAGCACCATTTGCCCCACTGTTTTGATGGCAGAGTTTGGACCACTTGGGATGGAATGAACATGGTTGGTCCTTTCGAATAAAGCTGGAGTCCCAGTAAAATATTAAAAGTTGAAGTTAAACATCCACAGTATGTAGTAGCTGACATGGTGAAAAAAAACTGATCAGAAGGAGAAATTGCAAATCTAGGTGCTGTACTGTCAAGGCATTGGTATGTTAAAATGGAGTGCTATGTTATTGCAATAGCACTTTTATTTTGTTTAACAATTGACCTTGTTTGAAACAACAAGCATATTGTCCAAAAAGACAATGAACATGCAGTACGTTGAAGGTGCACTGAAGGGCTGCTAGTTCCTATCTTGGAATCCTGTAGGATGTACAGTTCATTCTGCAGATAGAATGTGTCACTGTTGTTCAGTCAGTGTGGAAAAAGAATGACAGCAGTTTTAAGGGTAAGCAAGAGTTGTGCGTATTTTGTAGCCAGTCGCTTTGCCCTATTGAATACACTGTGGTCTGAGTTAACTAACTGACCTTGAATGAAGCTGTCAGGACTTAGCAATTTCTGTAGTATGGATTTCCCCTTCCCTGGCAGCAGTTTCAATCTACCATCACTTCCAAGTGGATCTTGAGGCATGCAGCAGCAGCAGGGGAGGCAACCAGTCAAATTTAAGTATCCTCAAGAGGCCGCAAACTAAGATGTTAAAAGAACTGATTTCTTCACCGTATAAGTTTCAATGGTCAGAAAACAAAATGAATAAAATTATGACTGGACTCAAACTTGGGAGAGGAAAAGTCTTTTGACACTTAATTGTAATAAGGGATAGATTTAATTCCTCAAATGTAAATTAGCTTTTCAGAAAAAATGTCAGTGTTCAACAGAATTGTGTTGATCTGCCATCTAAAACCATTCAATAAGTTGTAATTTGTTTCTAGGGTTTTTGTAGTGAGATGTGCAATTTACTATTGTAAATGTACTATTATACTAAGTTTTGCACTCTGGGCAGAGAATGGGAGGTTGCCCCAGAGAATGGGAAGAGGAATGTGGAATCACTAACAGCAATTTTTGCATTTTCACATTATTCTGCTTGTGAAGAACTCCTGAAGTCTGCCTTAGTTTCAGTGGAATAATGACTGCAGATGCCAAGGGATTTGCTGTTACACCACTGTGATACCTCTGATCCACTCGTGCATGGGTGACAGTATATGTGTATGTGAAATTGGGTTTGGGGAAATTTGCTGCTTTTTTTAAAATTGAGATCTATTTATGTTTTTTGAGAATTTTGTAGGTATGTATAAAATTATTTTATATGTCATCCCTTTGATTTCTCTGCTGCCTCACAGTACGAGGAACCTGGATTCACTTCTCAGCTTGGGTCACTATCTGCAGAGTTTGCATATTCTACCTGTGTCTGCATGGGTTTCCCCCAGGTGTTCCGGTTTCCTCTCTCAATCCAAAGATGTGCTGGCTAGTGCACCGGCCATGCTAAATTCTCCCTCAGTCTACCCAAACAGGTGACTAGTGTAGCAAGTGGGGGATTTTCACAGTAACTTTACTGCAGTGTTAATTAAAGTCTACTTGTGACAATAATAATTTATCTACTAAAGCAGTGGATTGATACGTGAATCTGAAGGATTATCATGCCAGTAGGAAAAGGTTCTGGGGTGTGGCATTGGGATGCAGTTTGTGTTTTTAACCTGAGTAATATGACCATGTCAGCTGTTGGTAAAGCTATTTGCTATATTTTTCAATTGAAATTCTTACACTGTTGTACTTGAGGGGGACTTCTTAGATGGTGTCATTTTTATATCATTTTATACCATTTTTACCCATGTTTCTACCGAAAGGTAAGGTAAAGGGACTTGCTGTGCCGTAATAAAAATGTTTCTCTTTAATGCCCTTCTAGTTGCCTGTGTGCTGTGGCTTCAGATTTTCGGAGACAAAGTAGATTAGTAGCAATGCTTCGGTTTTATAAATGCTTTACTTCAGTTATTTCAAAAAGTTGTTCAAATCTAAGTCATGTGTTGGTAATCCAAATTATGGGGGATATTGACTAGAATTAGTTGAGCCTTCCTAAAGAGAGGTGAAATCGTGACTGCTGCATGGTCTGTTCATCTGGATAAACTTTATTTGTGTCTCCAATCCAGACTAATACCTGAATTTTGAGCCAATTTCAATCCCCTGATGGAATAAAGGTTTTGTTGTAATTAACGACACACACCTGACTAGTTTTGGTCACAATTTCATAAGTCAGTTCTAACATCTGTTTTCACTGGTTGTAAATTATCGATACCTGTTGGTAACCTATGGCCGAGCCAACATTTTTTGACTGTAGGTGGCACTGTATACATGTCTGCACATGATTTTATTGTCTAGTCAATTTCAAACATCAAGTAAAACAATTGCAGCAAAGGGAATGAACAAAGAACAAAACAGCACGGGAAACAGGCCTTTCGGCCCAACGACCCCGCGCTGCCACCTCGATGTTCCCACTTCTACCTGTGATCCCTGTCTATGTTTATAGATCTATGGATTGAAACCAAATTTGAGACGATTTAGGGAGAATTTGTTTTGCCAATTAGCCTAAGTTTTTGGGATGTGGGAGGAAACCGGAGCACCCGGAGAAAACTCACGCAAGCACGGGGAGAATGTGCAAACTCCCACAGACACAGGCCCAAATCCACGTATCTGCACAGCACAGCGATAGTCGCTGAGCTGTCGTGTTGCCCAGCTAAGAAGCCCACTTTCAGTGTCTTTTTAAAAACAATGATGAGCATTTTAAAATCTTTCTGCTATTTTCTCTTCCGCCACTGTGCTGTTTAGTTAACTTTTCGTGGCATTGCATCTGGACATTGTGCATGTGTCCCCTGTACTTTCTTGATGGTGGAAGAAGCGTTTTGCTAGCACCAGGATTTGTTAGATTCCATTTAGATGGCACATTCTATTTTTCTCTAATTGATTTATATCCAAAATCCATTATATATCTTCTGTGTTGGGGTCGAGGAAAGGAAGAGAACCCAGTGTTTGCTAATTATGAGCAAGTCATGAATAATTAATGCATAACAGCAATTTAATGGGAATTGTGAATAAGTACAGCATTTGTTCCAAGGCATGACATGGATATCATGCATGTTGATTTTTTTCATTACTTTCTGTGAATGACCTATGATGTAGTTCACTCATAATTGAGTTGGACTCGAGGTGAGGCAGTAACACTAAGAGCTGTACCAGTGGGGTAAGGTTAATAAAATTTCTATTATCCATTCTTCCATACAGACAATGATCGAGCTAATTAATGTGACATTTGTGACAAATCGGAACACTTGATGCTATTAGAGAATTCTAATGCAATAATTTTTGTGCAAAAGCTTGTTTGAGGTGCTTCTCAAATGGTACTTGATGATCATTTGTTGATCATAAAAATTGTTTGGGAGATATGCTTTATGTTGCAGTGATTATTTAGTGTAGGGTGTTTGTACAGCCCTTTGGAAGGTGAGGATGTTAAGGAGCAGTCTGCAATGTGGGTTGAGGGGATAAAATTAATTTCTGGAATTGTAACCCTGAAGAGAAGCCTAGGTGATGTTTGACACTGTGTGAAGGGGTAGGCATAGACTTAGTGTCCTATTTATAACTTCAATTTCACTGTCCAACCCTCTAAGCAGGAAAGCAAACCTTGGTTTCCAAGATCTTGCTTGTTACTCAATTGCTGGCAATAGAACTATTTATCTTCTAGGTTACAATGATTCTAGTATCTTTGCAGTGTAGAATGAGGCCATTTGGCCCATTGAGTCTGCACCAACTCTGACAGAGCATCCCACCCAGACTGTTGGTTGAAAGGGGGATTCTCAGAAATGAACTAAAGTTACAATGGAATCTACCAGCACACAACTATGTTTGCACCATGGGTGACAGTTATGTGACAAAGCTACCCTTAAGTATCTACTTTCTCTGCCATATAAAACAGGCAGACAAGATTTGAAAGAAGATTTTTTGAGGGATGGGGTGGGTTTCCTTCTCCAACTTGCAAGCTTTTTAACCCGTTTGTGGATTGACTACACTAAAGGAACTTAACCCTACACTTCCATCTCTCAGATGAACAGGCAAATTGTCCGTCCAAATCTTTATTTAAATTGGCTCAGCAAGGAAAAACAGCAAGTGAAGTTAGCTGAGCACCAGCCTTCAGATTTTGTATATCCCTTTTTACTTCTCTGGACTTTATAGGGACTCTGTTGCTCAATGCGCCCTTTCCCCATATTGTGTGGCGTGCAATCCACGTGTTTGTATACTTAAGTGGTCTGTCCTGTTTTCTTTGTGAAAACTTGTCTGCTTGTCTTTGTTACCATTGCACATATACAGTTACATACTCAATTGGCAAAATATCATTTTAATTGAAGTATCTATTATGGTTAAACAAGGAGAGGATGTAAAAGGAGGATGCCCATCCAACCTTTCCTCACTTAATCGCAACTATACCCTTAAAAGGCAACTGTCCACTTGTGTAATTTAGAAACGCTCAACAAATGACAATATCAAGCTAAAAGAAAAGGCTTGCAGAACTGCAATAAAATGTAGAAATCCAACAATGGCCATAAAAAGCAACAAAAAGAATGTAGCAGAATATGCTGGAAGGAGGTACAAAAAAAATTTGGAAAGCTAGCAAATGTTGTTGGAGAAAAACTATTAAACAAGAATATGGATTCATTAAACAAGTGTAGGTGAAACTAAATGGATAAGGCAGATTTGTTAAACAACTCTGGTGCTTGGTACAGGTTTTCACAGTAGAGGAAGGGAGCTCTAAATACCAGTGTTTTTTAAATTCAAAAAATCAGATTGAGAGCGAAAACTTTAAGGCTTTAATGGTTGAGGGGAAAATAGACAATTGAGAAAATAATGAACAATTTCCAAAGCCTGATCTCCATCCTGGCATTACAGGTGAGGAGATCATATTCCAAAATTCTTAGGTTAATGGGTTGTTAAATCGCAAATGTCATTCCATTCTTAATAGAAGAAATTAAGATATTTGCAGTTGTCAGTTTGACTCCAATTGTAACCAAGTTAATAGAATCTAACATTTGCAGTGATTGAGCACTTGGACATCCAATTCATCAGTTAGCATAACTTTTTAAAGGATGATCAATTCTTGATTTGATCTGTTGAACTATTTGAAGAGATCATGAGCGCATGTGGGTAAGGAGGGTTGTCTGTGGATGTTATTGATGTAGCCAATCAAATCGATTTCACATGAGGTTAGTAGTACCAGAAATTAGAGGTTGCCTTGTGTCATATTTCAATAATTGCATAGTAGGTGCTAAGGATAAGTGATTTATTTGGACTGTGTTCTTGCACTGGGAGTCACAGCTTTTTGCTACACATATTTAATAACTTGGATGATGTAATAGGGAACTTAAGGTCATCCACTTGGATTATCTGAGACAAGCCAGAATGTTAATGATGGTGAGAGGGCAGGGGGTTGCTAGAGCTGCAAATCATACTAGATTTTAAAGGGTTAAATTAAGAGTATGGTTTCAAAACTTGGTTTGTGTTCCGTTTAATCTTTGGCAGAGTAAAGCATGAGTTAATTGAGATATTTAGTATGATTAAGCAATTTTATTGGGCGAAAAGATATTGAAACCATTGCCCAGATTTTATAGTTGTAATTGTGAAACCGTCAGCATTTTTGTCCTCAGAATGGTGTGCTTGACAACTTCTATGCATATAGATGACAAATACTAAATATCAAGTGGGATTTGAATCCATGCTTTCAGAGGAGACTGTAACAGAAGAGGAACAGAGGAACAGAAGGATCTTGGTGTATGTGTCAATAGATCCCTGAAAGTAGGCAGTCAAGTGGATAAAGTTGTTAAGAAGGCTTATGGAGTCTTAGCTTTTATTGGTAGGGGGATTGAATTTAGGAGCCGCAGCATCATGTTGCAGCTGTACAAAACTCTAGTGCGGCCGCACTTGGAGTATTGTGTGCAGTTCTGGTCGCCACATTATAAGAAAGATGTGGAGGCATTGGAGAGGGTACAGAGGAGGTTTACTAGGATGTTGCCTGGTATGGAGGGCAGGTCCTATGAAGAGAGGTTGAAGGATTTGAGGTTGTTTTCGTTAGAAAGGAGGCGGCTAAGGGGATCTTATTGAAACATATAAGATAATTAGAGGTTTGGATAGGGTGGACAGTGATAGCCTTTTTCCTAGGATGGAAAAAGCTAGCACGAGGGGACACAACTTTAAATTAAGGGGTATGAGTTATAGGACGGATATCAGAGGTAGGTTCTTTACTCAAAGAGTGATTAGGGAGTGGAATGCCCTGCCTGCAGCTGTTGTAGATGCGCCAAGTTTGGTGGCGTTTAAGAGGTTAGTTGATAAGTATATGGATGAGAAGGGAATGGTTTAGTTAGGAGGGGCATTGCTTTTTATTTTGGTCGGCACAACATCGAAGGCCGAAGGGCCTGTTCTGTGCTGTATTGTTCTATGTTCTATGTTCTATGTTAACATGAGTGCAGTTCCATTTTAATCATCCTGATTCCATTGCCTTTTGATAGTTCAGCTTCTGTGCATGCTGCAAACATTTTTGCACTCCTGTCTAAAATGAAAGGTAGCTGGTTTATTTTACTTGTAGGTTTTCTATGAGAATGTAGCTGGCTGCTTCATTTACTTGATGGCATCACTGCTGGGTACCAAAAAATCGAATCCTTTACTTTTATATTTTGTGATGGAATGAAACTGAAAATGATGAAATCTGTGTCAAAATGTCACTAAATCTTCTGGCAGCAGCTTTCTTTAAGGTCGGAATAAAACCAAGTTATTTGGTTGCTAACTTCAAAATTAAGGCCTTTTCTGTACTGGGGGAATCCAGAATAGGGAGGCCTGATCTTAAAGTTAGACCATTAAGAATGCACTTTTCTCACAGTAATGAAGATCTGAAACATAATGGTGGCTAAATTGAGTTGAGATACAGATTTAAAGTGGGACGGGCTTGAGAGACTGAATCGTCTCCTGCTATCCCTTTTCTCATGAGGCTTCATCTTTACAAACATACTGGAATTTAACGTTCAATTTTTCTCCTTCATCTGCTATAACTATAAACATGTCTATGCCTGTGTATATTGTTCACATTACGTTCATGTTATGGCTTCACTGAGTGAATACAAAACATCCTTGGTTGGTTTGGGGAAGTGCTAATTGACTTTGTTTAATTATATTTATTCTTACTCCTGTCCTTGGATTTCCACATTACAGGAACTCCTTCTGTGATCTGAAAAAGAGCATATTTTGCAATACCTGAAATTTAAATTAAGATCAGGGGTTAAATGTCTTCTTGGCCAGCCATTGAGAGTGCTTGTTAACAAAACATCAGAATTATATCCTCAAAAAAAGCACAAACAGCAATAAGTTTTTAACAACATTTCAGGATGATCTGTAGATTTTCAGTTCTATCGAGTTCCTTCCTTCTGGTGACATGCTAGGATGGTTTGATTTCCTCATCTGGGATCTGGAGTGCTCAGTTCACGCGCATACTTGTCTGTGTCACAGCTAAACAATCCTGTCATCATCCAGTATACACAAAGGCAAGAATTGCCTCGTGGCAGTGAGGGATAGTGTGTGGCACAATGGTTAGCACTGCTGCCTTACAGTGCCAGGGATCTAGATTCCATTCTAGTCTTGCCTGTGTGGAGTTTGCACCT
This sequence comes from Sphyrna mokarran, assembly GCA_024679065.1. Classification (NCBI taxonomy): domain Eukaryota; kingdom Metazoa; phylum Chordata; class Chondrichthyes; order Carcharhiniformes; family Carcharhinidae; genus Sphyrna; species Sphyrna mokarran. The sequence continues at coordinate 69,677,608 of JAGIQG010000009.1, read as the reverse complement.
TCTCCCAGTGTCTGTGGGTTTTCTTTACGTACTCTGGTGTCCTTCCAGTTCTTCAAAGGAGTGTAGGTTAGGTGGATTGGCCATGCTAATTGCCTCTTAATGCCGCAAGATATTATAGTTTTACATGTTTACCCTAACCAATGTGGTGGTGCAAAATTAATGGACTGAATGGCCTCATTCTGCTCTGTAGAGATTCTATGATATTGGTGTACTCATTCTTTTTTTTTCTCAACCAAATTTTTGAGTAAGTTCAAGCGTTTGCACTCCTGTCCAGTTGAAACCTATTTACCTGACACAACTCTGATAACTAACCTAGAATTTTTCAAATCCAATTCAGTCCCATTCAACTAACTGACCAAATAAGACTTAAGATTAAATTGCAATGTATTTTTGTGCATCTTTATTGGTTATTTACTGACTGGATTATTTACATGGAGGCAGTGAAATGTTTGCAAATAATTTGTATTAAGGATTTTGAATGCTTCTGTTTATCTAAAATGTGATAAAGTTGGCAACGAGAAATTAAAAAGTAATATATGAAAACAATTATAGACTATGTTGTTCAGTTTCTAACTTAAATAAACAGTGTGGCTAATGGAAGAATGATTGATTTGTTTACATGTGGCACATCCAGCAGTGAAAATGAGAGTAAACAGTTCTCGAAAATTGGGAAGTCTTTTGTTTAGGTTTTCCAGAGCACATCAAAACCTGGTTCAGTCGTGATATTCTTTTGTTTATTATCTTGAGCTTGTTTGAGGGCTGAGCACAATTGTTGACCTTGCTGAAGGAGGAGCTCTCAATATGTTAGTTTAATGTGTCTCTGTCACATACAAGCTGTAAGATCTGAATGATTGCATACCTTTTAAGTGACAGATTTGTTTTCAGGTATTCAGCTGACTATGTGCTGTTTCACCTTTTTCACTGCTAATGTACAAAATGAACAAGGTGAAGTGGGCAACCATTCTGGTTCCTGGGCATTTCTGTGGAAAAGCACATTGTCTGTAATTGATGTTGGCATTGATTATTGCCTCAATGCCACTTATGGTGAGTCTCCCCCAACAACCCATCCCATTTCATTTTATGAACTGATGACCTGGTGATTATATCTTATTCTCAAAATGTGTTCATTAATGCAGTTTTTCTGAAAACAATCTACAATTTGATTTAAGAATTTGAGTTTGCATGCTTCAGTGCCAAAAATGATGCCCTTGAAATTACTTGATCACTTTTTTTGCTGCAGTTAGATCTAATAGTTGATACGTTGGCTTGGTTGTTTCTTCAGTATTAGTTTTACATTGGTTACAATCTTAAATACAGCTTTTTAAATGCATTTTCAGTTATAATGTGATTGTAGTCTGATTATTGCCCATTTTTAATGGATTGATTTCCATACACCTCAACCTTGCAGTTGTCAAGTTTTCTGAACAGACACTAAATTTGTTGATATCTACTGTGGAGAGTTGTTTATAACCCTTTTTTAATTTTTCTGTGACACTTTTTGGTCACACTGTCTCTGTCTCCAGTTGGAACCACAAGTCTCTATCCCTGTTTATGTTGCAAGATTAGCATGGGGATGGTTCCAATATAATGAAGTTAATTTGTTTTGTTATCCCTTGCTTCTGTACGGTCTTGCATTTATTGAGAACAGACAAGACTCAAGGACTGAGTAAACTAGGTTTTGAGTGACAGCTAAACCCTTGTATAGGGAACTGGGAACTAATAGCTGTTTCTACTGAGGAGCAAGAAGTATTTTGCCAATTCAGAACCTGAGATTAATGTTGTGCATTGAGGGGGGAAAAAAGCACTTACTTTTCACCTTTATTTGTCAATAATAGTGCTTAATTAGTTGCATCACTACACATAGTAATTCTGGCCAGGTGAACACTGAGACCCAACATGGCCCTGTACCTGTCCTGTTATAGTAATTTGAGATCTGCCTTTAAACATTTTCTACTAAAATAGAATAAATAATGAATAAAGAGGTTTTTTGTTTTGTTAAACCTCCATCATGTAGTGTCATTGTAGTCTAGTCATTGTAGTCTCAGGCAAGTTTGCCTGAGGAAGACACGGGAGTGTTGAAAGCTCGCTTTTTTACTATCAAATAAATCGGTTGGATTAATAATTGGTGTTGCTAAATTCTTACTGAGTTCTTACCACCCGAATCCAACGCCGGCATCTTTACATCATTGTAGTCTAAGACAGAATTTTGTGCAAACTATTACCATTGTTGTTTTGTACAGTTGTATCATCGTTCATTTGTCTCTGCTGGTCATCTTTATTCCAGCAGTGGTTAAATTCAGGTAGGATATAGTAATATAATTATTGCTGGTTTGAGGATGATGACCAACACTGAATTATTTGAAATTTCCTTAAATGTCAACTCTCTTGCTGAATACCTGATGACTATTTTTTAATGCATTGTTTATATTCTTTAGTTATCTCTTTAAGCCCAAGGGCATTTATTGCCCATCCCTGGCTATACTTGAGAATGTTGAGGTGTCAGCACTTGAAAAATTTAATGTGTGGTGAAAGTAGTTGAAGTGGTATTTGTGTAGTTATGTCTAGAATTTGAGACAGTTGACTATAAAGAAATGTTGATATATTCCAAGCTGTGACTTGGAGTTGAACATGGAAGTGATGCTTTATGCTATCTTTGATCTTCTGGGCAGGATGTGGTTCTTGAAGAAGTAGTTACGAATGATTATTTTTGAGTCGTGTGCTTAAGTTCAGTGTAAATATTTAGCATTCTCTTTCAGAGTCTTCTATAGGTAATGCGGTCTCAAAAAATGTAAACTTTTTTTCTGAGGACAGTGGACTGTTTTCAAACTAGCATGCAACAAATGACTATTGAAATAGCAACATTTGAAAAATAAGTGTGGAATAAAGTGACCAATTTATCTATTTCTTGGTGAACAGTTAGGTTGGATGTGATCTATTTTACATTACTGTTCCAGAACAATTGAGCAGTTTTGACTTCAGTGGAAAGCTCTGTCTTGATTGGAAATAAATGCAGTTAGTCATGTTGCATACAGGCCATGTGTCAGTGGATTTTGATGCAGATTATATTAATGTTTTCCTTGCATTTGTCAGGCATTCATCAAAGTTGGTTTGTTAAGTTAATCAAATTTTAATAGCTTTATTGTAGTTCCACAATATCCACTTTTTGGATTATCTTTGCACTTCAAGGCTCTTTATCAAAGACCAGAACTACTTTACAGGATCATGCAACAAAGGTAGAATATTGAAATGTAACTAGACAGATAATATCATCAGCTTTTGTTTGCACAGCATGTTCATGTGTGAACATGTTGCCCTGTGATGTGTTGCGACTGCAATTATGGCTGACAGATTTCCAGAAATCAGACTTTTTAATTTTCCTTGTACACCAGTGCAGAGAATAAACACTGGCCCAAGATTTTTCCCAGACAAAGATGAAATCAGTAGTGAGTCATTCAAGTGGTTGGTCTCCCATCTCCTTGCACTAAACTGCCACATGATTGAACAAACATTTATTCCCCTCACGTTAACTCATGATATGTAGGGAAAATGAAGATAAAACCAAATATTCATTTTTATATATTTTTACATTCTTTTTACATATTCCATAGTGGTTCACAGAAATGTTAAAAACAGAATTTGACACTAGGCTGCAGAGATATTAGGACAGATGATCAAAAGATTTTGACCATCTTAAAGGAGAAGAGGGACAAGGAGGCAGATATAGAGGGATTTTGAGAATTTTAGGTTTTGGTAGGTAAAGGTACTGCCAACAATAGTGACAGTATTGCCTAATAGGCCTTTGATTCAATGTCATCTGATGCTTCATCCTGAGCTGTTTTCTTGACCTGATTTTTATCAGGTTTGATTTGCTACTGCATTGTGCTCTTGGAGGCAGATGAGGAGGCAGATCCCTATTCAACTTGCAACAGAATGGGAATCGAACCCCTGTTTTTGACTTTCAAAATCTGACTAACTGGCCTCTTCTTCAGATCATCGGCAACTTTGAACAGTGACTGTATTTTTATAATGGCTGGATTTTTTTTAAGCCAACCCTTGTGTTTAAGCAGCATCAAAAAGTATTGCTTACAATTTAAGAAGCAGCTAAATTTATCTTAACCAGAGGGGATTGTTCAACCAAACCTTGGACTGACTTCAAGTAAACTGAAAGGCAAATGGGAGCCCTATTCACTCCACTCCCTGTGGTGTGTGGTCTGATTGTTGGAATGTTTTGAATGGGCCTTGCACATGAATGTTGCCCTGAAGGCATTCTTTGGACAGGTGGCAAGTGATATCTGAATTTTCCAGATTGCTATTCTCTGTCCCTGTCCATGTTCACATTTATGCATGAATAGAAAACTGACCAAATCTAAAATCTTGCTGCCCTTGTTTCAAAGGTTTAATTATTTGGTCTGTAATTCGAGAAACAGTAGCAGATCTGCAGTAATTAAATAAAACTCGGTACCTTCAATGTAATGGGCCATCCCGAATCTTGTTATGGAGGAATTATGAAATCAGGTATATGACAACAAGCCACTGTAAGGAGATATTAGGACTGATGATCAAAACCTCTGAAGGAGGGAAGCAAAATGAAGCAGTTTAGGGAGGTATTCCAGATCTTGCAGACAGGCAGCTGAAGGCATGGCGTTAGTTATTGGAGTAATTTAAAACATGAATGCTCATGAAGCCTGAATTAGAGGGATGCATGGACCTCTCAGACAGTTGTCCTGCTGGATGCATTTTCAGAGATAGCTAAATCAAACATTGCTTGATAAGGATTTCTTGCTGATGTGAATGTCTTGTTTCAGTTTCAGCTTTGAATGAATGTAAACAGCACACTGGGCACAAGCCATCTTCATTTTGTGTAGTTGACTTGTGGTTCAGCATTTGAATGGCGATGAAGAAATGGTCTCTTTTTCTCCAGGATCTTGCCTGCAAAGTTGAACAAGAATTGCAGAGTACAGTACAGTTCCCTGTAGAGTCAAGATGGGTAATCCATGCACATATTTTTGCTGAAGGCCAGTGGTCCTGCCAAGAAGCTAACTTTTTGTGGTGGTGGTGGAGGAGGAGTTGTGCATCAGGCTCATAACTTTCAAAGTGAGAGCTGACAAGATCTGGTTCTGCATGTTTTAAATGCTCCCTCTTAGTGTTTCCTTACTCTAAAGTCAGCAGATGCTATGAAGAAACTCTCATTAAGTTGAGTCATTGGTCCGTTTGGATGCCAGGGATTCTATTAATTTGAACATAGCACCTGGCAGTAGGTATTCAATTAAACTATGCTACTTTTAAAAATAATTGACCATTATACCACCCACTGCAGTTTTTTTAAACATTTGGCAATGCAGTTTAGGATTCAGTAGTGTTGTGTGAGAGCATTCAGTTTACAAAAGGCAGTGCAAGTTGCTAAATAAGAAATGATCATGGAATGAAATGTGCTTTGTTTAATGTATTATACCAACTTATTACATTTCACAGATGCCAGAGTAAACAAAATTGCTTGAAATACCTAGCCAGGGAATTGTCAATGCAAAGCACGCCCAACATTGGGTTTAAAACCAGTTGCTTTCAAATTCTTATGCTCGTGCCTGAGACTTGGACAACTGGATTTGAAAATTTAATGAACGTCTTAATCAATAAACCCATTTATGATGTCTCTTTTGCAGTCAGCTGTTTTTCACTCTTGCACATTGTTTGTAAAATGTTTTGCTACAGCTCTGAAGGTCAGCACTCGTCTCCCATTTGTTGATAAAATGGGTCTGTTGTGCTTTTTCCTAATTGTCCTTCAAGCAGTTATGCATTTGCAGTGAGCTGTTCATAGTTCCCTAAACTGATCAGAGCTGATCAAATCTCTTTCCTCAAAGTAAATCCTAAAATGCCATTCAACTTGAGCATGGATTTAGTTAAATCAGGTATTGGTTGACTTTAGAATAATACTGCTCTAAATTTGTCAGATATTTCTAAACAGATTCAAATATTTTTGCCAAAGTTATAAATTGGCTTTAAACTGTAGCTCAGAAAGCATAATTACAAACTGTTTCTCTTCTATTGTCACTCTGCCTTGTGCTCTGTTTACTTTTTCTCATTCTCTTGCTCTGGGAGCTCTCTAACAATACAACGTTATCTTCTGTAGGGATTGTATTTATTTTCAGACAGTAATTTAAACTAGAACACTGACAAATTGTACAAACAGACTGAATGAACCTGGTTCTAGGAAACTAATGCCAAAATATCGACAAGTTAAAAGGGAATATTGTGCAATAGAACTTGGCGTCTTTTCAGCTTTAAAACTTACTCCATAATTGACTCCTAAAACTTTTTGATCTATCTTGGTTATCAAAACTTGCATTCCAAATCCAATAGTCATTGGATAGACCGTACATTTTAATGGCTTTCAAGTCTTTGGCCCTTAAGTTAGATCGTTTTTCTCTTTTAAAAATCTGATCAACATTCAAGTAGAAGTCACATGTTGTCCTTCTGTTTAATTGTTGATTTCTATCAAAATTGATCACTAGATTATATTTTTATCAACTATTACTTATAACAATCTTATTTGCCTTAATTGTTCCACCAAGAACAGACATTTCACTTCTAGAGCAATTCATGCAGTCGTCATGAGTCTAAAAATGAAGGAAAATTATTCCATTTTCATCTGAAGGTCATGCCCAATTAGAATTTGCATACCTATTCTTGCAGGGAACAACTGAATTATGTAAAATGATTAATAACTTTGAAAATTTTGTTATGGATTGTGCTTACTGTCAACTGTGGATTAATAGGAACATTCCCAACCCTGAATTGGAAGATCATAGGTTTGAGTCCCACAACAAAGACCTGAGCGTGTAATCTAGGTTTGTATTTCACTGCCTTAATAGGGATGTGCTGCATTGTAAAGGATGCCTTATGTTGCCCCTTGGGTGGATGTTAAAGATTGCATAATATTTCAAAGCAACAATCACTTGTATAGTGCTTTTAGTAGAGTATAATATCGTAAGCTGCTTTGCAGATGCAAAATTGGGCACCATGCCCCATAAAGCAGTATTCCAGTCAATGGTCGAAAGCTTGGTGAAAGGTTAGTTTTAAATGGTACCTTAAAAGGAGGTTTGGGGGTAGGGTTCAAGGAGGAAATTCCAAATTTCAGGATCTAGTGGAGCAGTTACAGTAGATCATGGCATAAACTAACCAATTTGTTTGTCAAAATGCATGTTTGGGCTTATATTTGCATTTGAGTTGAAAAATGGAGTTCAACTTGTGTTTCGGCTATAACCCTCATTAGGAATGGGCCTGAAACTTTTGGCTGAGTTGCATGTTAAGGGTTCTACTCTCCCTTTTTTTTGTTATGTGATAGAGGCCTGTTGTCAGGAGGATGTGCTGGGATTTGAGATGTGCAGAGAAGCTCACGTATGGCGATTGGTGAACACAAAAGGGTCCTCATACGCTGACAGTTCACATTTTCTACTGTGTAAAAGTTGACTTTTTGAAGCTTCAATAACTTTCAAAATGGGAGCTATCCTGTGACCTATTGGTCAATGTTTATCCTTCAATCAACCTGTCTAAATGATCTGGTCAGTATGTCATTGCTTGTGAAATCACGTTTGCAAAATAGTGATCTGTTTTTCCTGCATTTACAACTGTGATTACACACTTTTGAAACAACTAATTGACTGGAAACTGCTTTTGGGATTCCTGCATTGATGAAAGACATTAGATACAAATGTAAACTTTTGTTTCACTTCTAGTGTTTAATCACTGTCAGACCTTGCTCTCCACAGAATCAACAAAAGCATCCTATATTTCAATAATTTCTAAGTGTGTTTGGGCTTCGTCCAAAGGATCTAAATACTGCAACCATATATTACTGATTACTAGTAGTTGCTTTGAAACCAATATGATAACAAATAAGTCATTTCTGTGCATAATGTGGGAAGAGTAATGGTTTAGATGGTATAGTTGGAAACAGAAAATTGTTCACAGATGTTGCAGAAGTTACTGTTTCTGGGATATGCTGAAGTATAGAAGGAATACCCAAAATCCCCACTTAGTTGGGAATAAGGGATATGGCCCGGAGAAGGGTACAGGATTTTAGTTCAGTCAGGCAGCAGGATCACTGAAGGCTTGGAGGGCCGCAAGGCCTGTTCCTGTGCTGCAATGTGCTTTGTTTTTTGCATAATACTGAGCAACTTCTGTGTGTCCTCTCTCTTGTGCGCTCTCTCCCGCTTTCTTTTTCTCTCTCTCTCTCTCTCCCTCTTCCCATCCAAAAGCAGTAAGTCATTTTACATGGACGCTTGCTCTAAATGTCTCTGAAGGTTGTCTGCAATATTTTTTTAACCTGTGTCAAAGTAGTGATTTGTCGACCTGGTTCCTGAAATGGCAAAGTGATTAACCACTATCTGAAAGTGTGCAGTTTTACAGCCAGATGATTCATTTTTTTTAAAAGCTTTGCCAGTTTGTGACCTTCCTGTCTCAATTTTGTTTTGCCTGTTTTTCCTGAGAACTGATTTGTGTGCGAGTGGCCAAAAAGTGGGTATTTTCCACTTTTTTTTGGAAACTCCTCCCGGTGGTTGGGTACAAGAGCCTTGGATGAGGGTGAATTGCTATAAAATTGACCTCTTTGTGGAGCCTGTGCCATCTGAGAAACACTTAATTTCAACCTATAAAGATTCGTTTGGGAGATCAATTTGAATCGGAATTAGAATCATTGGCCTTTTGTAACACGAAGATGTAATTTTTATTTAATGAGGGCCAAATTACTATAGGGAAGAGATGGTAAAATTTTTTAATTAATGCCATCAAGAGGTTAGTGAAGTGAATTGAGGCTATGTTGGAGAATAAGCCTGTGTTCTGCTCAGGGAGTGATCATTACATTTGAGAGTTAAAAATAAATCTTTGAATCAAAGACATGGGGGAGTGTGGCAAAGCCTGGGGATTAGTGTTGGTTCATTCTGGCTGTATAAGTATCTCTTATTCTATATTTTTTAAAAGCTGGAAGTATTTGGGTTTTGGCAGCATCTGAAGCACAAAACGGAATTAACAGGTCACAATAACTTTGATCAGAACTTTGTTTTATCTGAAATGTTAACTTGGTTTCTCTCTCCACAGAGGCTGCTTAACCTGAGTATATTTCCAGCATTTTCTGTTTCCCAATGCCAGCATCTGTACCACAAACTGTGCTTCTGCATTTGAAATATTTTAACATTTGGGCCTCAGCCAATCAATCCTAGCTGTCATATTTCTGATTCTTAAATTTGTCAATTGTTGAACTCTAATGGATTGATGACTAGTTATGTTCATAACACTTCAGAAATGAAGCAATTAAATTGGGAGTTTCATTTTTCGAATTGGAGTATCTACTTGAACATGTTTGGGTCAGGGATCCGCTACTCATTGATCAGATACAATGACTGTCCTGATTACAAACTTCAACAGTTGGAAAAGCATTTCCTATCTTTGTTACCTGTCTGCACCGGAGAGCAACATTGAGACATCTGGGCCATGGTTTAAGCCATTTAAAGACCAGAAATAGCTGCAGTGTGCTGTTTGAGGAAAGCTTGTGGTGAGAACAGAATAACATATTCAAGTGTATCTTTTTTCAAGCTACATACCTCTTAGCTACTGCTCACAAGAAAAAGTGAGTTAATTAAATGGGTTGTGCATTTGTGGGCTTTATGTCTACTGTGCCTAATATACTAGTTGTAAATGACAATTGGCGCGTAATGATGGCTTCCATGTTGGGTAACAACTTTCATTTTTCTATAGCACCTTTTTAGACATTGGAAAATGGCTGAGGCAATTCAGAAATAAATAAATACTGAACCACTGGTTTTTGTGTAGGTAACTGAAAGCTTAGTCAAAGTGGCCTTGAGTGTGGGGAAACGTGAAAATGTTTATATTTTCAAGCTTGAAAGGCTGATGGCATGCTGCCAATCTTGGCCAAAGGAAATGGAGGATGTGTAAGTGGATGGTTAAAGAAATGCAGAATTCCTGGAAGGTTGTAGGGCTGGAGGAGGAGAAAAATGGCAAGTGGTGAGGGCATTAGATTTGATGAGCATCTCAATTTGGGGCATTAGTCAATGCTCAGTGTGTCATCCAGGTTTGAGATGTTGCAGATATAGATATTATTTCCGTCAGGAGAAAGATACTAAAGTCTGAGCTCATATACCAACCGACTTGAGCAGCTTCTTCCGTGCTACCATCAGACTTTTGAATGGACCTATCTTGTGCTAAGTTGACCTTTCTCTATGATAATACTATATTCTGCACCTTCTCCTTTCTTTCCCAACAGTATGCTTTGTATAGTGCATAAGAAATAATACCTTTCATTCTATACTAATACATGTGACAATAAATCAAATCAAAATCTTCCTGATCAAGGTGTTATGATTCAGAAACTCCCTTTGAAATCCAACTAGGATGCAAATTACTGGCTCAGGCAGAGGTGAAGAGGGAAAGGAAGCAATAGTAAGGGGATAGTTCGTAGGGATTCAAAGAAAATGGTTTTGGCCTTACTGATGTTCAATTGGCTGCAGTTTATCTGAAATTTGATAGAGATAGACAAGCTGAGGAATGGACAGTGATGAAAGTGGTGATGAAGAGGTAAAATTGGGTGTTGTCAACCTACACGATCCTGATTATGATGTGGTTAAGTATAGATGACAAATAGGAGGGGGCTGTGCAACAATCTTTGGAAAACTTTAGAGATAATGGTGCAAGAGTTGGAATAGAAGATATTGACCTGAATTTCAAGTTCCCCCTTGATGGGTTACAAAATAGAAGGAACTGGCTTTCTGATGGGTTCCTGTCCATTCTGATCTCAAGTAAAAATGCAAACCAGGCCACAGATGGACCATCCTCTCTTGTCCCAATGAGGCCTGTTTCCTGTCTAACCTTACCTTGGGTGTTGGGGGAGCCTGAAATTGGGCTCAGGCCTTTGGAAAGGGAGGAAGAACATGGGGCACTTCCATCAGAAGCCCTCTTTTAAATTGGTTTGGTGCTGCTCTTTGACCCTGAAAACCTTTCCATCCAGTCCTGAGATTTAGACTAGTCATCATCATGGCACTTCCTCTCCTGTCCAATGCAGGATCTTGAGTTTTGCCAGCTTTCTAAAGTGGGTCTTCCTTTCAAGTGATGGGCACAAGTCCCTCCTGTCACCAATAAACATTCAAGCCTGAAATAACTTAGGCAGGTAGAATTGGCTGCAGTGTGTTCCTTATCGAACTCCAGATGGCAGAAACTCTCTCTACCATGCAAAACATTCTTGCTGTTGAAATTTTTCTGGCTATGACTGGATAGGTGAGACTGTTCAGGTGAGTGACTTCAGTCTAAGGCTTTGGAGGGCTGTATGGACAAATGAGAATGGTGGTTTACTGCAGAGATATAGATGTAACTTAAGACTTTAGGGGTAATCTCAATACTGTTATAACACTGAAAATCTGATTGTTGAAATTCTAACATAGATTTACAGGAAACACAGGCACAGATTTGAGAAACTATCACATTCAGGAAGTTTATTTTTGAATGCAAAGTTTCATTTACAAGCAACAAATTATTAAAAGAAGGACAGTTGTCTCTTGCCAGCTGATGGGTTTGATCAATTCATTGCAGCATTTTTTTTTTGAGGATGGTAAAACTTTGCAACTGGTTAGCCAGGCAGTTGCAAGACTGAAATTTTATATTGCATTTTCTAGTAGTCTTAGTCTCAGTTTTCAAATCAAATTATTCACCTGTGTAACTGGAATGTGCTTGACAAGTAAGCATGCATTAAGGTCAGCCTCAGTCAGCACTTGAAAGCTGGTGTTTGCAGAACAGTATTTGTTGTAACTTCCAAATACTGAACAGTATTCCACAATACTGTTGTTTGGCTGTACCCAAAGTTATTTGTCTTTGAAGATAGAGTGAAACAAGTTTGCATGTAGTTGCTGGTGAGTACAGATGCAATCACTTCAGGTTATTTTAGTTACAACATTTTGGTACTTTGAGCCAAATTAGTGGCTCTAGAAACATGTAGAGTTTTGTGTCCTTTTTATCAAGGCCCTGTGCTCGAGAAGAGATAAACAAGATCTTCAAAGCAGTGGTGACAATTTATCAAATGTCTATCTCCACATCTGTCTTGCCTTCTATACCCGAGAGAAGGTTGTGCATCTCAATGTCTCTTGGTGCTTTTACACAGATACCAATTATGGTACCATGGGAACATAGCATTGTATGATGATGATACGCTGCTTGGGAGATTTATAAAAGAGTCTGAGTGCAAGGAAAGGCTCTGATCTCATCAATAGAGTTGAGTTTGTACGATTATCTTTTTATGGGCTTCTGATCCTTGTAGGGAATTTGTGATTTAGCACTAAAAAGCACTGTGAGTTTAAATATTAACATTTTGTGCTGAAGGTAGGAAGAATATTTTTGGACAATAGCCAGATTTAATTCCATCACCAGAATGTTCGTTTTGAAGTAACTAATGGCTCGGCAAGTACCGGAGTTGTATGTGACAGGTTATCTTTCAGCAGTTGTTGGTTTTAAATGTGCAAAATCTAGTCACAGAAATCTCATAATTGGGATGAGCCTACCAGGAGATGCGTCAAAAAAATGAGAGCACTTCATTGATTATTGCCATCTCCATTACAAAGTGCAATCGTATGGTTTGACTCCATAGTCCTCACATTCCCTGCCCTAACACTAGTTTGGTGTTTCTGCTGCAGTCATGGGGAAGTTGCATGCAAGTGCTTAGCAGCTGAATGGCTTTTTTTACTGTATATCACTTGTAAATATTTATCCTGTTGTGAAACTTTTACTAAAATGACTCTTTTGTATATTGTGCAAATGTTGATCTTTAGTGTTTTTAAACTTATTGTCATGGTGGGTAGGGGGAGAAACGAGGGGAAAACTAATGTAATCCAAAAGGACTTGCCCATATCTTTGTGTTCCTGATTTGAATCCTGTTTGAGCTGTTGGCATCTTATCAATGACACTTTTTTTTAGATTCATGCAAGTGTGCAGAAAGATAGGGGTTGCAATCAGTTTGCATGTCATTGTTCTGAGTGTTTTTCACTTGAGTGTAGATATTTTTTGTTAATAAACAACCAGGCTGTGCAGTGCAGATGTCTCAATTGAGTTGGCCTGATTTTAATTATTCATACAAGCCCGTACAGGCAGATAATGTTGCTTGAAAACCTGCCTCCCTTCACCACTTCTCACTTTGTTCTAACAAGACAAAACTCTCTCTTCAGCACCTGGTTCATGAGTAGTTGTGGGGGTCCAATCTTGCTGCTACTGTAGTTTTGTGCAGACAGCCTGAGAAGGAGGTGGGCTATTGTATGGCCAGGACAGCGGTTGGAATCTTTTTTGGTGGAGGGGAGGGAAAGAAACATTGGAAGTAAAGGTTTAAGTCCAGGGATCCATACAGGAAAATGTTGCGTCACACACAGCGTGGGAGGAGTTGCAACTGAACTCTGTCAGAAATGGTCTTATTACTGTGCTGCTTAGCTTTGGAACTCAGTATGTGACAGGATTTCTAAAACTTCAGTTCAAAGTGCGCAAGGATCTCTGGAATAATTATCATGAAGAGAAAAAAACAAATGTGGTTACCTTGGAAGTATAAAGTGGTACAGTTGTTATGTTTCTATGTTTCATTTAAATGGATCTGAGAGAACCAGAGCCAAAGCTCTTGTAGTTAGTTTTTCCTTGTCACTGAATATTTTGGTCTTGTAATGCAGTGTCTGAAACACATTTTGTCCTTTTTCTGCTGCCTAGAAAACATAAATGCTATTTGATATTCCACAAGATCTTTTTTCATGCTTGAGCTTCTGTAAAAATCATTGAGATCCCGTGGGATCCTTGCTAAAGTGTGGGTTTCATTTTTTTAATTGATTTCTACTGTGCCAACATCAATTAGGCTTAATTTGATTATGGCCAAAGGGGAAACTAAAGCAAAGGATTTGCAACATGTTTACTCAGTGAAATGCTAGTGTTTGGTATCATCTGTTTGGTACCAAAACTTGTATTCAGATTGGTGCCCCAGATTTTCCCAGGATATTGGGAAAATGCTGGAACATGAGTGGGAAGAAATATAGAGGCTTTTTTTTCCCTCATCAGCAAGTTGTACATTGATTCATAAACATTGTACACATAGTGCCACGAGCAAAATTAACACTATTGTGATTATTAATACAACTCTGCAGTTTCTCAATTAAAATTAGAAGCTGCTTTTTAAACCCCTCTTAATTTGTGAAGACATTCTGCTCTGTGCATGTCAAGAAAATATCAGCACAATGGGGGATGGCACATGTGTGAATGATTTTTAGTGTAGACTTTGAAACGGGGTAATTTGCATTTCTTGTCAATTTAATTAATGTTGGAAAGTTAACTAAAGTGCTCAGGAAGTCCTGTGAGCATTGTGAATATTTCAATGTCGTTTTGAGAGCAATATGTGATGTAGACAAAGTTTCGTCAACTCTACAGGAGTCTATAATTAGATATAATACTGTCTGTATTCTGGATGCAAAATTTCAGGAGCTTCTCCAGAGGGATTTACTCTATTTTTGGTTTGATTTCTCCACAGCACAATTCAGTTGAAGACTGGGGTGAAGAGATAGAAGAAGGGGCTGTTTATAATGTGAGCTTGAAGAAAATCCAAATACAACAAGCAGCCAGCAAGGGTGCAAGATGGCTGGGGGTGAGTATAGCTTAATCTTCCTTTCTATCTTTTTTTTAAAAAAATGTGTGTACATTTAAATGCTTATATTGGGTTAAACTCTGGCTTTATTACATGCTCAAAAGGTTGAATGGGAATTGTCCATTTCATCAGGAATATATTTATCTAAAATTCTGTGTATTGAGGTTAATAGCTGATCAAGCACCGAGGAAGGGGAAACAAAAATGAAGTGATTATAGCATCAGATGTTAGCAATTAAATTTGATGAAATTAAATCTTTGGCAAATGTGCTTCATCTAGATTAATCCGGTTGTTCCCAGTACTTGGTCAAATTTAGCCATGTGCTTTCCTAGTTAATCTTCTAAAGCAAACTTAGGTGTATCCAGTGAGTGCTCCTGCTTGGCCAAGTGATTCTATGGGCAGGCATGAAATATCCCTAACTATTGTGGAAAAACTACTTCAACTTTTACAGGGACTAGAGATGCTCACCCTTTTTACCAAACAAAAAATATACTTTTTACCTTCTTAGTTTGACCTGAAACTGAGAATTCTGGTATTCCATGAGCGATTTTACCCCCACCCCGGAACAAAAGTAGCTTATACATTTGATGGCTGATTGCAACTGTGGATGTTCAGCTCCAGATCCTTGTTTACAGTACTTCTTTGCAAATAAGTTTGATACCATGCTGTTTTTAATTTCCAAACAGCACAGCTGAAATGTTTATAAAACTGAACCAACACTGGAACAGAGCTAGGATCTTTGCAACTTAATAGGGTAGTGAGTTAATGTGGTGGCATGTGGGATTGTAACCTGATATAGCTGATCCTCTTGCAACCTGATTTTGTTTATTGATTGTTCTCTCACTTTGAAATACCTTTAATGCTTTTAAACATGGTATCTTCTTTCGAACCCCTAGAATGCAGAAAGAAGCCATTTAGCCCATGACATTTGCATCAACTCTGACAGAACATTTTGTCCAGGCCCTCTTCCCCTGCCCTTTTCCTGCAACTCCACACACTTACCATGGCCAATTTACCTAACCTGCACATCTTTGAACAATGGTAGGAAACTGAAGCATCCAGAGAGCCCACACAAACACGGGAAGAATGCGCAAACTCCATACAGTACCCAAGGCCTGAACTGAATCTGGGTTCCTGGAGCTGAAGCAGCAGTGCTAACCACTGATGTTGGATCTAATGTACAATCATGGAAATGCAAGTTACTCCTGTGATAAATTTGGGACTTGGGATGTAGGAGGTTCAGCCCATTTTTGTAAATGGAGTTGATCACTAGAGGATAAATATTCAATTGGAAAGACTTTGTTATACAGGTCACTTCATATTGTTTGAGAAGCTTTTGTCCAAGCCCCTACTTAGTGATTTTTTTTTTAAAGAAAACTCCATTTGCATGGAGCTGCCATTTGCTTAATCCCTTCCTTAGATGCATAATCTCACTGAATATTGTCCTTTTGTCATTGTCATGATAGTAATGGCAGCACCTGCCTAACCCTGGCCATTTAATCTGCAACTCCAGAACATAACATAAGAGCATAAGAATAGGAGCAGGAGTAGGCCATTAGGCCCCTTGAATTTGACAGTCACTCAATAAGATCATGGCTGATCCTTTTGTGGACTCAGCTCTCCTTGCCTGCCTATCCACAACCCTCAATTTCTTTACTGATTTTAAAATTTGTCTATTTTAGCCTTACAAACCTTCAATGAGGTAGTCTCAACTGCTTCACCGAATTCCACTTAGATAACAAGGACACTTATGTCAGATACTTATTTGTTGACTACATCTCAGTCTTCAACACTCATTCCTGTATTCTGTCTTGTCATTGTTTGAGATCCAACCCAATGGCATCTTCAGCAAACTTGAAAATTGAATTGGAGGGTGATTTGACTGCATAGTCACAGGTGTATAAGGAATATATTCATTTCTGAATTCCATGGCCTAGGCCTCGGCACCTCCCTCCATGACTGGATTCTGAACTTCCTAATCCTCAGTCCGCAATCAGTAAGGATAGGCAACAGCACCACCTCCACAGTCCCCTACGATATTTGTTACACATCTATGACTGTGGCTAATTTCCTCTTCAGTTCGATTTTCAAGTTTGCTGATGATGCCACTGTAATAAGTCGGATCTCAGACAAAGTACCGGAGTGAGAGAGTCAGAACTGATGTGGCAATAATAATCTCTACCTCAGTGTCAACAAAACAAAGAAGAACATCATCCACTTCAGGGAGCGTGAAGGAAAACATGCCTCTGTTGTACATCAACAGGGACTAAGTAGAAAGGTTGACAGCTTCATCTTTTTATGTATCCACATCACCAGCAACCTGTCCTGGTTCCTGCGTACCTCCCCCCATGCTGACACTATAGTTGAGAAAGCCCACCAATGCCTTTACTTTTTCAAGATTAAGGAAATTTGGTATGTCAACTACAACACTCTCCAACTTTTACAGATGTACCATAGAAAACATTCTTTCTGGACAGTTTGGTATGGCTCCTGCTCTGCCCATGACAGCAAGGATCTACAAAAGGTTGTGAATGTAGCGCAATCCATCATGCAAACCAGCTTCCTACCCATTTACTCTGTCTCCACTTCCTGCTGCCTTGGCAAAGCAGCAAGCATAATTAAGGATTCCATGCACCCTGAATATTTTCTCTTCCACCACCTTCCTTCAGGAAAAAGATACAGAAGTCTGAGGTCACTTACCAACCGACTCAAGAGCATCTTCTTTCCTGTTGCTGTCAAACTATTGAATGGATTTGCCTTGCGTTAAGTTGATCTTTCCAGCTATGACTGTATCACTACGTTCTGCATTCTTGCTTCCTTCTCTGAAGTGTTTCGTTTGTATAGCGCACAAGAAACAATACTTTTCAATGTTATGTATATGTGACAAGAATAAATCAGATTCACAACCATTTGGGTGAAGAAATTACTCCTCAACTCAATCCTAAATGTGCTTCCCTTATTTTGAAACTATGCCCCCTAAGTTCTAGTTTCCCCTGGCAGTGGAAACAACTTCTCTGCTTCTATCTTATATTCTCTTAATGTTATGTTTGTAAGATTCCCACCTCATTCTTCATTCCAGTGAGCATGGTCTCAGTCTCATCATAACCCAACCCTCAACTCCAGAATCAACCTCATGAATCCCCTCTGCACCCCCTCAAGTGCCATTATATCCTTAAGAAAACCAAAATTGTACACAGTATTCCAGATGTGACTTCACCAACACCTTATACAGCTGCAACATAATCTCCCTGTTTCTGAACTCCTTCCCTTCAGCAATGAAAGATAAAATTCCATTTGTTTTAATTACCTGCTGCACCTGTAAATCAACTTTTTGTGATTTATGCACAAGGACACCAGGTTCCTCTGCACAGAAGCATGCTGCAACTTTTTTACCATTTAAGTAATAGTCCACTTTTCTGCTATTCCTACCAAAATGGATGACTTCATATTTAACAACATTTGTACTTCATGTCCTACCCACTCAAACCATCTATATCCCTTTGTAGATGTTCTGCATACGTTGCTCCACCAGTCATCTTCGTGTCACCTGTGAACTTAGACATTCACTTGGTCCCCAACTCCAAATCATCTGTATAAATTGTAAACAAGTGCGATCCCTATACTGGTCACTGATCGTCAACCAGAAAAACACCCATTTACTCCCACTCTTTGCTTTCTGTTAGTTAACAAATCCTCTATCCATGCTAATTTGGTATTCAAATGACTTCTGGAAATCCAGATACATCACATCACTGGTTTCACAGTAATGTCCTTAAAGAATCAGTAACTTAGTCAAACATGATTTGCCTTTCATGAATCCATGCCGCGTCTTCCCGATTCCAGATCTCTTGCTATTTCTTTCTTGATTCAAGCATTATTTTCCCCACTGCAGAAGTTAAACTAACTGGCCTATAGCCACCTTTTGTCTACCTCTTATTTTAAAAATGGTGGCATCATGTTTGGGGCAGTGCCAGTAGATTGGAAAACAGCAGAGTCCAGCAAATCTTGATAAATTGCCATAAATGCATTGCTATTTTTCTCCGCTATCTGTTGCAGTAGCCTGGGATGTATTCCATCAGGGCCTGGAGACTTGTCTCCCTTTAACTCTATTAGCTTGCCCAACGCTGCTTATTTAGTGATAATGACCATTTCTAGATGCTCATCTGTCATAACTTTTTTCATCAATTTTTGACGTTATTTGTGTCTTCCACTGTGAAGACTGACACAAAATATCAAAACGTTCAGTGCCTGGCCATTTCCAATTATTAAATTCTTGTTCTCGTCTTCTAAAGAGCAAATGTTTACCTTGGCCATTCTTTTCATTTTATATCCTTGTAGAAACTTTTGTTATCTGTTTTTATATTCTGAACTAGTTTACCCTCCTTTGGAGCTTTAAAGATTTCCCAATCCTCTAGTTTCCCACTAGTCTTTGCTGCTTTGAATGCATTTTTTTTGCATTTGATATCCATGGCTGATTATCCCTTTTTCTACAGTCCTTCCTTATCACTGATATACACTTTTGCTGAGCACTTTGAAAGTCCTCCACTGTCCTATCATAAAGCTATTGCTCCCAGTCCATCTTGGCCAACTCCTTCCTCATCCCAATGTCATTTTCTTTAAGGCACTTGGATTTTACCTTGCACTCTAGGATTATGCTCCTCTGAAATAGCCACAAACAACACAGCTATTCCTCATTTACAACTCCCAATGTAATCCTGAAAATAGTGTACCAAATGAAAATCACTTTGGCCTACCCCAGTACTGAAGTGGAACTTTTTCTGCTTCTTGACTGTGATACAGAGGCTCAACAAAATTTGTTCCGACCAAATAACTAGTCTTCATTTACAAAAGACTGCATGCAGTAATTTGGAGAGCTGTCATTACGACTTGCTAATTCCTTTTTAAGTCCGCATTTATGTAAAGAATCAATTCAGTATTTATACATAATCATTATCAGTTTGCGTGACCAGAGCTTATTCAGGAATTCGATCAGTAGTAGCATCATAAGCATTGTCATAAATCATGGTACAACTTGCTGACCTCCTAGAACTCTGTCTCATCAGTCATATGTTTATCTTGTCCTTTGATAGAACAGAAGAAAGTTGGTGATTTGTTCATCCCTAACCTTATCTTGTAGTATTCATATAGCCCTAGGTTATGTCTTATCAGGTCTTGACCTTCTCCAATGTTGTTCACGTCTAGGGTTATGCAGAGTCAGTTTTCCTTATTTTGTATCAAATAGTTGACCAATTTTCCCATCATGCCACTACTTCATTCGTACAACTTCACAACAGCTCTATTCAGCCCCTCAAGCCTGATGGCCATTTGGTTTCTGCACTATGTTCACCCGCCCTGATAACCTTTCACCCCTTTTTGCTTAGCAAGAATTTATCCACCTCTGCCATAAAAACATTCAAAAATTGTTTCCACAACATTTTCAGAAAGAGAATTCCAAAAATTCAAGACTCTGCTGCCTTCAGACTTTTGAACGGACCTACCTTGCATTAAATTGATCTTTCTCTCCACCCTAGCTATGACTATAATACTACATTCTGTTTTCTCTCTCCCTCACTACTTTGTGTGTTATGCTTTTTCTGTGTAGCGCACAGAAATAATATTTTTCACTGTATGCTCATGTGACAAATCAAAAGCAAACTCTCCAACCCTCGGCTCCATTTTAAATGGATGACCCGAGTGGCTTGCTAGACAGGGTAGTCATGAGTGAACCACATTGTGGTGGGCCTGAAATTTCAGGTAGGCCAGACCTGGTGAGGGTAGAGAGTTCCTTCCCTAAAGGACGTAATGAACAAATTGTTTTCTTTTACAATTGGTGACCCCCCTCCCCCTCACCATTTAAGTGAATTCAAATTCCATCAGCTGCTTTGATGGGATTGGAATCCACGTTCATTAGCGCATTCGTCTAAGCCTTTGGTTTAGTAATCCAATTACATTGTCACTGCCACCGTTCCCTCCATGTTCTTCATGCACCCCTCCCCACCCCTCAAAAGAAAACAATAAGAGTGGGTTATGTTCCTGACCTGGAATATGTACATCCAAAAGCCTATTGGCTACCTTGAACCTAACTGGCTCAAAAATTCTCAACTCTTGACTCTCAATACAATTCCGCTACCTCCTTGCTGCTTCCCACATTCAGCTCACTGCCACTCCTGATTCTGCTGCTCAGTGCTTCCCTTTACTGCTGTAAGCAACAGTTTGGGACATGGATAGTGGAAGCAAAATGAGCTGCAAGTGTCAAGGCACATGGGGAATATCAGGGTGGGAGATGGTAAGCAGGACAGTCACAAAGAGAGTTGCCTAGCAATAAACTGTGTCCCTGTTAAAAGAAAATAGCACAATTGGAATATTCTCTAATTTGACAAACTCACTCGAATGCATGTATTAGAATGTACTTAAACGGGTGATGCTTCTACACTGCTGTGACATTGCATTCGTTCTCCCTGCCAGTTTGTTTCTTGACCCATCTTCAATCCTTTGACGCCATTGACCGGAACATCCTTTTCAATTACAGTTTCTTTCTCCATATGTCACTCTTGCATCATCAGACCATCTATTTATTCCCTATTTAATAAAGAAATGACAATTCCTGAGCTTGGACTCTGTTTCTTTTGGCTGTAATTAGGTGATGGTAGCCAGTAGCATAGCTCATTTCCAATTGTACGTAATGGCAAAACAGTAATGACTATTTCCCTTAAAAATGTATTTTCTTTGCTTCTGTTCCTTCCTTTGCATTTTTTGCTGAACATAAAATGTGACAACAGTGTCTAAAGTCTCGAGCCTGTAAAGGCAATCTGCTTTTTCTGTTCTTGAAGCATACTTGAGTCAAGCTGATATATAATGATACAGTAATTCATAGCTGGAAGGTTTAACTCTGAGGTGTAACAATTCTTCTTAAATATGCCAAATGTTTATATGCACACTTAGCTTTCTTTTAAATGTTTATCGGGGAGAATGGGGTGGATAGATGTACTGATAGGATGAAATGCAGTAAGGTAGGAAGAAGCAGACTTTCAATGTTAACAACAGTGTAGATACACCATTTAGTCCAAATGATCTATGCTGTTGATTCTATATGTATAAGTTATTAATTATAGCCCCTTTTTTTATCAGAATTTGCTTGAGTTTATAGGAGAATAGCCATGTAATCATCATGGTTGTCAGTTTGATTAAAAATCCAGGAAGGCATGTTATTTGTAAATAACCTCTTGTTAGGATCTGTGGTTGATGTTAACTTGGTTTGTGACTATTGCTACAAATGAGTCCTGTTTTAATAGCTGGAGAGAGCACCATTTCTTGACTTTGAACCACATTACAGCAATCTTTTTTAGGCAATGATTCTTGCGATAAGCAAGATGACAATTAGTTGCTTCAGTCCATAATGGGTTAACCCTAAGCATTCTGTGAATTAGGATTTACTCTTTATATCTCACACTT
This sequence comes from Sphyrna mokarran, assembly GCA_024679065.1. Classification (NCBI taxonomy): domain Eukaryota; kingdom Metazoa; phylum Chordata; class Chondrichthyes; order Carcharhiniformes; family Carcharhinidae; genus Sphyrna; species Sphyrna mokarran. The sequence goes on along the minus strand of JAGIQG010000009.1, from coordinate 69,655,494 downwards.
GCTAACTGAGCAATTATGCCTGTTTATTTTATTTACTATTAATTTGTGGTTATCTTGATAATCACTTCATCAAACTATCTTCCTGTAGCAAAATTTGCTTTCAGAAAACATGTTGAGTATCATTTTACTGAATTGCTGTCTCTGCAATGAGTTGAGCCTAAAATTGGTCAGAAGTAATGCATTGATTGGCAGGACAATGGCAGTTGAAGGATGAATATATATGAACGTCGTTGAAAATAAGATTGTGTCAAGCAGGTTGATAGTGGAAGTGAGGAGGCCCTTCCAATGGACCTTGGGTAAGGTTGGTTTTACCTGAGAAATGAATCAAATAGTTTTCTTTTTAAAGAACACTTGGAGTTGGGGATGTGCTTGGCTGAGAAGCATTAGTCACCTCCAGCTAACTCCTCACTAATTGTTTTTTAAATTGTAGTGTTCTAACCATCACCTCTGCAAAGTTACTTCATTTGGTTAATTTGAGGAAAAGGAGTGATATTTGGTTTTATGTTAACATTTGGTCATAGCTTAGAGGAGATTGTAACAGCCAGGGCCATAGACCAGGCTTGTATTGTAAGTGTCCAGAAGACCACTCTCATCGATTGTGCCTTAAATTGAGCTGTTTGTGCAAGTGTTAACTAGGTTGCTGGTCTTGCTTTTCTCTTAAGAAATGAAATAAGGTCTCACTATAAAATTTTCGCATTTAGCTGGTATAATTTATGGAAAGGTAATGCCTATCCCACAGGCTTCATCAGGTCCAATAGTTTGCAGGACCATGCTGCATGTTGCAACCTAGCCACTGTCAATAAGCTGTCTGACCATGGTCAGCATTACAGCTGAGCTTGATCATGCCCCTCTTGAGCATTTTAATAATGTCATCCATGCGACAAAATCATCGGGAAATCTCCTAGTGACCAGTTGTACCCCAGTTCTCTCAATAGCCAATAAAAAATAACTGGCCCTGGAGTATGACATTTAAATTTTGGCTCAAGTCAGTGACTTTTTGCTTATTTCAACAGAGGCCTTTGCTTTTACAGCTGCAATTCTCAGTGATGTCAATCCCGCTTGTGTTTTTTTTTATCCCCTGTTATTGCAGAATCTTTATCTTGTGCTGCCTGAATGTGCTTTTCTGTTTTAATGTTGAACACATGTTTATGCTTCTGACATGTAGATCTGAAATAAGTAGTAATGCAAGCAACTTTAAAAACCAAAGTGTTCAGTTATACCCTGCTTTTATTCCACAAGCACCATGTGATCATAGAGGGTTTTTTTCTATTATTGTCATCCCTTTTCTCTGCTTTGGTAAACTGTAAAATGAGACTACTTGGTATTTCTACTTGAGAAATGGAAAACATGTTATGAAGTGGGACAGCAGCATTTTGGACAGTATTTGAAAGATAAGCCTCATGAGAGGAACTAAGAATCATCTATGAAGTGGTTAGATATCAATCACCTGAATTTAATTCCTTTTCAGGTCCTTTGCTTTATCTCATTACACAGTCATTTATTTTACCTCTTGCTTTTGTGTGGCAACAATAAATACTCTGGTCGACAAGCCTGTGACTTGAAAATCTGACATATTGCATCTGCTTTTCTCTATCCAGATGATCCCAAAACCTGGTGTAATAGGTCAGCTAGCTTTTAATTTGTTTGCTGAGCTAATCAAGTTGCACTTCAGCGATTGAAATTGGATGGAACAAAAGTATTGGCCTGGATTTTCCGTGTTAGCAGCAGTGAGTGTTGAGATGTTAACTGCTATTGTACTGGGACCTTGCTAAAGTCTGGCCTGACTACATGTGTGGTATTGCCTGGGAAGTTACATTTCCTGTAGGCACTTCCGTTCTACCAGCGCTTCTCTGAAAATGCTCTGACACTGACCTTCGTGTCAGAAACTTGGGCCAATTGCTCGATACTTAGATAATTATTCTAGTAATGACCTGTTCTGGCACAGGTCAATGGAGCCTGCACCCTTTCCCCACCTTAAATTGCCTAGACAATCTTGGCTGTGATTATCCTCCTTTTTTTTCCTGCTTATCTGTTTCTTCTTGCATCCAAGTCCGTTATTGGGTTATGATTCCACAGATGGATGGGTATCAAAAGTTTATTCAAGTTCATTCATTTGATTTGAGTGAGCCCTCAAGGGTGAGATTGTAAAAGATGACCCAATTCTCAAGTTTATAGTCATATGATTTTCGCCTTCCGACATTTGAATGTTAACAAACTTTTCAACTCTGATTCGCTAAGCATTATCACGGAATGGGTTTGTGAAGCTGATAGTTGCTGTTTTGTATCATGATGGTTTAAGACAGTCTGCCCAGAGAAGTAAAGCCTCCATACCTATGAACCTTCCAGGCTTCAGATAGCAAACATTTCCACTCTCCCTTCTGATCTGAGAAGCACAGAAGCCAATGGCTGTGATCCTACCATTAGTCCAAACAAACTTGGCGCAATTTTAGCCTTTAGCATTCAGCTACTCCCTGGTTGAAATGGCTGAGAATTTAGAGATGCCTTGTAGGAAAACAAACAGGGATAGGCTCTCCAAGTTCTCTAGTTTTGTCAGCCAGTTGTTATCATTCTTTTGCACCAGCAATTGCTCCCTATCCTTTGATGCCTTTGCCTAATTTTGACAGATGGAGAAACTGCTTTTGTTGCATACGGCGAGGATATGGACAGGAATTCCTGTATTGGAAATTTTTGGTTTCAAGTTGCTGCTATCTTTTTTTTAATGTAGGAATCATCTCTCTGCGCTTGATTTCTGTGTGAGTTCATTTTGTTTTTTAGAATCCCTCACCAGGGAAAATTAATTTTTTTATCTATACCATTAGATCACTATTTGATTTTAAAAACTCTAATTCAGCTAAACATGGGAAAACCAATGTGTCCCATTTTTGTGTTTGGAAATGAGGATAAGGTTGTTGATTTAGTTTCAAATATGTCACCTGAAGTCATGTTTGATTCAACATTATTTTGCTCTCCTGCAGATGCTACCGGACACTGGTATTTTGCTTTTATTAATTATTTTCCCTCTTTCATTCTCATTCTCTTCCGCCACAATCAGAATTCTATGGGAAGCACATCCCATTCCAAGGGAATAGATTTTACCTCAGGGACTTGCCATTCAGCCTATCTGTGTCTGTTCTACCTGCTCTGCAATTCAGTTAAACCATGGCTGATCTGCATCTCAATTCCCGTCTCGCTCCCTTGATACTCCTGCTTAACAAAATTGATCTGCCTTGGAAGCTGCAATTGTTTGCGCATCCACAGCTTTTTGAAGAAGAGTTTGAGGTGGGGGTGGCATTGATAGCAGGAGCCCAATGCTGCAGGTAATGACCTTGTTTTACAAGGTAGCAATGAACAGAAAGAAAAGACATAATAAATGAAGTGAGTTCTCCATTAGATTTGAATTAATGCTACTAAGTGCTTTAAGTCAAGCATTTGTCTTTTAAATAGTTCAGTTATAGCCTGTGACTTGGGCAGGATGCAAAGTTGTCTTCACTTGATGAATTTTCCAACCATGTCCCAATGTTATGCATTGTGGGGACAGAGTAATAAATATTGGGTTTATGCTAGTTCAAAAGCTGCATACAGTTGTAGAATGCAATTCTTGAATGTATGCTTTGCATTCACTCGTTATTAGAAAGGCTGAGTTCTAATTGTTGGAAATCATGTAAAGTAGCCTGTAACTTAGCTTCCCTTCCCGCCACACTTTGAATTATTTGTCGTGTATCCAATTCGTGAAATGTAAAACAGATGTGCACGTTTTAAGGAGTAAAAATGTGCCTGCAGCAGCAATCGCCCATACAGACTTGCACTATCCAGCTGAAACGCATAAGCTATAATTGAGAAGTAACATGCAAACTCTTCTCGCAATAACACAGTCTTCTCATAGTTTGGTCTTTGGTTTTGTCGTGTAATTCACAGCTTAATATTTATCCTGCTTACTATTCATTCCTTAAAAGCACCCAGCAAGCTTCCCCAGCCAGGCAGGGATTTCTACTTTAGCTATGCCTTTTGTTGAAAGTATTATCACTGTTGTTTTTTAGAAGTTGCAACAAAGGAAGCCTCCAAATTTGCTGGGTCTCAACATGTTGGTGGCAGAATGCTGTTTTTTGTGTGTTGGCAGGAAAGCACAATAAACTGGTGTGTTAGCTGCAGTTGGATCCAGCTGTCAATTTTGAAACTTGATCAACACGTGGAAGACCCCATCTTCCTTGCAGTGAAATGCATCTCCTGCCAAGGTCACGGGAGATTGAGAAAAGTTGATTGATTGGACATGACACTTGATATGTTTCGATAATCCAGCTGTGGCTTTCTCCTGTTAGCTCTCACTCTTAGAATTTTATTTCTCAAGATCAATTTTAAAAGTAGACTAGAATTGTATAGTAATAGCCTTGCTATAGTAGTGCAATGTTTGTCTTTTCAATTGTTCTTCATTTGTACGAGAATGGTTCAAAGATTAAATAGTGCTGTAAATTTAATTGAAATATGATTTGTAAAATTTGTTTTCTATTTATTTGGAACAAGTCTTGGAAAGTACATTTCTGGTGGTTATAGGCGATTCATGACTCTGGCACAGTTAAGAAGCAGACAAAGTTTGGCTAGCAAAGTTCAGAGATTCAGTCTTTACATAAATTCAAACCAGGCTGCCCAAAGAGGTAAAATTCCATGACCCCTGCACCTCCATTATCAAAGATGATTCCTATTCCAGCTGGGCACTTGTTGCTGTGAAGGAGACCAAATTTAATACCAGGATGGTTGTTGCTATTTTATAGCTGAGATCCTGAAGCCCTTTTGTGTTCAGTCCTTGATCTCTGTGCACGGCCAGGCTGAATTATCACTTAGGCAGCATGTCAAAGAGACCTTGCATAAAGTAAAATCGGAGCTTTGCTTTTTTTATGCACCCTCCCTTTTTTTTTAAATTTCCTGTCAGCTCAGCAAACGTTTTGCATTTCAACTTTGCTTCCAGCCAAGGGAAGCTTGCTTTTCAAGAGTAATTAGATTTTCTAAAAACAATATTGTTGGGAAATGTGAGGCGTATGATAATGTAGTGGAGGATTCAGACATGATTGAAACCAGACTGACCCGCTTCCTGTTGCGTGCTGTGGCCCGGGGCTGTAGAACGTATAATTCCACAATGCCTGTGGAAACTCGCTGGACTGTGTTAGAAGCTGTTTTCTGCCAAAAACCTTGCTGTTTTTTTTCTGGTGACTGGATTGAAGTAGAAATTGTAAACCAGTGGGTGGACAGATAATGAATTTAATACTGAATTTTTTTTTATTTAGGATTATGGTTTGATATTGTTGCCCTGTATCCGGAAATAACTTCAAGTTTCAAATTTGTGCTTTAGTATTAATTTAGCTTTCATTACATTTTTGTTTGAACTTATCATTTATACTTGCCACACGCGTGAATTTTTTTTCAACTGACGGATTTGATAGCTGTGCTAATATTAACAGAAAAAGGGGAAAGTACTGTGCATGTCTGGCAGTGTCTTTGGAGAGGGAAATGAGTTTGAGCTCAATATGACTTTTCAGAAACATGTTTCTCCCTCTCCACAGATGCTGCCAGACCCACTGAGTTTTTCCAGTGCTTTCTATTTCAGTTGTCCATCTGCAATATTTTGCTTTTGTTCTAATAAATAGCGTGTACAGTCTTTACAATATTACCCTTTTGTGTTTTCTGTCAGTCAGGATTCTGGACTGTGCAGGAAACAGCAAATGCCAGTAATAGATACAAGCAGGTTTGGGAGCATCTGGGGCAAGAATGATCATATCTTGGGGTTTGGATTAATCATCTCAACAGATGTTGATTGTCTTCTGTTTGCAGCATTTTCTGTTCTGGTTCGAAACTCCATTTCAACCAGGTATGCAGCTGCATAAACATGTCTAGTGGAGGGAGAAAGGTCTGAGAAGCTGTTAGTGCACTCACCAGACACTGGGAATTCACATTTGTTAATGAAGGATGGATTATAAAGAACAGAGAAAATTACCACACGGAAACAAGGCCTTTTGCCCTCCAAGCCTGCACCGACCATGCTTCCAGACTTAAATAAAACCCCTTGCGCTTCTGGGAACATTCCAACTTGACGCCCATTTGTGGGATAAATACCAGCTGAGAGCTAAGTGGCTCATTGGAATAAAAGTTGTATGATCCTGCATTTCTGAGAAGCCCAAGCGGTGAGACAGTGACTGATTGCAGGGCCACCATGAAGTACAAGACTGATTTACAACAGAATAGTGCACATTACAGAAATAAACACGTGCTGATTACTGGCAGATTGATCTGTGGTTAACCTGGTGGTGCAAAGTATTTATTAATTGAAGAAATTGATGCTATTCTGGCTAAAGTTGGTTTTGACCATGAGGAAAGTTAGCAGTACTGCTCTTTGCATGTACAACAACTGCAAAGGGCTTTCAGTACTAGCTCTTCTTAGAGTGCACAGTAGATGTAGAATAAATTTCAAATTTAGAATTGTTCTATTTTTCTTGATTGTTGAATTGAAAACCAGCCCGGAAGAGTTGATAGACAATGGAGAGCTGAACTCACCAAGAACATTTAATGTTGAAACTTCCAGGTGGCTGTTAGTTGGATGACTTGTTATTCCATTCCATCTCATACTTCAATCACACCCCTCCAAACTAATTTCGTTAAGGTTTATGAAGGAAGCATAATAAGTTGAAAGGATCCTGGAGATGATTGTAAATCATGGAAAGTTTGTTTTTATTTAAATTTCCCCTTCCTGGATGTGGTACAGCAAGCTGGATATCTGTGGGTAGCTCATACAAGTGTGAGCTTAAATAAAGTTCCAGCTGGCCATTTTACTAGGTGGGGATGCAGCAGCATTGCAGCAGGTCCAATCCTATATTTGCCCAACAGAGGTTATTTTCTTGTCCTCCGTGCTCATGAGTTTAATTGTGGAACCCCCCTCATCCGGCTCCAGCTGGACAGCATTGGAACTTGGAACATTCTTAATTGGCTCTGTTGGGAAGCTTCCTCTTTTGTCATCTACTGGGGGGTTACCCTCTTTATTTTTTCATGCTCCAGTGCACTAATTCCTCCAATCATCAGTGAACTAGTCACATGTACGAAATGTTTTGGCTTTTAACTATTTTGCATGAAATGGTTTCCATAGTACATGAAATGACCAGTTAATGTCAAATAAGACTGAACAAAATCAGCCTCCCTTTCATTGTAACCACCTCCAGTCTTGCAATGCATGCACTCTTATGGTTTATCCCTGATTTTGTTTCATTCTGTGATTGGTGACCAGACCTTCAAATGCCTAATCCTTAACTTCTGGAATTCCTTCCTAAAACTCTTGTTTTCCTTGCCTCTACTGCTAAAAGATGCCTCTTTAAAAATGTATATTTCTCATCAAGTATTTCTCTTCAAGACTTAGTCTCAATTTCATTTAATTATGTTTCTGTGAGGCATCTTGTAATGTCTACACTATGTAAAATGTTGTGGAAATGAATGTTCTTGTTACTGTACTTTTGCATGGCATTGATCTTCTTATCTTTGCATCCCCTAGGTGGAAGGAGACGAGGTGCCTCCAGGTCACACCATCAGTCGGTTTGAAACATGCAGAGTCCGTACAATTAAGGCTGGGACCTTAGGAAAGCTTGTAGAAAATGTATTAACGGCTTTTGATAACAATGATTTCACCTATATCAGCATATTCCTCTCAACATACAGAGCTTTTACTACTGCTAATCGTGTGTTGGAACTCTTGCTGGACGGGTGAGAACAAATAAGTGGCATCTCTTGTTTAATGGCAGTGGCAGAAAAGGATTTTTTGGTCAGGTTATTTTCACATTGTTAATCTGAAGCTCATCTTTCAGAAATATCAACAGTCACTGGTCATGGACTGAGCATCCTGACCATGAAATATGGGAACAAAATTAGACCATTCAGTTCATTGAATCTGTCCCACATTTCAGTCATGGCTGATACGTTTCACGGCCACCTTTCCCCTTTAATCTCCTTACCAACTCAAACCCATCATTCTCTGCCTTAAATACATCTGGTCTTCTGTGATAATGAATTTCATAGATTCACCACCCTCTAGCAGAAGAAATTCCTCTTCATCTTGGTTCTAAAGGGTCAGCTCTAAGTCTATGCCCTCGGATCCCAGACTCTTACTAATGGAAACATCTTCTCACCCACTCTATCCAGGCCTTTTATAATTCTAAGTTTCAATGAGATTCCACCCTCATCCTTATAAGCTCCATTTGAGTACAGCCCCAGAGTCCTAAATGTTTCTCATTCATAAAACTTTTCATTCACGAAATAATCCTCTCCTTTAGGTCAGTATATCCGTCCTTGGATGGAGGGCCCACAATTGCTTTCAATATTCCAAATGTGATCCAACTAGAGCCTTTATACAGCCTTTGCAATACATCCCTGTTTTTGTATTCTAGTCCTCTTGAAATGAATGCTAACATATTTGCCACCTTAACTACCAACTTCACTGCAAGTTAACTTCAAGAATCCTGAACAAGAACCCACAAGTCCCCTTTCACTTCAGATTTCTGAATTCTCTCCCATTTAGAAAATAGTTTGTCACTATTCTTCCTACCACAATGCATAACCTCACTTCCCCATGTTGTATTCCATTTGTCACTACTCTGACCACTCTTAAAACCTGTCAAAGTCCTTCTGTAACCACCCTACATTCTCAATGCTACCTGTTGCTCCACTTATCTGTTGTAATGTCTGACAGTTCTCTGCTGGAAGCACCAGCCCAGCTGGTTAACTCCATTGGCACAATACCATCTAAACTTATTTGGAAAAGAATTGCATGTGTTGCCTTGCAGAAAGCAATGATACTTTTCTGCTTGTAAATGAAGGCTAGCAAATTGTTGTCTCACTGATTGCTTTGTTAGAGAGGTTGCAATTGACACTTGCATTGACTGTTTTTAACTAGAATTCACAAGCAATATACAAGCATTCTCATATTCAATATGATAAAAGGTTAAAATTGCAAACTTTTTTCTTGTATTCTAAATGAGAAAAACAACAACAGATCCCTTGAGCAAAGAGTTCCAGTAATGCAGATGTAAGAACAAAAACAAAGTTACAGTTGAAACAGCCTTGCAACATGTTCCCCCCCCCCCCCAAAATATGCTTTGCTCATGTTCAATTCTATTGTCTTCAACACTTTACCTTTATTCCCCCAATAACAGCCATACCAACCCTCCTCTTGCCAATCCTCACCTCCCTGAAAAAAAGACATTCAGCATAATGAAGCACTGCATGTAGAGGTTTGGGATGGAACTGAATAAAGCATAGCCACAAATCACAGATCCACAACCATGTGGTAATGTTTGTGTTCAAATGATCGCAAAATAATTATGATCTTGCTTGAGCCAATCAAATACAATCTGTACAAAGTTTGAAAACACAGTAAGCAGTTTGCCATGATGACCAGACACCTGTATTAAAAGTTTATTATCATTACTGAGACTTGTTGCTTGTAGGTTATAGCTACCTGCAACAGGTAATATTCTGAATGTGTAAATGCCTGGAGGAGTTGGAGGATTTAAAAAAAAAAATTGTTGTTATGCCGAATGTAAAGTTTCTAAATCAAATATTTAAAACCAAGCCTGATTAGAAAATCTGAGATGTTGGTCAAATCTGTTTATTACTGAAATATGCAAGATATCACAATCATTCTGCAGCAATGGCACATAAAATACTTTTAAATGCCATCAGAGATAAGACTTTGGTTTCTCCTTGTCCTATTCCCCACACTTACTGTGCTTCACAAGTGGTCATTTGGGGTCACTGTGCACAACTCAGCAGGGGTGCTAACCAGTGTGCCCCGACTGAGTTGATGACCTTTGTGTTCTGACTTTAGAGGAACAAACTGCATTTGGGGAAGGAGGTGGTTAGAAAAGCTTAAAATTGGCAGAACAACCACAGAAGATTTTTCTTGAAAGCTACGAGTTTGTGATCTGGTTTGCACTGTTTGCAAGGCTGTTAAAAGTATTAATAGCAATATGCTTGAAAAGGAAAGTATTGCACGGCCATGTAGAAGCAGTGGAGTTAACATATAGCAGTTTTAAGAGCCTACACAGGTCTATAGTGGCTCTGAATGTCCTTAGCCTGTGGAGTCTATGATTTTAAGAAAGAAAATGTCACCATGTTAAAAATGGTGCTATTTCTCATCTCTTCCCTCTGTTTCCCCAAACATGTTTTCACGAATATTTGGGCATTGTTAAACAGGTGAATGCAGCAAAGGCACATATCATTATAAATATTCAGCAAAGATAACATTTCAACACTAAGCTATAAAATGTTAAATAGAAATTAATGGAAAGAGTTTCAATGAACTAGATCAAGATTTGAAGTTTTGAATCCTGAATCTTCAGAGTTTTTCCATGGTCAGAAGACAATCCGAGATGCAAGTGCTTGTTTAAAATTGATTTATGCTTTGTAACCAATTACAGATACAGAAACTTTGACGCTTCAAATGGAATTCTAAATTCTTCAGAAACGAATGCAGTAAACAGAGAGTAAGTTCAATCTAATAAGTCCGCTTCAATCAGAATGCGGGAGAGGTAGTGAATCATGGATGAAGTATGAGAAATAGTGGCATAGTGAATATCACTGGTTAGTAATCCAGAGAGCCAGAATAAAATCTGGGGATCCCAGTTTAAATCCCACCAAAACAGATGGTGAAATTTGAATTCAGTAAAAATCTGGAATTAATCGTCTAGTGAACCACATGGGTTTTACCACAATGGTTTCATGGTCATCAATGTCCTTTAGGGAAGGAAATCGTCTGTCTTTATATGATGTCCCCTACGTGACTCCAGGTCACGGCAATTGTGATTGATTTTCAAATGGCCTCTGAAATGGAGGGCAGTTACAGCTGGGCAATAAACGCTGGCCCAGCAATGCTCTCAACCTGTAAAATGAATTTTTAAAAATGTTTTGAATCCTCAAAGGTGGACACTTTTTTTCTGCCTACAGCAGTCACATTAAAGAAGCTGTTAACTGCCTTTAATATTTATATCATTCCTAGAGATTTGAAAGCTTCTATTTTAAAAATTGCAATGTCACAATACCTTCAATAGAACTATTATTTAGGTCTTGGAGTTAAGGTTGATCTGGAACTGTTGGACAATGAAACGAGGGTAAATATATTGAAGGAATGGATCATGTCTGCTGCACCTGCTGCAGCCTCATTTTTAGTGTCCTGTAAGCTTCCTATAAAGTTCCTATGAAATCATTTATTGCAGTTATACATCTAGAGTGACTGACAATTATAGAATCCCTGCAGTGCAGAAAGAGGCCATTTGGCCCATCAGGCCTGCCCTAAGAACTATCCCTGTGACTTCTGTGTTTACTCTGACACTTTTAATAAAAACCAAATGTTGATGCAACTGTTTTAATAACTTTTTTCCTGACCAATTGCTGGTGCAGAAACTTTGTCCAAACTATGAGGAAAATCGTAATTGTTTTCCAGCAGCACTTGCAGTCATCAGACAGCAAGTTCAATCCAATGTGTAACCACATTCAGAAATTATAAAATATGAAAGAAATGAGTTTGCTGCTTCCTTCCACATTTCCCTTACACACTCTATCTCTTCCCAGGTGCAGTTACCCATCTGGAGTGTGACAGATTAGCTGCTTATCAAGGGTTTAAGTACCAAACCTCAGTCTGCAAGAGCTCATTTTAAATGACCAGATGCAAATGCTTGTTGGAAATGATTTAATTTGTGCGTTCTGATGAATTACAGATATGGAAACCCCCACAGCCCCAACTATATTGCAGATGGAAATTGTACTTCTCCAGGAACAATTGCAATGATTGGAGAGTAAGTTAAATTCTACTTCATCCTAAACAATGCAGAACAGAATTGCTGGAGAGACAACTTCTTGTAAGATTATGTGACAGCAACTTTCTGAATGCATCTCATAGAAGTGCCATTCTGAACAATAACAATTTAATTAGAGACTTCTTGACACCCTCATAGAGATTAGTGTTTTTAAGCAGAAAAATAATTGTAATTTGTGATTGAAATTTTATGAACATCTGGTCAAGTCTTATTGAGACTGTTAAATGGGAGCTGATCTTCCTTCAGGCAGTGAGATCCAAGGCTGCACGCTACCTGTAGTGGCCAGTTAGGAGACTGTAGCTGGGGCTACTTTCCAATTGAGGATGCAGCGTAGTCCCAAGAGCTTCTGGTCCAATGAGATGAATGGCAAATTAACAGCCTCTCCTCCAGTGGCTACTGAAGATGGGGCATCTCAATGATGGGTTGGGGGTGGCCAGAAACGTGAGAGATTGGTGGGGTTTAAAGGCTGCATTTATATGACAACAGAAACTGGTGCAGCAGCCCCTCAAGGCGGAAAGTGGTCCTCAGTTGATACTGTAATTGGCTGCCCTGTGGTTTGCCAAGCTGCCCACATGCCACACTTTTGGCAAATATGGCATAGCAGTGGATGAGGATTAGGCACGACTCCTGATTATTCCTTGTCATTTTGCCAAAATTCATACCTCCTGGTCCATCACCAATTGTCCAAGAAAGTGTAATAGTATCAACACAGCATCAAAATTTTTCAGTGAAGAATTGGAAAATTACTTGCCCTTCAGGCATTGTTTACTTCCAGCATCTAGTTATGCCACAAAGTTCCATTTGAAATTTCGAAGATTTTTTTAAAGAAGTCACCATCTCATGTAATGATGAATATCTGTTTTATAAACCCTGCTGATCAAGATATGAAATACTGTATCTTCAGTTTAAAGGGGTGTGGGAGGAGGGGGATGTTTAATGGGTTTAATTTTGAATGGAAATACGTGCTTAAATTGACGTGCTTTATGACCACAGCGATGAAGACTTTGACGTGCCAAACTGTGAGCTCGTTTCAATGCGATATTCTTCAGAAACCAACTCAGTCAAGAAGTAAGTTTGATCAAACGTCTGACTAAACTCTACTCCATTCAGAATCTGTGTAAAAGGGAATTGCTGACGCTTCCTGTAAGAATCATGTAGGAACAGCTTCATATAATAGTGTAGTGAAAACCATTCCAGACCACAACACTGACATTACTGCCTCTCTCTGCATTTGTCTTATTCCTCAACGTTTCTAAATTGGTACAGAGCAAAAGATGATGTATTTGTGCAAACCAGCTGATCAAAGTTGAAATATTGAATCCCAGAGTCTTCTGTTTTTTTAAATGATGGATTTGTGGATGCAAGTATTTGTTTCAAATCACTTTTCTTTGTGACCAATTGCAGCTACAGAAACTCTGACAGTCCAGATGGTGAGGAAAATGGAAATCATATTTCTCCTGGAACGATTGCAGTAATTGGAAAGTAAGCTTAATCTGATGTGTGACAGCAATTCCATTTCATTCAGAACACCACAATGTAAATGTGAATGGTTGGGGGAGCTAGCAGTTCCTGTAGATAATGTAGGAACTTGCTCATAAAGGCATATAATAGTGCAGCAAACACCATCTAGACCATAGTAATCATATGAAATGAACTGACTGAGGTCCTGGCAAGGTAGCACAAGGGTTAGCACTGCTGCTGTTTCACATCACCAAGAGCCAGTTCGATTCCTGGCTTGGGTCACTCGCTGTCTGTGTGAAGTTTGTACCTTCTCCCTGTGTCTGTGTGGATTTCCTCCCACATTCTGAAAGATGTACTGGTTAGGTGTATAGGTGCTGGACTATGATGACAAGGGTATTTCACAGCAACCTAATTGCTGTGTTAATGTAAGCTTTATTTGTGAGTAATTAATGTTTTTGCATTATTCCTAGTTTTTAACTTTTTGTGATGTCTTTTTTTTTGGGGGGGACAGGGGGGCAGAAAAGGATAGGAGGAGACAAAGAAGGGGAGATTTTGTGAGTGATGGCAAAGCCCTGCTGCTGGTTCTGAAGTGGCCTTGGACCCAGGGCAGCATGTTGCTGTAGGTGGCCTGCTGCTGTGAACATGATCCAATAAATGGTGTTGCCTGGCCTCAGACTGCCTGTCCAATCACTGGGATATCACCTCGGGAATCATTCATTCAGTGGTTCTGGTTGCCTCCAGAATAGGCCAGGATTTACCTGGTGATTTCCCCAAATGGTGGGCATGGTTGGTTTGGGCAAAATGCATGTGGAAGGAGCGAGTAATGGGCTACTTTTTTTTTAATCCATATGTGGGATGTGGATGTCACTGGCTGGGCCAGCATTTACTGCCCATCCCTATTGGTCCTCCGGAAGATGGTGGGGAGTTGCTTCCATGAATTACTTTTGTCCCCGAAGTGTAAGTACATCAATGGTGCTATTGGGGAGGGAATTCCAGGACTTTGACCCAGCAACAGTGAAGGAATGGTGATATATTTCCAAGTCAGGATGGTGAATACCTGGAGTAAACTTGGTAGTGTTCCATGTGTTTACTCTTTGTCCTTCTCAGTAGTAGAGGTCATGGGCTAATAAGATTATTGAAGTGGGCCTTGGTGAGTTCTTGCAGTGCATTTTGCAACTGATATACACTGCTGTCACTGTTGGAGGAAGTGAATATTGAAGGTGATGATGTGGTACCAATCTAGCAGGCTGCTTTGTCTTGGATGGTGTCGAGCTTCTTGTATTGTTGGAACTGCTGTCATCAATGGCGAGAGTATTTAATACCACTGCTGACTCGTGACTTGTCGATATTGAACAGGTTTGGAAAGTCAGGAGGTAAACTACCTGCTGCAGAATGCCCAGCTCTGATCTTCTGTTAAGCTGCAATATCTATAAGCTGGTCCAGTTTTGTTTCTACCTCGGAGGTTATGATTCAGAGGTAGTTGGGAATCAGCAGTGATGATGCAATTGAATTTCAAGGGGTGATGGTTGAAATCAAGTTATGAATGGTGCTGAATCATGTAAGGTCATCAGCTAACATGCCCACTTCTGATCTTATGGGGGAAAGGTCATTGAAGTAGTTAAAGATGGCTGGGCTGAAGACATACTCTCTTCTGAGGAACTCCTGGGACTGAATTGACAGACCTCTGACAAGCACAACCATCTTCCTTTCTGCTGGTTGCAATTCCAAACAGAGGAGAGTTTTACCCTGATTTCCCATTGATTCCAGTATTGCCTGGGTTCCTTGATATCAGTGGCAGTCATTCTGAACTTGCCTTTTGATTTCAGTTCTTTGTGTCTGTTTGAAATAAAGTTGTGATGTGGCCAGATGTTAAGTGACCCTGACTGAATCCAAATTGAACATCGTGCAAGTAATGCTGTGTAACAGTGCTGTTGATAGTCCCTTCCATTACTTCACTGATTACAAATAGACTGCTAAGTTGCACCTGGGCACATTTCCATGTTTTTGGGTAGATACCAGTGTTGTCGTTGGAATGGGACAACAAATTCTCAAGCACAAATCTTCAATACTATTGATATAATGTTGTTGGGGTCCTTATCTTCTGACGTATCCAGTGATTTCAGATGTTTCTTTCCTTGAAGTGAATCAAATTTGCTGCAGACAGGCACCAATGATGTTTGGGTCACTAGGGAAGCCAAAATGAATCATTCACTCGGTACTTCTGGGCAAAGTTTTTTTTACAAATGCTGCTTCAGCTTTCTTTTGCACAGATGTGCTGGGAGTGGGGATAATAGTGGACTTGCCTCTTCCAGTGAGTTTTTTTAGTTATCTACTGCCATTCATGATTAGATGTGGCAAGACTGCAGAGCTTGGCTCTGATCCACAGTCTAACACCTTGTTGTTTATGCTGTTGGGCAGCAAATAGTCCTGTGTTATAGTTTCACCAGGCTGATGCCACATTTTTAGGTCAGCCTGATGTTGCTCCTGACTTGTTCTCTTGTACACTACTTTCAACTAGGGTTGATTCCCTAAGCTTGATTATAAGAGTGAGGAATTTGCCAGGCCATGAATGCCCTGTTTGACAAGACCAGCTGATCAAGTTTGAAATACTGCACCTTCAATTTAAGTTTGGGGGGGGGGGGGGGTAGTTTAATGGGTTTAATTCTGAATGCAAATACTTGCTTAAAATGACCTGCTTTATGACCACAGCCATGAAAACTTTGACAATCCAAAGTGTGAGGAAGATAGAAAGTCATGTTCTTCAGAAACCAACTCAGTCAAGAAGTAAGTTTGATCCAATGTTTGACTGAACTCTGCCTCATTCAGAATCTGTAAAAGGGAATTGCTGGCATTTCCTGTAAGAATCATGTAGGAACAGCTTCATATAATAGTGTAGTGAAAACCATTCCAGACCACAACAATCACATTACTGCCTGTCTCTGCATTTGCCTTATTCCTTGATATTGCTAAATAAAAAATACATTAGTACAAAACAAAAGATAATGCATTGATGCAAATCAGCTGATCAAAGGTTGGAATATTGTATCCCAGAGTCTCCTGTTTTTTAAATGATGGCCACTTGTGGATGAAAGCATTTATTTAAAATCATTTTTCTTTGTGATCAATTGCACCTGCAGAAACTGTGACAGTCCAGATGGTGAGGAAAATGGAAATTGTGTTTCTTCAGGAACCGTTGCAGTAATTGGAAAGTAAGTTTAATCTGATGTGTGACAGCAATTCCATTTCATTCAGAACACCACAATGTAAATGTGAATGGTTGGGGAGCTAGCAGTTCCTGTAGATAATGTAGGAACTTGCTCATAAAGGCATGAAATAGTGCAGCAAACATCATCTAGACTATAACAATCACATGAAAGGAACTGACTGGCGCAGTAGCACATTGGTTAGCACTGCTGCTTCACAGTGCCAAGTACCTAGTTTGATTCAGCTTGGTTTACTGTCTGTGTGAAGTTTGCACTTTCTCCCTTTATCTGTTGTAGAATTCCAGCCTCTGACCTGCTGTTGTAGCTGCAATAAGGCTGGTCCAATTTAGTTTCTGATGAATTGTAATTCCCAGGTAGAGTAGTTGGAAATCAGCAATGATGCAATTGAATTTCGAGGGGCGATGGTTGAAATCAAGTTTCGAAAGGTGCTGAATCATGTAACGTCATCAACTAACATGACCGCTTCTGATCTTGGGGGGAGCTAGTCATTGAATGAAGCAGTGAAGATGGCTGGACCGAAGACACACTTTCCTGAGGAACTTGCCTGTCCTGGGACAGAATTGACAGACCTCTAACAAGCACAACCATCTTCCTTTCTGCTGGTTACAACTCCAGCCAGAGGAGAGTTTTAGCCCTGATTTCCCATTGATTTCAGTATTTCCTGGGTTCCTTGATGTTGATGGCAGTCACTCTGACCTTGCCTCTTGATTTCAATTCTTTGTGTCTGTTTGAACTAAAATTATGATGCTAAGTGACCCTGACTGAATCCAAACTGAACACTTATGCACAGGTTATGGTGTATAATAGCACTGTTGATGGTCCCTTCCATCACTTCCCTGATTGAAAGTAGACTGATCGGGTGGTGATGTGCTGGGCTGCATTTTGTGTGCAGAACCTACCTGGGCACATTTCCAAGTTTTTGGATAGATACCAGTGTTGTAGTTGGACTGGGACAGCAAATTCTCAAGCAGAAATCTTCAATATTATTGGTGCAATATTTTTGGGGTCCTTACTTTAAGGTATCTAGTGACTTCAGATGTTTCTTTATTACATGAAGTGAATTAAATTTGCTGAAGACTGGCATTGACGATGCTTGGGTCACAGAGGCCGAAATGGATCATCCACTCGCCACTTCTGGGCAACGATTTTTTGCAAATGTTGCTTCAGCTTTGTCTTTGCACAGGTGTACTAGAAGTGGGGATAATTGTGAACTCATCTCTTCCAGTGAGTTGTTTAACTGTCCACCACCATTCATCGTGAGATGTGGCAAGACTGCAGAGCTTGGTTCTGATCCTCAGTCTATCATCTTGTTGTTTATGCTGTTGGGCAGCAAATAGCCGTGTTGTAGTTTCACCAGGCTGACGCCATATTTTTATGTCAGCCTGATGTTGCTTCTGCCTTGTCCTCTTGTACACTTCGTTCAACTAGGGTTGATCTGCAGCTGATTGTAGTAGTGAGGAATTTGCCAGGCCGTGAAGTGCGCACCCTGTTCGACAAAACCCAGGTGATGATAAACTTGAAGTACTGCACCTTCAGTTTATGGGGGGATGGGGGTTTAATTTTGAATGCAAATATTTGCTTAAAATGACATGCTTTATGACCACAGCCATGAAAACCTTGACAGTCCAAAGTGCAAGGAAGATAGAAAGTCATGTTCCTCAGAAACCAACTCGGTCAAGAAGTAAGTTTGATCCAATGTTTGATAAACTCTGCTTCATTCAGATTCTGTGTATAAGGGAATTGCTGGAGTGCTGGCATTTCCTATAGAATCATGTAGAACAGCTTCATATAATGGTGTAATGAAAACCATTCCTGACTACAACAATCACATTACTGTCTCTCTCTGCTTTTGCCTTATTCCTTGACACTTCTAAATGAAAAATACATTAGTACAGAGCAAAAGATGATGCGTTAAAGCAAACCAGCTGCTCAAAGGTTGAAATATTGAATCCCAAAGTCTCCTGTTTTTAAATGATGGCCATTCATGGATGCAAGCATTTGTTTAAAACCATTTTTCTTTGTGACCAATTGCACCTGTGGAAACTGACAATCCAAATGGTGAGGAAAATGGAAATCATGTTTCTCCAGGAACCATTGCAGTAATCGGAAAGTAAGTTTAATTTGATGCGTGACAGCAATTGTATTTCATTCAGAACACCACAGTGTAAATGTGAATGGTTGGGGCACTGGCAGTTCCTGTAGATAATGTAGGAACTTGGTCATAAAAGCATGTAATAGTGTAACAATCAGCATCCAGGCAGTAGCAATCACATGAAAGGAACTGAATGAGGTCCTAGTACAATAGCATAATCCTTAGCACTGCTGCTTCACAATGCCAGGGATCTGGTTTGATTCCTGGCTTTGGTACTGTCTGTGAAGTTTGCACCTTCTCCCTGTATCTGTGTGGGTTTCCTCCCACATTCTGAAAGATGTACTGGTTTGGCACATTGATGCGAACAGTTGCTGGACTATGGTGATGAGGTGAATTTCACAGTAACATAATTTCAGTGTTAATGTAAGCTTTAACTTGCGACTAATATTTATTTTTGTCTGATGTTTGCCTTATTCCTAGAGGTGGTTTTTAATGTTTTTGTGGGTGTTTGGGGGGTTTAGGGGAGGGAAGAGCGAAAAGGGGAGGGTTTTTTTGAGGTGATGGCAAAGCCTTGCTGCTGATTCTGAAGTGGCATTGGATCCAGGACAGCATGTTGCTGTAGTCTCCTGCTTCCATGTACCTGACCAATAAATGCTGTTGCCTGGTCTCCAGAACTGTCTGTCCGATTTACTGGGGTGTTTCAGCAACCACCTGTTCACTGCTACTGGTAGCTATTGCTGAGGTTGCCTCCAGAATAGGCCAGGATTTACCTGGTGACTTCCCCAAGTGGTGGGCATGTTTGGCATGAGCAAAATGCCTGTGGCAGTAGCAAGTGATTGGCTACTTTTTGATCCATACATGGGATGAGAGTGTTCCCAGCTGGGCCAGCATTTATTGTCTGTCCCTATTTGCGCTCCAGAAGATGGTGGTTGGTGTGCTGTCTTCTTCAATTGCTATTGTCCCTGAAGTGTAGGTACATCAATGGTGCTGTTAGGGAGGGAATTCCATAATTTTGACGAAGAAATGGTGATATATTTCCAAGTCAGGATGGTGAATGACCTGGAGGAAACTTGGAAGGAGGTGGTGTTCCATCTGTTTGCTCTTTGTCCTCCTAGGTGGTAGAGTATATGGGCTAATAAGATTGTTGAAGTGGGTCTTGGGGAGTTCTGCAATGCATCTTGCAGCTGATGTAAGCTGGTGTTAGTGTTGGAGGAAGTGAATATTGAAGGTGATGGATATGGTACCAATCAAGCAGCTGCTTTGTCTTGGATGGTGTCAAGCTTCTTGTGGTGTTGGAACTGCAGTTATCAATGGCGAGAGTATTCCATATCAGTCCTGACTTGTGACTTATCAATAGGTTTTGGAGAGTCAGGAGACAAGTTACCTGCTGTGGAATTCCAGCGTCTGACCTGCTGTTTATAGCTGCAACACTGGTCCAATTTAGTTTCTGATGAATTGCAACCCCTAGGTAGAGATAGTTGGGAATCAGCAACGATAATACAATTGAATTTCAAGGGATAATGGTTGGATTCAAGTCACAAATGGTGCTGAATTGTGTGCTGTTATTTGCAAAATGCCCACTTCTGACCTTTTTATGGAGGGAAGGTCATTGAAAGAAGCAGTTGAAGATGGCTGGGCTGAAGATCTTTTTGCGCCCCCCCACCCCCTCCCATAGGCCTCATATTGATAGACCTTAAAACACAACCATTTTCCTTTCTGCTTGGTACAATTTCAGCCAGTGGAGAGCTTTTCCCCCTGATTTCCCATTGACTCCAGTATTGCCTGTGTTCCTTGATGCTGATGGCAGTCAGTCTGACCTTGCCTCTTGATTTCAATTCCTTCTGTACCTGTTTGAACTAAAGCTGTAATGTGGCCAGGAGCTAAGTGACTTGACTGAATCCAAACTGAACAGTTGTGCGCAGGTTATGCCGTGTGATTTGCTGAGTTGCTGCTTGTGTGCAAACCCTACCTGGGCGTATTTCTACATTGCTGTGTAGACTCCAGTGTTGTATCTGGATTGGAACAGCTTAGGTAGGGGCACAGCAAATTCTCAAGCACAAATCCTTGTTGGGGGTCTTTACCTTTGAGGTATCCACTGACTTCAGATGTTTCTTTATTACATGAAGTGAATCAAATTTGCTGAAAACTGGCATTGATGATGCTTGGGTCACCAGGAGGCCAAAATAGATCACTCACTCAGTACAACTGGGCAAAGGTTTTTGCAAATGCTTCTTCAGCTTTGTCTTCTGCACAGATGTGCTGGGAGTAGGGATAAATGTGGACTTGCCTCCTCCAGTGAGTTGTTTAATTGTCCACCACCATTCATGATTAGATATGGCAAGACTGCAGAGCTTGGTCTAACCTATAGTCTATCATCTTGCTCTTTATGCTGTTGGGCAGCAAATAGCCGTGTGCTATAGCTTCATCAGGTTGAAAGCCGCATTTTTAGGTCAGTCAGGCTTGTCCTCTTGTACACTTGTAACTAGTGTTGGTCCCTCAGCTTGATTTATAAAAGTGAGGAATTTGCCAGGCTATGAAGGGTCGCTCTGTTCAACAAAACCAGCTGATTAAGGTTTGAAGTACTGCATCTTCAGTTTAAACAGGAGGGTGTGGGGTGGGCGGGGGGAGGTGGTGGAGTTTAATTGGTTTAATTTTGAATGCAAATATTTGCTTAAAATGACCTACTTTATGACCACAGCCCTGAAAACTTTGACAGTCCAAAGTGCGAGGAAGATGGGAAGCCATGTTCTTCAGAAACGAATTCAGTCAAGAAGTAAGTTTGATCCAATGACTGAATCCAAACTCAACAATTGTGCGCAGGTTATTCTGTGATTTGCTGGGCAGCTGCTTGTGTGCAGAATCGACCTGGGCATATTTCCACATTGTTGGGTAGACTCCAGTGTTGTAGTTGGACTGGAACAGCTTGAGTAGGGGCACAGCAAACTTTCAAGCACAAAACCCCAATATTGCTGGGGGTCTTTACCTTTTGAGGTATGCAGTGACTTCAGCTGTTTCTTTATTAGATGAAATGAATCAAATTTGCTGAAGACAGGCAGCAGTGATGCTTGGGTCATCAGGGAGGCCAAAATGGATCATCCACTTGGCACTTCTGGGCAAAGGTTATTGCAAATGCTGCTTCAGCTTTGCACAGATGTGCCTCTGCCTGTTTAATTGTCCACTACCATTGACTATTAGATGTGGCAAGATGTAGAGTTTGGCTCTGATCCACAGTCTATCACCTTGCTGTTGGGCAGCAAATTGCCCTGTGCTGTATTTTTACCAGGCTTGCATCACATTTTTAGGCTAGCCCGGCGTTCCTTTTCCTCCTGTACGCTTCATTCAACTAGGGTTGATCCCCAACTTGATTATAATAGTGAGGAATTTGCCAGGCCATCAAGGGTGTTCAACAAGCCCAGGTGACGAAGGCTTGAAATGTTGCACCTTCGGTTTAAGGGAAATGGGGGTTTAATGGGTTTAATTTTGAATGCAAATACTTGCTTAAAATAACCTGCTTTATGACCACAGCCATGAAAACTTTGACAATCCAAAGTGCGAGGAAGATAGAAAGTCATGTTCTTCAGAAACTAACTCTGTCAAGAAGTAAGTTTGATCCAATGTCTGACTAAACTCTGCTTCATTCAGAATCTGTGTAAAAGGGAATTGCTAGCGCTTCTTGTAAGAATCATTTAGGAAGAGCTTCATATAATATTGTAGTGAAAACCATTCCAATCCACAACAATCACATTACTGACTCTCTCTGCATTTGTCTTATTCCTCAACATTTCTAAAAGAAAAATACTTTTACAGAACAAAAGGTGATGTATTAATGCAAATCAGCTGATTAAACGTTAAAATATTGAACCTGAGTCTCCTGTTTTTTAAATGATGGCCACTGTGGATGCAAGCATTTGTTTAAAATCACTTTTTTCTTTTGACCAATTGCACCTGTAGAAACTGTGACAGTCAAAATGGTGAAGAAAATGGAAATCATATTTCTCCTGGAACGATTGCAGTAATTGGAAAGTAAGTTTAATCTGATGTGTGACAGCAATTCCATTTCAGTCAGAACACCACAATGTAAATGTGAATGGTTGGGGAATTAGCAGTTCCTGTAGATAATGTAGGAACTTGCTTATAAAGTCACGTAATAGTGCAGAAAGCATCATCTAGACCATAGCAATCACTTGAATTCCTGGCATGGTAGTACAGTATTAGTGCTGCTGCTTCATCATGCCAAGGACTCAGTTCAATTCCTGGCTTGGGTCACTGAGTGGAGTTTGTACCTTCTCCCTGTGGGTTTTCTTCCACATTCTGAAAGATGTACTCGCTAGATGTACCTGAACAGGTGCTGGACCGTGGTGACGAGGGAAATTTTACAGTAACTTAATTGCAGTGTTAATGTAAGCTTTACTTGTGACTAATATTTACTTTTGTCTCATGTTTGCATTACTCCTAGAAATAGTTTTTTAACTTTTCGTGGGTGTGGGGAGGTTTTATAGGCGATGGCAAAGTCCTGCTGCTGGTTCTGAAGTAGCATTGAACCCAGAGCAGTGTATTGCTGGGGGTTGCCTGCTGCAATGGACCTGACCAATAAATGGTGTTGCCTGTTCTCCAGAGCTGCCTGTACAATCACTGGGATGTTTCAGCAAACACACATTCAGTGCTACTGATGGCCCTTAGTGAGGTTGCCTCCAGTGTAGGGCAGAATTTACCTGCTGATTTCTCCAAGTGGTGGGCATGGTTGGCATGAGCAAAATGCCTGTGGAGGTAGCAAGTCACTGGCTACTTTTTGATCCAAACATGGGATGTGGGCATTACTAGCTGGGCCAGCATTTATTACCCATCTCTATTGGCCCTCCAGAAGATGGTGGTGAGCTGTTTTTTTGAATTGCTTTTGTCCCTGAAGTGTAGGTCCATCAATGGTGCTGTTAGGGAGGGAATTCCAGGACTTTGACCCAGCAGCAGTGAAGGAATGGTGATATATTTCCAAGTCAGGATGGTGAATGATCTGGAGTAAACTTGGAAGGTGGTGGTGTTCCATCTGTTTGCTCTTTGTCCTTCTAGATGGTAGAGGCCATGGGCAAATAAGATTGTTGAGATGGGCCTTGGTGAGTTCCTGCAGTGCACTTTGCAGCTGATGTACATTGCTATCACTGATGGAGGAAATGAATATTGAAGGTGATAGATATGAACCAATCAAGCGGGCTGTTTTGTCTTGGTCTTGAGCTTCCTGTGTTGCTGAAACTGCAGTCATCAATGGATAGAGTATTCTATACCACGCCTGACCTATGACTTGTGGATACTGAACAGGTTTTGGGGAGTTGGGAGGCAGGTTACCTGCTGTAGAATTCCCAGCCTCTGACCTGCTGTTATAACTACAATATCTATAAGGTTGGTATAGTTTTGTTTCTGATGAATTGTCATCCCCTGGGTAGAGAGAGTTGGGAATCAGCAATGATGCAATTGAATTTCAAGGACCGATGGTTGAAATCAAGTTACGAATGGTGCTGAATCACGTAAGGTCATCAGCAAACATGCCCACTATGGAGGGAAAATTATTGAATGAAACAGTGAAGATGGCTGGGCCGAACAAAGAACAAGAACAAAGAGCAACACAGCACGGGAAACAGGCCCTTCGGCCCAATGAGCCCACGCTGCCATCCTAATGTCTTAATGACATATCCTTGACTTTAGGCTATGCCTATTGTTGAAGATTCCCATGTAGGGACAATTTGTTACCCAATCAGCCTAAGAGCACGTTTTTGGGATGTGGGAGGAAACCGGAGCACCCGGAGGAAACCCACGCAACCACGGGGAGAACGCACAAACTCCTGCAGACACAGGCCCAAATCCATGTGTCAGCACAGCAACAGCGATAGTCTCTGAGCTGTCATGTTGCCCATCAGATGGTCCAGTTTAAGCATACACTGACGATGTGAAGCACTAGGCAACTCCTGAAGCAACCTCCAAGAGCAGCTCTTGCACGACATGCTGCATGCATGCCCCTTGTTGGTCAACAAGGTGGACCGAATTGCCTGCGGAAACAAATAAGACTTAATTAAACATGCTTAAAAAAAACTAAGACATTCCCGAGACGAAACTAAAAGATAGTCTACTACTATTTGGTCCTCCTGATATTCAAACAGTCCTACTATATCCCTCTATCTGCAGACAGCTCATGTGGCTGTCCAAAAGACCCTTAAACAACCCTAGCGCTAAACAACCGAAGACACGCTGTTTCCTGAGGAACTTGCGCAGTGATGTCCTGAGACTGAATTGACAGACCTCTAACGAGCAGAACCATCTTCTTTTCTGTTGGTTACAAGTCCAGCCAGAGGAGAGTTTTACCCCTGATTTCCCATTGATTCCAGTATTGCCTGGGTTCCTTGATGTTGATGGCAGTCACTCTGACCTTGCCTCTTGATTTCAATTCTTTGTGTCTGTTTGAATTAAAATTGTGATGTGACCAGATGCAAAGTGACCCTGACTGAATCCAAACAGAACACTTGCGCACAAGTTAGGCTGTGTGATAGCACTGTTGATGGCCCCTTCCATCACTTCCCTGATTTGAAAGTAGACTCTTGGGGTAGTGATTTTATTATTGGTGTAATGTTTTTGGGATCCTTACTTTGAGAGATACAGTGACTTCAGATGTTTCTTTATTACATGAAGTGAATCAAATTTGCTGAAGACTGGCATTAATGATGCTTGGGTCAACAGGGAGGCCAAAGTGGATCATCCATTTTGCACTTCTAGGCAAAGATTATTGCAAATGGTTCTTCAGCTTTGTCTTTTGCACAGATGTGCTTGGGAGTGGGGATAATTGTGGACTTGCCTCTAGTGAGTTGTTTAATTGTCCACTACCAGTCACGATTAGATGTGGCAAGACTGCAGAGCTTGGCTCTTATCCACAGTCCATCACCTTGCTGTTTATGCTGTTCGGCAGCAAACAACCCTGTGTTGTAGTTTCACCAGGCTTGTGTCACGTTTTTAGGCCAGTCTGGTGTTCCTTGTCCTCTTGTACACTTCATTCAACAAGGTTGACCCTCAGCTTGATTATAAAAGTGAGGAATTTGCCAGGCCATGAAGGGTGTTGGACAAACTCATGTGATGAAAGCTTGAATACTGCACCTTCAGTTTAAGGGGAGGGGGTTTAATTGGTTTAATTTTGAATGCAAATACTTAAAATGATGTGCTTTATGACCACAGCCCTGAAAACTTTGACAGCCCAAACTGTGGGGAAGATATGAAGCCATGTTCTTCAGAAACCAATTCAGTTAGGAAGTAAGTTTGATGCAATGACTTAACCAGTGCACAAGTGTTCAGTTTGGATTATGCTGTGTGATTTGCTGGGCTGCTGCTTGTGTGTAAATCCTACCTGGGCACTTTTCCACATTGGGTAGATTCCAGTGCTGTAGCTGGATTGGAACAGCTTAGTTGGGGCACAGCAAATTCTCAAGCACAAATCCTGAATACTACTGGTATTATGTTTTTGGGGTCCTTACCTTTGAAGTATCCAGTGACTTCAGATGTTTCTTTACATGAAGTGAATCAAGTTTGCTCAAGACAGGCACCAATGATGCTTGGGTCATCAGGGAGGCAAAAATGGATCATCTACTCGGCATTTCTGGGAAAAGGTTATTGCGAATACTTCTTCAGCTTTGCACAGATGTGCCAAGAATGGGGAAAATTGTGGACCTGCCTCTACCTGTTTAATTGTCCATTACCATTCATGAGTAGATGTGGCAAGACTGCAGAGCTTGGCTCTGATCCATAGTGTATCACCTTGCTGTTTATACTGTTGGGCAGCACAAAGTCCTGTGTTGTGGTTTAAGACATATTTTTAGGTCTGTCTGGTGTTCCTCCTGACTTGTCCTCCTGTACACTTCATTCAACTAGGGTTGATCCCCAGCTTGATTATAATAGTGAGGAATTTGCCAGGCCGTGAAAGTGTTTAATGAGTTTAGATTTGAATGCAAATACTTCCATAAAATGATAGCTGTGGTCATAAAGCATATAAAAACTTTGACAGTCCAAACTCCAAGGAAGCCATGTTCATCAGAAATTAACTCAGTCAAGAAGTAAAGTTTGATCCAATGTTTGACTAAACTCTACTTCATTCAGAACCTGTGTAAAAGAGAATTGCTGGCACTGCCTGTAAGAATCATATAGAAAGAGTTTCATATAATAGTGTAGTGAAAACCATTCCAAACTACAATAATCACATTATTGCCTCTCTCTGCATTCGTCTTACTCCTCGACATTTCTAAATGAAAAATACATTAATACAGAACAGAAGGTGATGCATTAGTGCAAACCAGCTGATCAATGATTGAAATGTTATATCCCAGAGTCTCCTGTTTTTTAAATGAGGGCCACTTGTGGATGAAAGCATTTGTTTAAAATCATTTTTCTTTTGACCAATTGCACCTGCAGAAACTGTGACAGTCCAGATGATGAGGAAAATGGAAATTGTGTTTCTCCCGGAACCATTGCAGTAATTGGAAAGTAAGTTTAATCTGATGTGTGACAGCAATTCCATTTCATTCAGAACACCACAATGTGAATGGCTGGGGAGGTAGCAGTTGCTTTAGATAATGTAGGAACTTGCTCATAAAGGCATGAAATAGTGCAGCAATCACATGAAAGGAACTGACTATGGTCCTGTCACGGTGGCACAGTGGTTAGCACTGCTGCTTCACATTGCCAGGGACCCAATTTGATTCCTGGCTTGGGTCACTTACTGTCTGTGTGGAGTTTGCACTTTCTCCCTGTATCTCCATGGATTTCCTGCCACGTTCTGAAAGATGTATTGGTTAGGTGCATTGACCCGAACAAGTGCCAAACTATGGTGGCTAGGGGAATTTCACAGTAACTTAAATGCAGTGTGAATGTAAGCTTTGCTTGTGACTATCTAAATGCTTTTTAAAAGATGAAATTTTATTTTCCTCTACTATTACCTCTAGCAGCTTGTTCTAGGCACTCAGCACCCTCTGTATGAAACAACTGCCCCTCTGGACACTTTTGTATCTCTCCCCTCTCACCTTAAACCTGTGCCATCTAGTTTTAGATTCCAAACCTTTAGGAAAAGGTATTAACTACCTAGCCCATGTATACCCCTTCTGAGCAAAGGTTATTGCAAAGGCAAATCAGCTTTGTTTTTTTTACACAGATGTGCCGGGAGTCCCTGTTTTTGAGCATGGGGATGATTGTGAACTCACTTCCTCCAGTGAATTGTTTAATTATCCACCACCATTCACAATTAGATGTGGCAAGACTGCAGAGCTTTTTGTTTCAAATCATTTGATGTGGCTGCAAGTTCTTTGTTTGAAATGACTTAACATGTGCTTTATAATCAATAGTAGCAATGGAAAATTTGACAGATCAAACAGTGAGGAAGATGGAAATCTAAGTTCACCAGAACCAAGTGCACTAATCAAAGAGTAAGTTTAATTTGATATGACTAAATTCTACTTCATTTGGAATACAAGATTGTGAACTGTTGCCATTCCTATATTTAAAAAAAGTTATGTAGAAACTTTCTCATGGAGGTTTCCCATAGCAGTGCAGCAAACATCATTCTAGACCATATCTACCATGTTAAACTGTTGGATTGCCTCTAAAAATTGTTATTGCAGCAGAAATCCATTGTGACTGACCTGGCTCTCCAAATGAACACTATACTTAGGGCCATTGTCTTGCCTTTTCCTTCTATCCCTGCACATTTGTTTATATTAATGTAATCATTGAACGCCTCGTTTGAACCTGTCTCCATCACAATTCCAAACAGTGTATTCCAGACCCAAACCACCCATTGTGTGGTATTTTTTTCCCTTGCATCACATTTGTTTCTTTTGCAAATCACTTTAAATTCTTGACTCTCATTCTTGATTCCCTGATGAACAGAAGCAGTTTCTTACCTAATCTATGCAGCCCCCTCATGAGTTTGGACATAACTATTCGAACTCCACTTAGTTGCTGCCTTGCCAAAGAGAACAGTCCAACCATGAAGATGTTTAATGATTTATGCATGATAAAATTGCATCAACATAAATATCCAGAATTCCGTTTACCTCAACTATTTCTAACCCCCGTCCCTGGCCATGCTACTTGTGAAAGTTTCAAAAACCGCCATCTAATGCAGTCGTGCACTTGGAGTGTGGCCGTTAACAAAACCAACTGATCAAAACTTTAAATAGTAAACCTTCAGTTTTTTTTTTCATGGTGAGCAGCCGATGATGTATAGATGCTTAAAATGAATTGATTTGGGCTTTGTGGCAAATTGCAAGAGGGAAGCCTTAATAGTCCAAACTGATGATTCTTTGTGTTGAGAAAAAACACTTTCAAATGGAATCATTTATTTGCAGATTGCATCTCATGCAATTATGAATAATTCATAGATTAATAAAAACCATAGGTACCTATTTTTTCCTTTTAAGATTGCTGGAGTCATTTTAATTCCTTGGATCAGGTCAATTAACTCACTGGAGATATGAACCCAGCATTATTCTGATCTATGTAGCTGTTTACCTAAGTTCTAAACTCATGATACCACAGAAAACAAAGTTATTAGCAAAAGCTTTTAAACAGCCTATAAGCAATAATGTGGAATTAAACTTTGAATCTGAGTAGTGTACTTCATGGACAATATTATGTACGCTGAAGCTCTAAGTCAAACGTTGAGTTGGAAGCTTATGTTTTGAGGGTTGAATTGGGAATGGCCTGTTAAGAACTTGGAATTTTTTTTAAAGAGTTGAGAGAATGGGACATTGTCTCTGTCTCTGTACTTGAATTTTCTTTTGGTTAAAGGAAATGAGAGTGAGAAATTAGTGGCAGAGGACTCAGTCCTTGACAGACATGTGAATAGTAAAAGAATGTTTTAAGGATCAAATGGGAATCTATTCATGGAGAAAAGGATACTGGCACTTTGTAAAATGAGCACTTTGCATTAGTCTATACCAAAGAAGATGCTATCCAAATGAAAGAGGAAGTAATTGAGGCACTAGATGAACTGGGTTTGGTAGGAGAAGTATTAGAAAGAGTAACTATTTAATACTGATCTAGTCTTCATGATTTACCAGACATCCATGGATAGTTAAAATGCAAGTGGAACCTGCAAAACTGTCCACAACAAGTGAAACAAGTGCAAGTAGAGCGTGAATAACTTGTCCGTATCTCTGCAATCCTAATTACAGCAATAATGCCAGAGCATTTGAGAGTGGCAGAAGTTACAACCTTGTTAGAAAGATGTGAAAATAAACCAGTTAGTGGGAAAACACTTAGAAATGATATTCTGAGCTAAAAGTAACAGTTACTTAGAAAAATGTGATTTAATTTTGAACAATTAAGATTTTATCATCATGTTAGTTTAATTATTTATTTGGAGTGTGATCTATTTAAAGCCCACTGAGCCAGGCTTGAAATACCGAATCTTCAGTTTTGGATTTAATTGTGAATGAAAGTGCTTGTTCATTTTATGCTTTAAAACTAATTGCAGCCACGGAAACTATGACAGTCTGAACTATGAGGAAGATGGAAATCTAAGTCCATCAGGAATGAGCAAAATAATCAGCAAGTAAGTTGGATTTGATGTGTGACTCAATTCTACTTCATCCGGAATGTAATGTGAAGGGGAATTGCTGACAATTCCTGTAAGATAATGTAGGAATTTCCTCGAAGACATTCCATTGCAGTGTATTAACTCTCAACAGCAAGCACATAATACTTGCACCATTTCAAGAGATGAGAAAACTTTCAGTGCAAAACATGTTTATTAAATAGCAAGCAACTTTAATTGAGTTGTTTGCGTAAGTTTAATATTCATGGACGATGCAGCAAGGATGAAATATTGAGGAAATGGATGCCCTCCATCATCTTCTCTCCCTTTCACTCCCCATTGTACACATCCCCACTCCCAACTGCCTTGCCCCTCCAGCCTTGTGGCAGTGCCCTATAAACTTCCTGCGAAAGGTTGAAGTGAAAAAAAGAAATCACCATCCATTGCGGCCGTATATCTGTAGTGCAACCTGCTCAACAAAATGAGCTGATCCATGTCCCAAGATGCATAATTGAGTGTTCGGAATAACTAACCACCACTGTAGATGCATGCAATGTTTTAAAGATTTATTTTGTGATCAATTGCAGATGCGGAAACTTTGGCGCTTCAAACTATGATAAAATTTTCCAGACAAGTTTTCCAGAACCAACAGCAGGCCTTAAGAAGTAAGTTTTGATGTAACACGTAACCACTAAATGCCTCATTCACAGTACAAATGAAGTGAAATTACTGGAAAGCCAGCAGTTTCTGTAAGATTAATGTGGAAACTTCTCCCATGTGGACCCCCCATTGCAGCAAAGTGAGCATCATTCCAGACCATAGCAGTCACATTAGAGAAACTGGTGAGAGAGTTTAGAAATATATACGTGAGCACAAAATATCTGAAACTCTCAAGTTGGGTTGACTGGCTAATAATATCAAGGTCTTGAGTTACTTTATCTTGGATTGACATTTTTGGACTTTGCATAAGGGTATAATTAAGTTGCTTTCTCTCTTTCACCTTGGCTTCTCTACAATATCCTTCAAACTTCCTGTGAGTGTTCAAATAGAAAATGAATCGCCCATCTGGTGAAACCATTCATCTGAACTATGACTTGTTCCTGGTATCCTACCTTGGTAGACTTCTCACTAAGTTCTCATTAGTCCAGCTGGTTCCTAAATTAATGCTGTCAAGTGCTTTTCCCAGTTGTTTGAATCATGTTAGTTGAGTGTTGCCAAGAGTATTTGACTGTAGGCAGTATCAGATACAATGCTGCAGAATACATTAGCGATTGGTGGGAACGCTGTATATATTTTAAAAAAATTTGGCCTATACCAATTTTTGCTGAGGTCATTTTATGGCCATGGACCAAGTCGTCTGTTAATTGAGTTGAGACCTGGGATTAAACCCATGGGTATTCTGGTCAGTACAACTTCTCAATTAAACTCTGAGTTATTTAACAGGTAAAAAAGAAAAGGCACCAAAAAAGTGAGTGGTGAAGTGGAGTTTGGTTTCTGTACTTAGGCAGTGGTTCTTTTTTCTGTTTATGGTTTGCTCACTAATTTGTGCTTTTTTTTTGAGTGCAGGTATTGTATTTTGTCACTTTGGTTAGTGAGAAGGACCTGAAAGACTAAGGAGCAAAGAACAAATCTGCTTGTGATCAAATTGAAAAGCATGTTTGTCTTGTATTACAAAGCAAAATGGTTAGTTTGGAGGGAATGCTATCTCTTGCAATGAAACAACAAACAATTCCAACAGAAATGCACTGACACAAAAACCACTCATCAATCTCTGTACATGCTTGAAAATGGCATGCACAAGAAAACCCTCTGCCCAATCCAACTGTTGCAGCACCTAACATGCCACCCCACCCAAAGATCTGTGACCTCTTGGAATAAGCAAAAAAAATTTATCAAAACCTGAGGCATGGGGGGGAAGGGAGAAATCCTCCAACGCCCTAACTCATTTTAGATTGGGGAAACTAATACAGGAGACATCTGTTCTGGATGAATGTTATGTGGATCCTATTTATTGTACCAGGATGTGTATATATAATAATGAACCAGGAAGGGGCCAAAATATTGCTGATTTCTCATTGAGAAAAGCATAAATCATATTAAGATAATGTGCTAGTTGGCCAGTTACTTAGGAAGTTGGTCTCTACAACCTTTTTGGGTAGAGCAACTGCAGAATAAAATTCTCGATTTTTTTTTTTTACCCACCCCCACCCCCACACAGTGTCATGATTTATGAACTGTTGGCATTGTGTTTAGTTAAGCAAATGCCAAGAATAATTTGTATTTAAATGCCATTAATGTGGTGAAAACATCCAAGATGCTTCATAGGAACACTGTTGAACAAAGTTGCAAAAATGACCAGAAGCATGTTTGAAAACAGGTGTTTTAAGGAAGGTCTTTCAAGAGGAGGGAGGGGCAGAGGTTTGTGATGGAGTTGACATTGAAAGTGTAATAAAACTCAGATGCCTCAAGGCACAGAACTGGAGGAAAGTGCACAAAGTCCACAAACTTGATGATTTGCAAATGAAGCATGTGATGTGAGGAAGAAAACACCTTTTACGTTGATTTGGGATGCACTGCCTGGTAGTGTGGTGGAGGAAGGTTCAATTGAGGCATTGAAGAGGGCATTAGATGATTACTTAAATAAATATGCAGAGTTCTGTGATACTGTGTATAATTATTTGAAATATTATCTGAGATTACAATTTTTCCAGTCCTATCATGTCCTAGCATTTTTGTCCAGTGTCACCACAGTCTTGAGTATTTTCAGTGTTGGTTTTCAGAAGTGACCATTCTGGGTACTGAAAAGAATGCTGTTGAGTTATTAAATCTTAACAGAAGTTTCAGATGACTCAGTGGCGATATACTCCCTTGTTAATTACGTGCTGTGAACAGGGGTTTTATTCCAATGGGATCACAGATTAGTACTTTGGGCCAAATTTT
This sequence comes from Sphyrna mokarran, assembly GCA_024679065.1. Taxonomy (NCBI): domain Eukaryota; kingdom Metazoa; phylum Chordata; class Chondrichthyes; order Carcharhiniformes; family Carcharhinidae; genus Sphyrna; species Sphyrna mokarran. The sequence goes on along the minus strand of JAGIQG010000009.1, from coordinate 69,622,380 downwards.
CTCAGCTGCAGGTACTGATTAAATTCTACTATAATGAGTCAGCAGGGTAGAGCCTCTTTAGCTCTAACTTATTCCCAACTGGGCACTTTGTTGTTGGAATAAAATTTTATAGTTGTGATCTTGAGTTTCTTTCTTATATCTGGAGGATTACTGGTTGAATGTTTTTAACGCTTATGCTATTTTGATTTGAGCAGTGCCAAGCAAGAATTTTTTGGTGCCATAAATCATCCTGATTTCTTCCTGTGGTCTTATTTCAGTTGTAGAGCCACTGTTTCCTCTAGTGGAGGTCACTACCTAAAATATACATGTAACGTATCCATGGCTTTTTTCCCCTCTCTATCTCTGATATTTTTCTTGAACCTAATACTAAGATTTCTGATCCTCTTGTGCATCTTGGATTTCCTTTGTCTTGCCATTGACCGCTGTGCTTTCAGCTGTTTTGACCCTAAACTCTGGAATTCCTATGTAATTGTTTAAAAACTATCATTTATCAAACCTCAGGTAATGCAGTTGACGTCACTGACGGAATTTACTGATATTTCCAAAAATTCCAGTGCTTCACTTTAAATTGATTTCAGTATTGTTAAAAATTTAGGCCATTAGTTTTGGAACTGATTTGAAAGAACAGTTATTCCTGGATTTAATCTGTGACCTGAATGCTGAATAGAGATGAAGTAAAAATTGCCCCTGCAGTGCAAAATATTTCTAAGAATGAGTCATCTCATTATCGAACAGCATAAGACTATTACTGCATGTGACACAGCAAGCTACTGACACCTCCCCCATCCACCCCCATTTTAATAGAAATGAAATTGGTTAGTCTCACTAGAGTCTGTGCATGTGTGTAATCCACACAATATGGAATTACTGAGAACAGATGTGTGCAACTTTTAAAGGCATGTTCTTCTGTTTCAGTTAAATGGAGCAAAAAAGGTAGTATGATATTACAAAATAACTATAGGCTGCTCTCCCTCTCAAACATTTAACCTGATGATCCTAAAGCAAGGGACAAGATTGAGAAAATGGGGCTTTTGTGCATAATCTCAGCCAATTTGGGAATTGAACCCATGCTGTTTGCATTGAAGCAGCTGTCCAACTAACTGAGCTAAACCAACCTCCAGTCAGATGTATTAAACAGTGCAGATTTGTAGAAGAATTTCCTAATGAAAAACTGGTGACTTCAGTATAAATTGTATGTTATTTTAAGAAGAATTTTTCATTTAGTCTTTACAAAAAAACAATTCCTACTTTAAACTCCCTTTTGTAAACTTAATCTCATCTGGAATTCAGTCCATCTCTATTTGCTGACTCAAATGTCTCCTGCTTCACCAATGCCTGAATTTGATTTTTTGAATAATTCTGATTTCTCCATGGCCTCCTATCTCTCTCATCCTTGTGAATCCTTTAAGGTCTTCTGGAGCTCCATGTTCCACTAAGTATGGTCTGTTGGGTATCTCAGCTGTATAAATCCTTCTCCTTAAACATCTCCGTCTTTCTCTTTAAGAAGCTGTTGGAAAAATTGTCTCCTTTTGGTTTGTCTGGCTTTGTTTGATGAGCCTCAGGAGGTTGAATCTGTGAAATTCCCTAATGAAGAAATACCTTGGGAACACCACCACCCTCAAAGTTCTGTTCATAGACATGCCACTTCCTGATGTATCTTCAATCCTGGAGTGTCACTGGGTTAAAATTCAGCAGTTTGCTGCCTGATGACACATGGGAGTACCATCAGCATGTACACAACAGCAGTTCAAGAAGGTGGCTCACCACCACTTGGTCTCGGCTAACTAGGGAGGTACAAAGAAATGCTGGTGTGACCCATATCAGAAGAATACATTCAAAAACAGTTTTGATGTACAAAGTTTAAAGTTGCCAATTACTAACTTATTTTTTTGCTTGATGGACAGTTACTAATTCTTCATTTGTATAATTATTTCCAGTACTATAGTCTCAATTCTACGAGCCTGGCTAGACCAGTGCTCCGAAGACTTCCGCCAAGTTCCAAATTACACATGCCTCCGGAAGGTTATTGCCTACCTGAGGCAGACAATGCCAGGGTCTGAACATGAGCAACGGGCACAGAACCTCCTTGATCAGTTTAAGAAGGAAGAATCAGGAGAACAGGAGTTTGACAGTAAGATATTAATTTTTTTGCATTGCAAAGATTAAAACTGCTTGTCAAGCTTGACAAGCAACAGAAGAAGAATGGAATTTTACTGTCTTGGGGGCCAGAAAATAGGATGAACTTTCAAAAATCCATTGGCTTCAGTGAGGCCAGGAAATTCTACTTGGATGGGTGGGTGATGGTTGCAAATATTTTATTGTGATTGCAAATACTATTGTGAAGCTTGTTTTAATTTCATCTTTCAAAGCTTATTTGTGCCATACACATGAAATAACATCAGATTGATAGACCTCCGATCCTGCTACAACTCCTTTTTCCTTCCTTCGCACTATAAAACCAGAACAATATCAGAGCTGTCTGCTCCTTCCTTGAATGGAAACCCATCCACCACCTTACCATACCTGAATGAGCCTGTCCTACTTCTGAACAACTTCTCCTTCAACTCCATTCACTTTCTCCAAATAATTAACTGCGTGGGTCCTAGCTATCATTGCATTTTTATTTTGCAGGACCAAGTGGAACATTCATTTTTCCAGTGCTACGTGGGACCCCTCCCTCACCTCATTTTTCCAATACCTTGATGACTGCTCTAATCATGGTCTGGGAAATTTAATTGACCTTGTTTTTGAATCCCACCCTTCCCTGACTTTCACCAGGTCCAGCTCTAATTCTGCCTTCTTGATTTTTCTCAGTTTCTGGATTCAGCCTATCAATTAATATTTGCCACTATGACCTTAACTACATTTCTTGCACTGCTTTCTACATAGAATGTAGAACAGTACAGCATGGTAGAGGCTCTTCGGCCCTTGACGTTGTACTGAGCTTTATCCGAAACAAGATCAAGCTTTCCCACTCCATGTGCCTATCCAATAACTGCTTGAAAGTTCCTGAAGTGTCCAACTCCATTATCACAGCAGGCAGTCCCATTCCACTCCAACCATTGAGTAAAGAACCGACCTCGGGAATCCCTCCTATATCTCCTACCATGAACCTTTTATCATTATGCCCCCTAATAACAGCTACATCCACCTGAGGAAATAGTCTCTGAATGTCCACTCTTATCTATCCCCCTCATTATCTTAAACCTCTTAAGTCGCCTCTCATCCTCCTGTGCTCTAAAGAGAAAAGCCACAGCTCCCTCACCTTTCCTCATAAGACCTACCCTCCAAACCAGACAGCATCCTGGTAAATCTCCTCTGCACTCTCTCCAATGCTTCCAAATCCTCATTGTGAGGTGACCAGAACTGCACACAATATTTCTAATGCAGTCTCACCAAGGTCCTGTACGGTTGTAGCATAACCCCGCGACTCTTAAATTCCAATCCCCGTTACTCAATGCTAACACACTATAGGCTTTCTTCACGGCTCTATCCACTTGAGTGGCAACCTTCAGAGATCTATGTATATGAACACCAAGATCTCTGTTCTTCCACATTCCTCAGAACCCTGCCATTGACCCTGTAATCCGCATTTAAATTTGTTCTACCAAAATGAATCGGCGTGCATTTATCATCCATCTGCAATTTTAATCAATGTCTCTTTGCAGCCTATAACAGCCTTCCACCTCATCCACTACTCCACCAATCTTGGTGTCATCAGCAAATTTATTGACCCACCCTTCAATCCACTCCTCCAAGTTATTAATAAAGAGGACCCAGTACTGATCCCTGTGGTACACTGCTAGTAACTGATCTCCAATCTGAAAATTTTCCAATTTCCTGTAAGGACTCATTCCATTCTTCCAGTTTCTTTGGCTCTGTCACATCTGTTCTGATGATGCAACTTTCCACGTCAGTGCTTCTGACATAAATCAGGATTGCCATCCAGAGTGGTTGATGGACCACTTCACTGTGCCCAGTCTATTTCACACACACTTTTGTTCTCACCTCTTCTCTCCTTCCAGAACACTAATTAATAGGGTCACCTTGCCCTTGCCTTCTTCTGCATCATTTTCATTATTTTTACCGGCTTGATACCACCACCAAGTACATCTTCCCCTGTCCCCCCCTTTCAGTATTTCAGTCACCACTAACACATGCCCAGCACCTTTTTGTATTCACAGGAGATGCTGCACCTGTACTTTGATCTTTTTCTTTCTCTACATCCAAGACCCCAGCCATTCTTACCAGGTGAAACAGCAATATTACTTTTACTCTGAAAGAGGAGGGCAGGGGAAGATGTACTTGGTGTGGTGTCAAGCTGGAACTGGCAAAAAAAAAAATCGAGTGGAAGGAATGGGCAAGGTGACCCTATTAATCAGTGTTCTATCAATCCTGTTTGCTGCTCAGTAGAGAAGGCCAAACTAGGTGATGACTTTGCAGAAACATGACCGTGTCTATCCTGTTAATTGTCATTTAAATTCACCACCTTGCTCCCACCTTTCTGTCCATAGATGCTGTGATGTTCCAATGAAGATTGATACGGGTTGAGGAACAACACCTGATCTTTCATGTCCACACAATATAGCACTCAACACACAACTTGGACAATAGCCTGTGACTTTTTTTTTTTTGCTGAATTATTTTTGATTATGTTGAAATTGGATGGCTGCTGTATCATTCATCCCTCACTTGGACAAGTTTTTTTTTCTTTACTGTACACAATATAACTCTAGCTATTGCATCAAAATCTTTTAGTTCTCCTCTCCGCCCTTTCCTTTTGTTCCTCCCTTAAAAATCTTAATTCCGATGATGATGATGTCATTGATCTGAAGCAGAATCTCCACATACTGCCAGTCCTGCTGAGCATTCTAGTATTTGTTTTTTTTTAACATCAGCTCCAGAGCCAGTTTCACTTTGAACCTGCATTCAAAACAATCAATTTTATTTGTTGTGTTGGAAATACTCCAGTCAGCCTTTTGTGCAACGTTTAAACACTGAAATTAGAAAACCATTGGTGCATGGACTACTTCAATTTGGTGGGTAGAGAAGTGCTCAGAAATGAGATTGCAGCAAATGGATCCATTTGAGAATTGGAACCAGCACCGTCACCTTTGGCCAAATGGTTGACCTGTGTTTCACTTTGAAATATCTTCATAAACATACTTTGACAACTGCCAGTTAAACTACTCTATAGCTCAATGGTAACTCAAAAGATAAAGGTTTTGAGTCTCTCTGAAAGATAAAATGGTTTAGTTATACACTGGATTGTAATGGAATTAATGAAATTGGTACAATGATATTTTAAAGATTACCAGATCTTAAAAAAACACACCATTGATAAATTGTAATCCCCATGTGCCACACATGTTACAGCAATTTACCCACATAAACTCCAATTGAGTATTTTGCCGGGTTGGAAGAATCTTTCCAAATGATGTGGTGTTGTGAATTAGTTTATTTATGCGTATGGTGTACAGCTTTTCACTTTACTGGCATTCTTAAGTAAACTAATTCAGAACATCTGACCACAGGTTCATGCAAAGTTATGCCCAGTGGTTTTGAAGTTCGTATGGGTTTCTTTTCACTTTTTTTTTTGGAAATTCTGAATTCTGAATTTATAATTGAGCTAAGCTGGTTTAAAATTGAATCAGAGTTGAGTGTTGTGCCTGACATTGACTGGAAGAGGGACTTTTTTTTTGTTGTGGTGCCAGATACTTATTTTCCATTTCAGTCTTGACCTTTTGTAAAGCCTATTATTTGTCAAAGTATCGGAAAGGTTTTCCAGAACTTTGTGTTTCTGGAAAGGACTCTGAAATGTTTCTCTCTCCTTCTCTAACCCCAATCTTTTCCTGCCCCCTCCTTGCACTAACAATTCGAGGCATTAGGATTGCAGAATACACAAGCACAAGATAAACATAATGTGACCTTAAGAGGAAGATGCACTCTGATCCTGGCAGCATTTATTGTGACCTATTGGCAATTTCTTGTGGCTGTTGCTATCAATGGTATCTTTTTAACAGTCTGTGACTTGCTGTGCGATAAAGTTATGAAATAAGAACATACTAAGTGTGGTAAAAGATTTATTCAAACACAGATTAGCTTCCCGTCTATTAGGACTGCTTAATGGTTACACGTTAATAAATATTTTCTAGCTACTCAAGTGCTCTCCATTAAGAGACTTTGATTGTAACATTGTTCAAGATTAATTTCACTGAATCTAGATTTAAAAAATACAGCTGTAAGACCATTTTAGACCAGTGCTAGATTTCTAATTATGCATATTTGAGAAGTGTATTGTTTTTTGAAATTTTAGTTAAGTGCCATGAACTTTGGGCAAAAAATAAATGTCTCCTTTCAATTGTACAGATAGTAACTATGGAAACATCACTTTCCAACTGGGAGAGGAAGGGGATGTAGAGATAGAGGGAGTTGACGAGAAACAGGACATCCTCTCCTTCCCGTCAGACGTTGTTGCAGAGCAACTGACGTACATGGATGCTGTGAGTAAACGTGAACTTAGGGCCTTTCTGTCGGGACCAGTTGCCCATTACTTGCGTGTATTGTTTTGGACTGCAGTCAGTGATCCAATCTCTCTTCACCTCATTAGCAGTCACTATAACTGAGTTCACATACAATGCAATGTTCTAAGACACCAGAACATGTTTGACATGTGACTTCAGGCACAAGATTGGAATATCTTTCAATGAAAACTTCAACAGCTGTCTTTGTTTCACTGAAAGTGGAAGTTATGTGTAACAAGTAGCCTTGGGGGTGACTGAAAACCCCTTTATTTTTAACATCTCCTGTTACAATGTGCAGAAGTCTATTATAATATTGCAGGATTAAAGCTGCAATGTTCACAGCTGGCATAAAAATGGTAACAAATATGAGCAGGCCAGTGCAGTTTCCTTTTTAGTTTTCAGATAAAAACTGATGCAAGTCTGGCTTCATGGAGAAAGCTTGGCAAAGTTTTTTTCATGATGTATCGCAGTCAAAGTGCAACCAGTCTGCTTGAGTATCCTAGAGAGTTACAGCATGGAAACAAGTCCTTTGACCCAATTTGTCCATGCCACCCAGTTTTTAACCATTAAGCTAGTCCCAATTGCCCATATCCCACTCTACCAGTCTCATGTAACTGTCTAAATGTTTTTAACAAGACAATTGTACCTGCCTCTCCTACTACCTCTGACAGCTCGTTCCATATGTCCACCATACTGGAAGGTGGGGGGAGGGAAATTGCCCCTCTATACCCATTTGTATCTCTCCTTTCTCACCATGAGCCTATGCCCTCTAGTTTCAGACTTCCTAGTTTTGAGAAAAGATGTTGACTATCTACCTTATTTGTGCCCTTCTAATTTATAGAACGCTACGATCACCCCAAGCCTCCTATACTCCTGATAAACAAAGCCTTTGCCTCTCCTTGTAATTCCAGCCATAAAGTCCCAGTACCATCTTAGTCAATCTTTTCTAAACATTTTTTTCCTAGTTTAATAATATCCTATCTATAATAATAGGGTGATCAGAACCTTGTGCAGTATTCCAAGTACGGCCTTACCAATGTCATGTACAAGTCCCAACTGCTGTATTCAGTGTCAGCATTTATGATGAGACCAATTTAACATATGCTAATAAAGGGTACAAATAAGCTGTGAAATGAGTCTTTTGTCCAATCCCATCTGGACAAATTAAGTTAAAATTGCAACCTATGGTTATTTCAAAATAAAATGTTTTCGAAATTTGTTTAATTGAAATGCTTAGTCTATGCAGGACATCTTAATTTTTAGAATATTGGGAGAGGGCAGCTTTTTAACATTAAAACATTCTATAAATATATTCCTTTAGTCCACATCAGCTATCCTCCTCTCAACATTACTGGATCCAGGTAATAAAGTACATGCTGCTTTAGTAACCTGAACCCACTCACCTACTTCAACTACTCTTTGGCAATATGATTTGCAGACTTGGGAGTTAGCTTCTACGGGAACTTTGATGCCTAACTCTATCTCGTGCTATTTTTGTTGACTTTTGCTTTGTCATTTGCATTGCTAGACTGGCCGTTCATTCAGTTGTGCATGAACAAACCATAAATTTCCCAGCATTGATCATGAAGGAGAATGAAGGCATAGAACATAGAACACTACAGCACAGAACAGGCCCTTCGGCCTTCGATGTTGCGCCGACCAATATAAAAAGCAATGCCCCTCCAAACTAAACCATTCCCTTCTCTTCCATATACTTATCAACTAACCTCTAAAACGCCACCAAACTTGGCGCATCTACAACAGCTGCAGGCAGGGCATTCCACTCCCTAATCACTCTTTGAGTAAAGAACCTACCTCTGATATCCGTCCTATAACTCATACCCCGTAATTTAAAGCTGTGTCCCCTCGTGCTAGCTTTCTCCATCCTAGGAAAAAGGCTATAACTGTCCACCCTATCTAAACCTCTAATCATCTTATATGTTTCGATTAGGTCCCCTCTTAGCCGCCTCCTTTCTAACGAAAATAACCTCAATTCCCTCAGCCTCTCTTCATAAGACCTGCCCTCCATACCAGGCAACATCCTGGTAAACCTCCTCTGTACCCTCTCCAATGCCTCCACATCTTTCTTATAATGCGGGACCAGAACTGCACACAATACTCCAAGTGCGGCCGCACTAGAGTTTTGTACAGTTGCAACATGACGTTGCGGCCTCGAAATTCAATCCCCCTACCAATAAAAGCTAAGACTCCATATGCCTTCTTAACAACCTTCTCGACTTGACTGCCTACTTTCAGGGATCTATGCATATACACACCAAGATCCCTCTGTTCATCAAGACTACTAAGAATCCTACCATTAGCCCTATACTCTACACATTTATTATTTCTGCCATAGTGCATTACCTCACACTTTTCCACATAAAACTCCATTTGCCACCTCTCGGCCCAGCTCTGCAACTTGTCCAAGTCCCTCTGCAAACTATAACACCCCTCTTCACTATCTACCACTCACCGACTTTAGTGTCATCCGCAAATTTACTAATCCATCCTTCAATACCCTCATCCAGATCATTTATAAAAATTACAAACAGCAGGGGCCCCAAAACAGACCCCTGAGGTACACCACTTGTCACCGAACTCCACGATGAATATCTCCCATCAACCAACACCCTCTGTCTTCTATCTGCTAGCCAATTCCTAATCCAATTAGCTAAATCACCCTCTATCCCATACATCTGCATTTCTGCAGAAGTCTTCCATGGGCCACCTTATCAAACGCCTTACTAAAGTCCATATATACCACATCAACCGCCTTACCCCCATCCACCTCTTTAGTCACTTTTTCAAAAAACTCAATGGGGTTAGTAAGGCACGACCTACCCTTCACAAAACCATGCTGACTATCCCCAATCAATTCATTTCTCTCTAAATAACTATAAATCCTATCCCTAATAATTCTCTCCAATACTTTGCCCACAACAGAAGTAAGACTCACTGGCCTATAATTCCCTGGAAGTCTCTCTTCCCCTTCTTGAACAATGGGACCACATTCGCTATCCTCCAGTCTTCCGGAACCATACCCGTAACCAACGACGACCTGAAGATCAGAGCCAGAGGCTCTGCAATCTCCTCTCTTGCCTCCCAGAGAATCCTAGGGTAATCCCGTCCGGCCCAGGGGACTTATCCAACTTCAAACCCTCGAGAATATCTAGCACATCCTCCCTATCTACTTCGATACCTTCCAGTTTGCTACCCTGTACCTCAGTGTTCTCCATAACTACATTTACATCACCCTGCGTGAATACCGAAGAGAAATATTTATTCAGTACCTCTCCAATCTCTTCAGGCTCCACGCACAACTTCCCACTGCTGTCTATGACTGGCCCTAGTCTTGTCCTAACCAATCTTCTATTCAGCTGGCACTAGAAACTGCATGCCTTCCCAGTCACCATCTGATTTAAAAACAAACTGTCTACAGCATGCACAAGTGTTACTTTTAACCTCATCGCACAAAGAATTCAGTTCAATTCTAATACTGCCTGCTTTTCATCATAGTACAACCAATCTTCCCCTGAAGCCATTGTTCATGCCTTTCATTTCCATATCCAAAACTCTTCAAGAGCTCCTCCAAAATTCTTGATGCTGTATCCTATCAGCACAAATTCACCACTTCTCCAACTCTAGTATTTTCTGCCTATATTCCATGCTTGAATTTCCTCCCCAAATCTTTTCTGCCTCTTCCTGCTATGGCCTTTCTTAAAACATACATCTTTGACTCAGATTTTGGTAACCATCCTAACTTTGCCCCTTGTTTCTGGCTATGTCTTGAACCCCATCTCCATATGACTGAGTAATATAGTTGTAGCTGTTGTGGTTCACTTTCACCTTTTTAATTTGAAGATCTCGTTAAGTGTGACCAAATATTTTAATTGGTCTATGGGAGGCTCTTGTAAAGTAGATAATCTGGTCAAAAATAATCTGTCGCTCACCTATGGGGTAGAAATTTGTCTCAGGTGATCGTGCAAATTGTGTGGTATTGGATTAGCCACTCATTATATATATACCATCCAATGTTAGCAGGCAGCTGAATAGATACTACATGTTTAATTCCACTAATGCCTATATCTGAGAATTATAACTGTCACTATCTAACCTTTGTATTTTAGTTTTACATGTACAAAGCAGTGAAGCTGGTTGACCTTTATTTGGGCAAGTTTTGTTTACACTTTAGTGTTCAAAAGAGCCATGGTAGTAAAAACATCTTTAGTATTCATTTTTATTTTTGATCAGTACCTGTTCAAAAAGGTGGTCCCCCATCATTGCCTGGGATGCATCTGGTCCCAACGAGACAAGAAGGAAAACAAACATCTAGCACCTACAGTCCGGGCTACCATCACCCAATTCAATCTCGTCACTAAGTGTGTCATCAGTACCATATTAAAGGATCTCCAGTTGAAACCACAGCAGAGGGCTAAAATAATTGACAAGTGGATTCACATTGCTCAGGTATGACACTGTTTATTGATCTCTATGCAAAAGGCAAAATCCCACAAGGATGTGGAAAGCAGCATGCAAGCAATTTGGGTTGGATGTTAACAAGTACAAAAAACCTCATGGATAGTGGGTGAGGGAGGAGCAGTGAGGTAGGTTTCTGAGGAAGAAAAGTTGATTGCTTCTGTAGAATGTTGAATCATGGCAATCATAATTTCCACTGAGTTTAGAAGCTGAAATTAGTATAATTTGCTTTTGTAAATAAAAACCCAGTATGTGCTAAACATTGTATCCTTTGGCTGCAAATAAGAGAGTAAGCTGGATAAGCAGCCCTTCGTAATTTGCAGTGCCTATTACAGAAGCTGTTTTGCCAGCTTTAATGCATTAAAGATCCCGTAGTCATATCACAGTCTGGCATCATTTAATTATGTGAAATGTGTGGCGGCCATGTGACTGCCCTGTGTTTTTAAAGATCTAAAGCCACTGTTGGTTGAGCTCTGGGTCAAGACCTCTGCCCAGTTTTCAACCTGGACTTTCCTTTTTCTCAAGGAAATCAGTTAATAAAGCTGCAGGATGAAGAGGAAGAGCTTGGTGTTACGTAGCTAACAGGTCATGCCTCTGCTCATGCTTGCATTTGAATATGAACAAGTCACGTGAAGGAACAATGCAAACTGATTTCAGGTTGTTAACTGCATTCCCACAATGAAGTCGGGTATTACAGTTTGTACTCTGCATCCTTTCCCCTTCAGGCTGTAATTAATGTTTATATTTTATTCTTCCTTTCTGTCGATTCTTGCTGGTGAATGACCCCATGCCCAAGTGACTTCCCTTCAGCATCTTATCAAATTGGCTGTTCATCTCATGCAGAGGCAGGGGATGGGGGTGTTGAAGGAGATTGGGAATAGGTTCTCTTTTAGGTCAGCAATAGAGATAGACTGGGTCTAAAGTTATCAGTGCCAGTTTGGTGTTATTTTTTCCTGCTCATTCTGGGGAAAATGGGTTTGAGGCTCAGCAAGGGTGCCCACCTTGGTTGTGCTTTTTAGGATCATTGACAGGAGGTTGAATGAGATTTTCCACTTGGTCTCCAGTTCCATAATATGACAGGTGCAGTTCAATTGGCTGCAGCCTGGTAGACACCCTGTGGCAGTCTCGCATGTATCAGAACATCAGGTATGCTGACATGTCCTCCCTGCCTAACTGGGTATCGGGACAACCAAAGGCCACACTGTAGAGGCAGTCCCATTCTGTTGGTGGCCTTTGCTGCTTTATCTAAAATGAAATCAGATTTTTTTTTTCATTTTGAAACACCCTCAATTACTTATCCTTGGCAACAGCTGGCTGTTCTCCTTGAGCTGGAAGGCTGATGCCCCTCTAGGTTTGAGAGCCTGCCTGGGATCCCTGTCTCCATGAATTTTTCAAGTGGGTGCTTCCATAAAAATCACACATCAGTGACATTTTTACAAACACACTCTCACCCAGCCTCTCAACCAGGATGGTTTTGGAACCTGGCAACAGTCCCAGATCCTGTTTCCTGCACTCGGGAGTGGGAATTATGACTGATTTTAATTTCTCTTGCTTCCTTTTGTAGAGTCAAGTGTATAGTGGGCACTGCTGCTGCTATCCTAGTTGAGATCAGCTAACTTGGATATCAACAGTTTTATTTTAGTCAAAATGTAGCCACTAAAAATGTATTCAATTTTCTGATTTATCTGCTTTACTTTAGAAGGTTATCTTGTGCTGCCTGTACTACCGTTTTTGCTCTTTGTTAGAAATTACAATATTTTGTTACCAATTCATCAGCCTAATAAAATGGGCAGAGACTTGCCCTCTCCTCTTCCCTTCTCTCCCTTTTCCCCTCCCTCCCTTACCCTCTTCCCCTTTCCTCTTCCTTCCCTACCTCCTTCCCCTCTTCCCCTCCTTCCCCCTCTTCCTCTCAAACACACCATCTGACCACAGCTGAAGAGATTGTGGTAGAGGAAAAATAAGGGAGTAACGAGCGTGAAGTGTGACAATGTTTATTCCATAATCTGTTTTTGCTGCTGTTATTTTCACAGCTGAACTTCTGTTGATACCTCAGGTTCTGTCTTATCAGCAAATGGGAACTGCTGTTACTTACACAGAACTCTTTTGTTTTCCAACAGGAATGTAGGATCTTGAAGAATTTTTCATCTCTGTATGCGATTGTGTCTGCAATGCAGTCAACTCAAATATTCAAATTGAAGAAAACTTGGGCATTCGTATCAAAGTAAGTTCCTTTTCCACGGTAGCTCTGAAATATTTCTAATAAACATATAGCACTGGATAGTAAGTTTTACGTGTATCAATAAGACGACCAGAGGTACTTGCTGTGCACTCTTAACAATTGGCTAATTGTCAGAATCGTTCTTCCTTTGGCTAGCGCCAGGAACCTGGGTTCAGTTTAGGCTTGAGTGACTGTGGAGTTTGCACATTCTTTGGCTGCATGATTTTTCTCCTTGGTGTCCGGAGGGACTAGCAGGGTAAATCCATGCAGTTAGGGCCTAGATTAGATTGTTATTGGTGCAGATTGGATGGGCTGAATGGTCTCTTGCTGCATGGTAGGAATTCCGATTCTTAATAAAGCTATTCAACTTTAAATTATTGTGCTCCCAAACTGATCTGCTCTTAGATATAACCTGCCACTATTCTCCCAAAATGATGCTGTGTCAGCCATATAAGATGATGGATAAAAGCAAATTGCTGTGGATGCCGGAATCTGAAAAAAGCTGAACATTCAAAGAGTCATCTGGGCTCAAAGCGTCAGCTGTTTTCTCCCCTTACAGATGCTGCCAGACCTGCTAAGATTTTCCAGCATTTTTCTCTTTTTTTTTGATTTCATATAGGACACTGGAAGCATAGATAAGACAGTCTTTTATCTCCTGGGGAAGTGCAATAAATTTTTGAGAGCATACACCTTTAATTTTTATCTCTGATGCAGACAATTTAATCCTATTTGCATTTTTGGTTTTCTTGACAGTTCCTCTTGCTGCCAATAATATTTGCCAAAGGATAGCTAATCCAATTCATAACACTAAATTCTGTAAAGCTCCCGAAATGCTCATTTTCCTCCATTGTCTTTGTTACCTGTTTGTCGATGTCGGAGTCCTTGGCAGTCATTAGTTAATCTCCTTCTATTCCCTCATGAGTAATTTGTCTCATTCTCTTGACTAGGCACAGTACTTCAATGTTTCATGAGCTTTCAGATATATTCTCCAATGAAAATAACTCTCTGACAAGTAGAGACCTGCTAATGAAGGTAAGATGTTGTATGTGGCCCAATGGATCTATTTTAGTGAGCTGTTCAATGTTTTAAAATAAGTAATAAATAATATCTGTAATGAGTTAAACTGGTGACTGACTGCATGTGAATGTTGTCAACCAATGAAGCAATGAGTGTACTAGGTGGTCTGGCTTGGCTTAAGCATTCAAAGCCTGTCAGATGCTAACTTTTTTAATAAACATTTAATGTGGATATGCTGCCAAGAATACAACCTAAGTATATCTTAGAAATTTGAACTTGAAGTATAAAGTGAGACTTGTGCCAATGATTTTTTTTGCTTAGTGCACTGAGGGCATGTAATTACAAACCAAAGTGGAAGATTACAGATTTGATTGGTTCTCCCAAGTATTTTTGTTAAATTATTACCTGTTTTTCTTGCTCGTCCTCTATGATAAGGATTAGTTGTTGCATGAGAACTGGGGCATATTTGCAATCCAATTATTTTATTTGAATATTTCAGACTGTAATGATCTTATTTCATACAGTTTGTACCAAAATGGACACAATTCACAGCATCTGGAAACATTGTGCTTTGTTTTAAGAGAGCCACGTACTCCAGGAATACTGAATTACTGAAATTTTATACATGGAAATTTACAGTGATGAAGGGGCCACTCATGCCATTGTGTCCATACTGGCTAATTAGTAGTCATCAGTCTAATCCCACTTTCCAGCTCTTGGTCTGTAATTTTGATTTTGATAGGTGTACATCGAAGAAATTAGAGGATCTCTTGTCAATACCAGTAAGTTCCCAAACCCAGCCACTATTGTTAGAACCATAGGAATATCCACCCCCACTATTCCACACCCTTATGGTTCCTAGTAAATCTTGCTCTTGGTTCTGCACTAGCTCTTAATGTACTTTGAAAAAGTCTTTGGGTTTCTTTGATTTACTTGCCAATATTTTGATGCCCTTTCTTTGCTTTCCTAATTTCTTTTTAGTGTCACCTCTGTTTTTTTACTCCTCCTAGGTTCTTCATAGTACTGAGCCTTTGGTATCTGTCATAAGCTTCCTTTTTTTTTCTCCTAAGCCTCTTGACAGCCAGGGGCTTTGGATTTGTTAGTCCACTTTTTTTGAGGAACATATTTGACCTAAACTCTTGTTATCTCTTCCTTGCCTGCCTCCCATTGAGGGCTGAGACCAGTTGAATAACAACTCCTTTTCTCTGTGCTTATCAAGAATATTGGATATTAATGATTTTGTCAGGATATTTTTGAAAGTTCTGGAAGACAGCCAAGTATAGCAGAGTTCTACGCCAAAGAAAAAAGCCCAACCAGGAATGCACGCCATGTTTTGGATAGAGCTTGCAACATCTAACTCTCGGTACCTGAGAAGGACCAAAATGCAATTGATCAAATTGAGGGCTTTGACAGGATTGCCTGTTTTAGTATGTGTTTGACATGATTTTGCAATGCCATGCTGTGGTTGTACAAAGTTGATGTGACTATTTATTGACTTGCTAGGTTTTAGCAGGTTGACAATACTTCAGTTCATCTGAATTGATTTTGCCTTTTTTGAAAGAACATGATTCAGCTCGAGCACACGTTGTTGCACTTCTAGGAATTGCAGCTGCACTCTTCTCCTTTTACCCTTTTCACCACTGTGCCTGTTTTTAGTGCTTGGCTCCAGGAGGAGCATTTTTATTTCCCCATTTTCAGGCACTCCCTTTCATGTCGTCTTTGATTTGTATTAGTGTCCAGTAGGATGGGAGATTGTTACAATATTAGCATAGATTTACTATCAACACTGATGCATGTGTTTTGAAGAAAATGGTGATCTCATAAAGCATTTGCCCATCTCTGGGGGCCTGTATCCCCCAATTAGATACAGATTTTATCTTGAAGTGCTTCCAAATTTGTTTTTTTTTTAAAACTTGATTAAGCTGATTGGCCTAGTAAATGACATGCAGGAGGCTTAAATTTGATTTTTCTTCTCCCTGTAGCGGAATTTTCCTGCATATTTTCAGTTGAATAATTGGGCTGAATGGTCAACATAGTAGTTAAGAATAAGGTACAATCCCAAAATTCATAATTTGTGGGTTGCAGCAAGTGTTCAGTCTTTGTGCTGCTTTAAAAAATATTAAGGCATTCCAGTGTCATCTGTACATACAGTAGTATATCTTGGCATATTTTATTATCAGTTGGGTATTAAGAAGCCACTGTTTCTTGCTACTGCCGTGAGCTCCCTCCTTTGCTTAGACTGAACTGGACAGTGGAAAAACTTTGGCTTTCTGTTTTATCTCAACCTATATCCTACATGCACTCCATCACCAAGTTCCTTTGCAGTATCTTATGTCGCTCACCAACGTAGTCCCAGTGTCCTTGCAAAC
Organism: Sphyrna mokarran; assembly: GCA_024679065.1. NCBI lineage: Eukaryota > Metazoa > Chordata > Chondrichthyes > Carcharhiniformes > Carcharhinidae > Sphyrna > Sphyrna mokarran. The sequence continues at coordinate 69,605,776 of JAGIQG010000009.1, read as the reverse complement.
TTTAATCTTTACATTTGATAGGATACTTCCAACACCCCTCTTTTGACCAGCCTTAAGTCCAACTTTGTACCTCATCCTTGACTTGTTACTCCCTCCTTCTCTCTAACTTGAAGAATGTTCTGAAAAACTTTTATTTTCAATAAAAATTTGTGAACTCTCCAGCGTTTGTGCTCATGATCCATTCATTTTTATTTGCTTAATTTCTCCAATTTATAAAGTGATTAGTTACATTATAAATATCAAGGTACTAAATGCTTCATTGTGTACGGAGCAGAAAATAATCAAGCATGGGTTGTTGTTTAATTCCTAACCAATTTTGGGGGTAGTCAAAGTATTTGTCTTCTGTATTCGAAGAGGTCTGTGTAATATTTTGTTAGGACTAATCTGTCAGGCACCCTGACCCATAAGCACATTGGAAAAGGAGCAGCAGTAGATCATTTGGCCCCTTGAGCCTGAGCTGCCATTCAATAAAATAATGGTTGATGTTTTGTGGGCTCAGCTCCACCTCCCCATAATCTTTAATTTCTTTCCTGTTCAAACATCGATTTGTTTGCTTTAAGATGAACATTCAACAAGGTAGCCCCAACTGCTTCACTGGACAGGAAATGCCACTGATTTATAACTGTCTGCTGGGGAATTTCTCCCTCCCCCACCTCCACCCAGAAACCCTAGGTAAAAATTTCAAACCGCAATGGGAGCCATCCAAAAGCACAATATACATAGCAAACTGTCCTATAATTGTAACCCAGAAGAGGTCAGAATTAAAACCATTTCTAACTTGTGAATAATTATAAAGTACAATATTCACTCTAAGCCCCACCATTGACAACCCAACCCCATCCTGCTGCTCCCCAGTTCTACCCACTTGTCTTACAAACTTACCTTCTCCATGTCTTTTCCAATGTGGCTGGACCTTTTAAACTTGCCTGCTTTATGACAACTAGAACTGTAAAAGAAGGTGTGGTTTTTCTTTCTCTCCAACTCTTTGCCTGTGGCACCTGCTGCATTATAATAAATAAGTTCAAATCCTACCACAGAAACTAGGGATTTAAATTCAAATCAATAAGCATGAAACTACCAGATTGTTGTAAAAACCCATCTTATTCGAAAATGTTATTGAGGATAGAAAATTGGTTATCCTTATCTTGTCTGCCCTACGTGTGACTCAGATCCACAGCAATATAGTTAACTCAATTGTCTTCTGAAATGGCCTAGCAGTTGTCAAGAGAATGGCTTGCCACCATCTCGAGGGCAATCAGAAACAGACCTTTCTAACAAGATCACAAACAGAATTTGAGATTCAAATGCCCTCAATTATATCACAGTGCAAACTACAGAGCAATTAATTCTGCTGCCGACAGGCGATCCAGTCTCGAGTGCAACACAAGTTTCTCATTAATGCCAGTCTCAGATTAGAACAAGAATGATCAGCTTTTGTGTTCACTTGGTTCTCAATATGGGATAAATTGTGGTTTCACTTCAAAATATGGCAGGTTGAATTGGAATTTGCTCAACATGTTAGCATAAGGCCTATGTTATGTAATTTATAAAATCAAGGCTTTGGGGTTAAGATCTCGCTTGGTGTCATGTCGGCTATGAGTTAATAATTGATTTTTCTTCCTAAATCTTCAGGAAGGAACTTCAAAGTTTGCAAACCTTGACAGCCGCGTGAAGGAAAACCAAAAGCGGGGTCAGAAACGGCTACAGATGCAGAAGCAAATGGTGTGTCATCTAGTCATTCCAAGACTTAACAATTCTCAAACTTCAGATAATGATTCATCTTTACATAATTCTTCACTTTATATGAAGCAATTAACCAGTTCTCCTTTCCATTTCCAATGAGGACGCCAGTATTGCTGTTTGGTTGCATTTTAAAAGCTATAATTATTGGCACTGTGCTAATGTTTATAAATGCAATCATATATTGAAAAGCATGTTGTATCATTTGAGATCTAAGTTGTTCCACATTTAAGATGATCCAAAGCTAGTATGAATAGAATCTTCCTCATAGTCTAGAGGATAAAGGCACGATACTGACTCAATTGATGCTGAGTACACTGATGTTCACAAGGGTAGCAATTGGGGCTCACATTTAGTCATCTATTTTAGGATAAAGAAGGAAGAACTAAAATCCAAACAGAAATAGCTAATTAGAGTCAGCTCAAGTCTGTTAGGCTGAATGTATTAGTTCTGGGGGTGGATGTATAACCCTGTGAAAAATCATGCAAGTCAATGCACTGGATTGGAAGAATGAGATGGAATGTCAGTGAAATGCAAGATTGAGGATTTGGCAGGAAATCTATACACAGAAGAGGTGTGGACACTTGGTTTAAGATCAATAGATTTTGAACTCAGGAAATCAAGGGAGATGAGAATCAAGCCAAAAAGTGGAGTTGAAGACAGTCACTTGTTAACTTATTGAATGGTGGGAGCTGTAGGGTCTACTCTAGTTGTTACTTGTGTTCTTTTGAATCTCTTTCCGCGCTATAAAATAACACAACTAGTTGGAACTTCTGATAGCTGACCATTAGCTCCTGCTGGAAAGCTGCATATCTGATCATTATTTAAGGTTTCAAATGATCTCAGCTGTAATGCCTTTTGATAGAATAAGGTACCAATGATCATCCTGTAGGTCACCATATGAAGACAAGTTCCAGCCATGAATTTCTGGTAACAAAGGAGAAAAAGAAAACAAAGTGATGGAGAATAATATAATGTTTTGTCTGCACTTACAATTAAGTGAACTGCTTATAATTTGGGGTTAGTAGAGGCAAATGTTGTATTTGACCAATGCTGTTTACATTTGTTATTGTTTTGTACATAATTACTTATCACTTGAGTGTTCACTATGAGCAGGAATGGGTAATCTATTTATAAGCCCTGATGTGTGAGAGAATTCCCAATCTTCAGGTGATTGATATTGATCAACTCAACATGGGAGATCCAGCTCTAGTTTTCTATCCCAAGGTATAATCTGTAATTAAATAGGTTGCAAACTGATTTAGTTGCCTACTAAAAAGAACTGTTTTAAGTATGGATAGTATGTTTAGGAAATGCGACATGCATATAAAATGGATTAAACAATTTTGCTCCTCTTTTATAGGGTGTGATGCAGGGAACTGTGCCCTACCTGGGGACTTTCTTAACTGATCTAACTATGTTGGACACTGCTCTTCCAGATTATGTCGATGTAAGTCACTTCACGATGTGTTGAGATTTCTTTTTGCTATGATTACAGTTGTAGTGCAAGTTGCTTGGAGATGGGAATCAAAGTGATAATAAAAGAATTAATGAGATTAATGAATGTAGCACATTAAAGAGAGTACAGCCACAACTTTGATTTGATGCTTTGTACTATGGATCAATCACTTGGTGATTTACATGCAGCTTATTCGCAAAGCAGCCAGTTGAGTGTAGCCCTATTTATTTTGTAGCCTGAAAATGTTATATAAATTGCACACTTATTTGCAGAGGTAAGATTCTGTTAATTTGACATTTTTTCCATTGTATTCTAAACTTTAAGTTTATTAATGTCACAAGTAGGCTTACATTAATATGGCAATAAAGTTATTGTGAAAATCCACCAGTCGCCACACTCCAGCACCTGTTCAGTTACGTTGGGAGAGAATTTAACATGATCGAAGCAGCTAACCAGTATGTCTTTCAGACTCTGGGAGAAAACCAGAGCACCTGGAGGAGACCCAGGCAGAGAGGGGGAGAACATGCAGACTCCCCACAGTGACCCAAGCCGGGAATTAAACTCTCATCCCTAATGCTATGAGTCAACAGTGCTTGCCACCATCTCCCCTAGCTTGCCTACTTGTATAATAAACTTGGTCTTTACAGATTTGGCTAGCAGAGGATTCTGTATAATTTTGCAAAATAATGACTTGTCAATGCAATGCATTTATTTATGTTATACACATTGAGTTTTGGCTACATTTTAACTTGGAACAGGTTTACAGGACTTGGATTTCACTCGTAGGAATCCTTTCAAGTTCGCAATCTTGTAGTGTGATCTGACTTTTCTACAAATCAAATTAATTTTGCTGTTCTTGTTTGTCTCATATAGAATGGATTGATCAACTTTGAGAAGAGACGGAAGGTTAGTATAAATTATTGTATCTAGCAAAACTTCAATAGTTGTATTTGGTGGGGAATGGGGAGTATGCCTCTGTTATTGGGTTTCGAAGCGAGAATCCAAAACTCAAGTTTGAAATATAAAAGTCACTAAAAGTTGGATGAAAGAGGAACTTTGTATGGTTGTTTTTCTGGGAAAGCTAAATGCATGGAAAAGGAATAAGAGAATGTTTGGAGTCTGATGAAGACGGGAGAGGTATAAATACCAGCGCGCGCACAGTTGGGCCAAATAGCCTATGTCTGTGCTGTTAATTTGAGTAAGAAGTCTCACAACACCAGGTTAAAGTCCAGTCAGTTTATTTGATAGTAAACCCACAAATTTGCGGGGTTTGCCCCTTCGTCTGGTCAGTGGAGAGCTTTGGTTTCAAACAGAGCATATAAAGGCACACACAGTTTACAGAATACTGATTAGAATGCGAGTCCTTACAGCTAACCTACTATTCAAGTCTTAAAGATGCAGATAATGAGTGGAGATAGCAAAAGGCATAGGTTAAAGAGATGTGTTTTGTCTCCAGACAGGACAGTAAGTGAGATGTTGCAAGTTCAGGCAAGTCGTGGGGGTTACAGATAGTATGACATGAACCCAAGATCCCATTTGAGGCTGTCCTTGTGTGCGGAGCTTGGCTATCAGTCTCTGCTCAGCGATTCTGCATTGTTGTGTGTCGTGAAGGCCGCCTTGGAGAATGCTTCCCTGGAGCTCAGAGGTCAAATGCCTGTGACTGCTGAAGTGTTTGCCAACAGGAAAGTAACAGTCTTGCTTGGTGATTGTCAAGCGATGTTCATTCATCTGTTGTCATAGTGTCTGCATGGTCTCCCCAATGTACCATGCTTCGGGACATCCTTTCTTGTAGTGTATTAGGTAGATAACATTGATCGAGTTGCAAGAGTATGTACCATGTACCTGGTGGATGGTGCTGTCACATGAGATGATGTTACCCATTTTGATGATCCGGCATGTCTTGCAGAGGTTGTTGTGTCAGGGTTATGTGGTGTTGTGGTCACTGTTCTCCTGAAGGCTGGGTTGTTTGCTGTGAACAATGAGGTTATGTCGTTGTTTGAAGGCAAGAAGTGGAGGTGTTGGGATGGCCCTGGCGAGTTATTCGTCTTCATCAATGATATGTTGAAGGCTCTGAAGAAGATGTCACAGCTTCTCCTCTCTGCAGAGAATACACATCTCTTTAACCTGTGCCTACCTCCACTCATGTTGTCTGCATCTTTAAAACTTGAATAGCAGGTTAGCTGTAAAGACTCGCATTCTAATCAGTATTCTATAAAGTGCGTGTGCCTTTATATGCTCTGTTTGAGACCAGAACACTTCACTCACCTGATGAAGGGGCAAACCTCAAACTTGTGGGTTTGCTATCAAATAAACTGGTTGGACTTTAACCTGGTGTTGTGAGACTTCTTACTGTGTTTACCCCAGTCCAAAGCTGGCATCTCCCCATGACTGTTAATTTGATGCAGTTTGCCTACTAGCAGTCACTACTAGGTAAAGCATGTACTAGTGGTGTTACATGAATTTCATTATAACTTAGTGTTTTGGCAAGACTGAAAGTATTGCCTTAATCCTGAGACTGGTTGAATAATTCCTCAATATTCAGATAGCAGTTTCTTCCAGAAGTGAAACATTTGCAGTCATGGCCTGTCAGTAAATTGAAGCAGGATTGCAGCTCCTGGTTTTAGCACCAGTGATGGGTTTTTAATACCTCATTTCTGACTTTGCTCCTATCAACTTTACAAACACGCTTTATTGCTATGGTTACAGTTGAGCATGTTTTGTGCTATTTTCAATTTATGCCACAGAGAACATGCAAATGCTAACACAATAAAAACCTAACCATGTGGAAGGCAGTGACATTTCATTCCTAAAACTGCAACTTGAACCCCATGTTTGTAGCCTAATCCAGGAATGAGATGGGATCCTATCTGATCCACTTTGCACCCTGTCTGGTCTGACTCCAGTGGTTCATGAAATCAGGAGGAATGCAAAATGGGCATCTTTCCCAAATCTGTACAGCCTCCATCTAGGTGGATACAACTACAGTTTTATCAACTGACCAATTTCACACTTTACAACACAACATTGCGATGCTTTTGTCAAATTTTCACCTGGATAAAGTCTTCCTCTGGTACCTGTCAAACTGTCACTGAATGCAAGGTAGAACAGAACGGCCAGAGCCAATGAGGAGAAAACTCTGCAGCGGTTAGGTTCCAGAATATTCTAGCTACACATTGTCCACAAAGTTCATTGTTGAATAATCTATATGGAAATTCATTGCTGATGCATAGCATGGGCCATTGATTCCCAATGAAAGGTTTTGAGACATGAGCCACTATGCATCAAATCTAGCAAACAAAATGTTTTAAAATAGTTTTGGCACTATTCAAAAATCAATGACTCAGGTAAAGCAGTAGCAATTACAGCAGCTTTAAATCTCAACTTCCAACTTTTTTTTCCATGTTCATTTTAGGAATTTGAGATAATAGCACAAATTAAACTGTTACAGTCTGCTTGCAACAACTACAACATCAATCCAGTCCAGAAGTTTCTAAAATGGTTTCACGGTCAACAATACTTGACTGACAAAGAAAGGTAAGAGGGTATTGTAAGCATTGCTGATCAAACTATCAAGGGTTGTATCATCTTCCAACATTAATGAGCTTGACAGTTTCTTGTTATAAATATTTTTGTGATGGGAACCATACAGCACAGGAAAAAGTTCACTCAACCCATCTTGTCTGTGCCTCCTCAAAGATTTTCTAAAAAAAAAAGCTGCCTATTCTAAATCCCACATTTTAGCAACTGGTCCGTAGCCTAACTAATTTAAAAAGGTACTTGGATTATAACCTGAAAATATTTGCCTTTGTCATCAAGAATTCAGACAGTCACTACGCTCTGGGTGGAGAAGTCCGTCTACCAAACACCTTAAATCTGTGCCCCTTGGTAATAGACATCTCCGTTAGGGGAAGTTGGACTTTCCTCGTAGTCTCAATTTTCAAGCTCTGACAACATTCTTGTAAATCTCCTGTATTCCAGAGCTATTATGTTGTTCCTGTAACATGGCAGCCAGGACAGTTGTTGCCTAACTGGTGTTTTACATGTGTTCCAGCATTACATCCCTGCTTTTGCAGTCTATATCTTGTCCAATAATGGAAACATTCCATGTGCCTTCTGTTTCATAACTATTTGTATTGTCATCTTCAGCGACACGTGGAATGGACTATAGGGTATTGCATTTCATCTACCTCTCCTGTTTATTTCCTATTCCCTTGCATCAACTTCAGGTTCAATTCTATTTTCCAGTTTTTCCATTCGCTTAACCAAATCATTTTGAGTGGATGTACAAACACCGCCATCATATACATGTCTTTAAATCAGTATGTAGTAACATGCACTAAACTAATAAGCCAATAGTTATAGGAAAAAAGAGACTGTGATTGAGAAACCATGTTTTGAGTTTCTACTTTGTATACATCTGTTGATCCAGATGTAAATTGTGCTACTTTTTTTGAAGTTTCTGCTCAAATATGTTTGTGTAGCACTGACCTTTATCGCTCACAATTGGTCAGCATTTTGGAAAGTGATTTTTTTTAAATTTATACAAAGTATTTGCCTCAAATTTGTTTCTTAATGTACTGTGGTTTTGTTAATTATCTCAAAAACCCCAAAGTTTAATCAATATCTCATACTCCACCTGGGATTTGAATTAATTGAAATGGACTTGTAGAAAGCTTTTATATAGTTGCATTGAATTGCAATAATTGGCTTTTTAGTAAATGAACAAAAAATGAGCTTAAATATTCTTGCACCTTTTTACACCACCTCAGGCTGCAGACAGATCTGTTGAGCCATTACTTGGAATGATTCTTTTGAATTGGGAATATGGCCATTTTATGGGTGGGAGAAGCTTTTATTATTTTTCTTTTCGGAATGGCTTGGTTGTTTGTGGGAAGATTGCACGAGAAACATTGGCAGCACAAACTCTTGCCCTTTGTTTTGTCTGCCCCTATTATTGTCAGTCAACAGGATCTGCTCATTTTGGTATCTGTCCTCCTAGCACATGAGTGTTGGTCACTCAGTGAATGATGGACCAACTCCTTTCATTAACAATGAGTAGCCGCCCACCGTCAGCTGTGTGCACTCGGGTCAGTTTAACTTAGTTGGCTAGATGGTTGATTAGTGATGCAGAGCAACGGCAACAGACCAGGTACAATTCCGAGATGAGCTGAGGTCAGTAATGAAGTCTTTGCCTTCTCAACCTTGCCTCTTGCCTGAGGTATGGTAATCCTCTGGTTAAATCACCACGAGTGAATATTCTCCGTCCAAAGGGAGAGTAGTTTTTGGTCATCTGGGACTATGTTGACTTTACTTCATGTGAAAATACAGAGAAGGCCAGGAACTGCTGGTGACTTTGCAGCCTAATGTAAACTAGTGCACTTACTATTGCTTTATTTTCCTGTACCTGATGTTCAGGTTGGACAATCTTGTTTCCTTCAGTGTGGCCCACAAAAAGGCTATGATGGTAATGGTGGCTGTCTTCTAAGAATGTCTGACACACGAAGTTAAATTCATTTCCATCGGCATTTCATGCAGTATAAAAATTGTAGTTCTAGTAGTGAGAACCAGCAGTTAATCATTAATCAAAGTGCAATGTTCTCCTACCTGAAAATAAGTGCCTTTTGGAAGCAAATTAATCATTCATGCAAATTTTGTGTATACAAATGAGTTTTTCAAAATGCCAGGAATATTAAGCAAAGACATATCCTTATTTTAAATGAACCTTGTGTGAAATATGTTTATCTGTCATCCCGCAGCTATCGTGTGTCCTGTGAGCTAGAGGCAACTCCTGATGTTAGTCCCACATCACCAAAACCCAGAAAGAGTATAGTGAAACGCCTCAGCCTGTAAGTATCATAAACAGAGGAGGTATCTCATCTCGGGCTTTCTTTGCAATAAGTATCAATAGACAGACATGATGTGCATCAGCTTCACCATTAATATATATTTTAATTTGTGGCTAATATTGTTTTACTGGAGTGTAAAGATTCGGTGATTGTCTCAAACTAAATTTTTACCAATGTGATAACGGTTGGGGTTGTTCCTGCCTTGAGCCTATATCTGTTGTCAACTAATTGATAGAGGCTGATTGCTAATGACTAATCAATGACTCCATTATCATTGTATCATTTGATTGGACCAGATAGGAATTGCTAGATAAGACTATGTAACAAATGATAGCCAGTATATAAATGGCTAGACTTTTTCAAATTTGTACATGGAGGAGGAATCTCAAAAATGGATTAAAATGAAAGGGTTTTGCGCATTGTTGTGTGCCTACATAATAATAACTGAATGGAGTTGATGATTATTTGAATGCAAATCCAATTTACATTCCATTTTCTGTAAAGTTTACTGTTATGTGGATCAACGAACAGCTTAACAAATCTGTCTGCAACTCTCTATCACTGGTGATTCATATTTGAAGATCAAATGTATAAATTAACATACAAGTGTGTGTGTATCAAGACTACAAAGACATTTTGTTCTGATTGTTCCTGTCACAGTAAAGCACCATCTTTTATTTATCTCCACTTGACTAAACAATGTGGAAGTTGAGGGAGAATCACTCTACTACTGTATTGTACCTTGCAGTAATCTGTATTGCAAATTGTGATTGTTTTGGTCATAGAGAATATTGAACTCGAGGCAAAGGAACATATATTCATTGCCTGGTATATCATCTTTCTGTATAATTGGGTTGGTTTTAGTTGCATGTTATAAGCTCATAACATATAGGAGCAGAATTAGACTCTTCGGCCCATTGAATCTGCTCCACCATTCAATCATCCTTCAACCATTGCCAATGAAAAATCTGTCTAACTCCTCAAATTTACTCACTGTCCCAGCATTCATCACACTTTTGGGGTAGTGAATTCCACAGATTCACAACCCTTTGTGAGAACTAGTTTCCCCTCAACTGTTTTAAATTTGCTACCTCTTACCCTAAGACTATGATCTCTCATCCTAGAATGCCCCACAAGAGGAAGCATCTCTTCCATGTCTACTTTATGCAAACCTTTTATCATCTTGTATACCACTTGACCTCCCCTCATTCCTCTAAATTCCAGAGAGTATAGGCCTAAACTGTTTAATCTCTCTTCATTCAACAAGCTCCTTATCTCTGGAATCGATCTAGTGAACCATCTCTGAACTGCCTCCAATGCCACTACATCTTTCCTCCAATAAGGAGACCAAAACAGTGCACAATATTCCAGGTGCGGTTTCACCAATGCCTTGCATAGTTGCAACAACACTTCCGTATCTTTATTCTATTCCTTTAACTATAAATGCCAACATTCCATTTGCTTTCTTTATTATCTGCTGTACCTGGATGCTAATTTTCTGTGATTCATGAATAGGATATCCCAGATTTCTCTGCACCAGAGCACCCTGAAATCTTTCCCCATGTAGGTAATAAGTCACCTTCCTGTTTTTCTGACCAAAATGCATGACCTTGCACTTGTACACATTCAATTCCACGTGCCACATTTTAGTCCACTCTCCTAACCTATCTGTAGCCATTTAAGGTTCTTCCTCATTTCAACTTACTGTCACACCTATTTTTGTGTCATCTGCAAATTTGGTTGTAGTGCGTTTGATGCCTGTATTATGTTGATTATTGAAGCTTAGTTGTTGTCACACTTCAAGAACCATAATGAATACTCTATTTGATGTCACAGGTTGTAACTATCTGTTCTTGCTTCACCCTATAACATTTAATGCTTATTGTCAACTCCAGCGACCTGTAGTGCTAAATCATTTTTGGTTGCATCCAGCCATCTGTGCCACACAGCAGCTATTTTGGTATTTATGCTTATTTCCATGGATCAAGCTGTAGGGAAAGAAAAATTAGAGCAGCCAGTGGGCATAATCAGTTATTCCCACTGTTGCAAATCCTTGAAAGAAATTATTGGCTAATGCTGTGAGTGCCTGTTCAGAAGTTCTGAACAATTTTGGCTGTTGCTTTCTTTAACTAATGACATACTGAACATGGTCCACTGCATTTGCCAACAGTTTTGTGCAACAGCATTAACTGTGAGTTTGATGTTTTGTGTTTTGCCTATCTGGTCCTATCATGCCAGAACATTGCCATAATAACTATTGTTGTTGAGCTTTTCACAATATTGCATTTGCAACCTTTTGGGAATGGGTCTCATTTTTGTTCTGCTTCATCTGGCTCTAGTTAGAACATGCTATTTATAGTGACAATTTTATTTCTCAGATTGTCTAATGGCAGATGACATTGATTCCTATTAAAATTAATTGCATTTACGTGGCCTATTTGTTAGCCTTGACTCATCCCAGTCAGAGAACTAAATTCAAGTTTCACTCAAAAGATTTAAGCATATAATCTAGACTGATTTTTCTCAGTGCAGTGCTCGACAAGGTGTTGCTCTGTGGAAAGTGCAGTTTCACTTAAGACTGGAGGTCCCAATCTATCCTCTCAAATATGAAGGATCCAATGGTACTCTTCAAAGAGCAGCTGAGAACTTTTTGTCAACATATATCCTTCCTCCAACATAAATAATATTAATTGATGTTCTTGGGATCCTGTACACTGCAATGTTTTCTACAGCATAATAGTGATTATACAGTCTAATTGCCTATTTGAGATGAGTTTGCAGATGAGAGAGAGCCTCTTGAAGCTTGAATACATCCGACTGTTTACCTCTTGCACTTCAACTGTGACTCCCATCACGCTGATCCACTGCTAATTCAGGTTGAACTCAGGTCCACAATACCACAGAAACCAGTTTCACTTTCTGGGCATTAAATTATAGGATCAGCTACAATTAAGCAATTAACTACTTGAGTCTGAGTTCTGCTGTTTAGTAAGGTCATTGCTGATTTGTGATCAAACTCTTCACTCCCCCACCCCCCTCACCTTTGGCATGATCCAGCATCAACTCATTTTGAGATGAATGGGGTCAAAGCTTATGGGAGAAAAAAGGATTAGGTTGATCAGCCATGGTTGCGATGAATGGCAGAGCAAGCAGGAAGAGCCAAATGGCCACTTTCTGCTCCTATCTTCTATGTTTCTGTTTGAATGAGATTTCCAAATTTTGTTATTCTTTTTATATGGAAGTGTTTCCAAATTTTACTTCTGATCGATCTGACTCTAATTTATAGACAGTTTGAACTTCTTCAGCCAACAAAAATACTACTTTGTCTACCTAACAGTTGCCCTTAAACTTTGATCAAATCATTTGATTGTCTAAATACTAGGAAATATAACCCTGGTTTTTATAATTGCAAATATGAGGACTCCAGCATCATATTAAGGCTCATTTTTGATTTAGCCACTTATGGTACAGAAGGAGACCATTTGGCTTGAGTCTGTTCCAAGTTTTATGTTTACACATGTTGTGTATCACTACAACCGTTACCAACATGTAAAGTGTGCCTCCTCCACCACTGAAGTCCTCATGCTTTTGTCACCTTTTTCAGATACCTTAACCCCTTGTACTACGTTATCCCTGAAATTTATCTCATTCAAAATCTGTTGCTTGTTTTCTGATTCCTTTTGAATCGTACCCTCACCAACCTCCATTGATTCCCTATCCTACTTCCCGGAATCCTTCTATTCCTTTTCCCATACCAAGCTCTAATTTTCTCTAGCCTTGGGGGACCTGTAGAGATTCTGCTGATTTGATTCTGATCATCTTTGAATTCCATCCTCCCCTCCACGTAACAATTGACAAAAGATGCCTCAGCATGTTAGATCCTTAATCCTAAATTGTCCCGTGTGTGCCCACCATGAGCCTCCAGAAATTTTATCTGCCATCTGCCCGATTACAATGAAATGCTTTGAAACATTTAATCACCATAAAGATGGGATGTAAATACAAGTTCCTGCGTACATCCTTGTAAAAGATTTTTGTGCAGTTTCTATCAAGTAAGTGTTTTGCCCTTAATTTTTCTGTAAGATGAATTTTATTAAATACACATTGGGAAATTTTGTGTGCTGAATATTTATACCAGATTTTCACACAAGATTAATGGCAGGGTTGGAATAATACACTGAAAATTCTAGGCTGCCGTCATCTGAACACCCAAAACAAAAAACCTCATGGATTTTTCCAGCAAAAGAGGGAAGATCTCTGTAGGAAACAATTACTGCCCAGGGTTTTCAGGGAACAATTCTCCTACCTCCATCTCAGTAAGGAATTAAGTACGCATCAGATCCACACTGCAAACTTGTCTTCCCCCACCTGAAATTAGACATTCTGCAAAAAATAACCAGCTTTTTGGGGTTTGAGGATATTTAGCAGTAATTATTGAGATTATCATTTCAAAAAAAACTCATTCAACAAAAAACTTTTTAGGAGTTTTTGCAGAGACTAATGGTATGAAGTTCATTAATTTGCAAATGGATAACACTGCAATCTTCAGAACCTATGGAGTGCATAGGGTGATAGTCAATTCCTGGGTATCCTACACTGAGCATTGTTGGCTTCAGTGACTGGATTCTGTTTTGCTTTCCATACAAAATCTACTGTTTAAATATGACAAAACAAGCCCTTTACTGTTCATTGTAGATAAGACAACCGTATTTTCTGGCTTCAAAAGTCATGATTTTTCATTAAGGCTTGTACTTTCAGTCCAGTTGTGCTATGCTTGTATTTGTGGCTTCAATTTTTCACCTAACAAATGCATTTTTTTCTCCTTCTGATACATATAATGCTGTACAAGAAATCAGACAGGTAATATGGACTGTGTTGTGAAGATTTTGTGCGGGTTTGTGATGTAGTGGACCCCATCTGGTTAATGACAAAGAACTCAGTAAGAATTTAGCAACACCAATTATTAATCCAACCGATTTATTTGATAGTAAAATAGCGAGCTTTCAACACTCCCGTGTCTTCATCAGGCAAGTGCAGTGTTCTGGTCTGCAATAGCACACATCAGCACAGACAGTCAGAGATTGCTGATTAGAATGCGAATCCTTACATCTAACCTGCTATTCAAGTGTTAAAGTGGCTAACAATGTGTGTGAAGGGGATCCTGAGCATTGTTAGAGAATTGTGTATTTTCTCCAGACAGCACAGTAAGTGAGGTTTTTTGCTAACCCAGGCAAGTTACGGGGGTTACAGATAGTGTGTCATGAAGCCAAGATCCCTGTTAAGACCGTCCTCATGTGTGCGGAGCTTGGCTATCAGTCTCTGTTCAGCGACTCTGCGCTGTCGTGTATCACGAAAGCCCCCTTGAAGAACATTTACCCGCAGGTCGGAGGCCGAATGCCCATGACTGCTGAAGTGTTCGCCCACAGGAAGGGAACTGTTTTGCCTGGTGATTGTTGAGCGATGCTCATTCATCCGCTGTCGTAGTGTCTGCATGGTCTCCCCAATATACCATGCTTCGGGACATCCTTTCTTGCAACGTATTAGGTAGACAACGTTGGCCGAGTTGCAAGAGTATGTACCGTGCATCTGGTGAATGGTATCCTCACGTTTGATGATGTCGTCCATATCTATGATCCGGCATGTCTTGCAGAGGTTGCTGTGGCAGGGTTGTATGGTATTGTGGTCACTGTTCTCCTGAAGGTTGGGTAGTTTGCTGCGAACAATGATCTGTTTGAGGTTGTGCGGTTGTCTGAAAGCAAGAAGTGGGGGGGTGGGGATGGCCCTAGCGAGATGTTCATCGTCATCAATGATATGTTGAAGACTCCGGAGAAGATGTCGTAGCTTCTCCGCTCCGGGGAAGTACTGGACAACAAAGGGTACTCTGTCCACCGTGTTCGTCTTCTGAGGAGATCAGTGCGGTTTATCGTTGTGGCACGTTGGAACTGTCGATCGATGAGTCGAGCGACAAAGAATGACAAAGAAGGCAGCAGCTGAGGCTGCATTTTACCTTCACTGTACAAGTCAACTCTGTTTGGAAGAACTTTTCTAGGTTTCGAAGGACAACTAAGGCCAGAACTCTCTGATGTATGCCCTGCCACCACTGTCAGTGACAACAGTGCTGAGGCAGCAGTGACCACTGCAACATGCCATTCATCTGTTTTTATTTCAATAAGTTGCATAATCAACTATAGGTGGGAAAGAGTACGTACCACTACTTCAAAATTTGTCCATGTATTGGATCATTGTTGGGTAACCAAGTGCCATTTTAATCAGCTGTAAAGTGAACTCTCTCTGTAGAATGCAATGACTTCTAATAGTCTTTTAATATTTTTGCTGACTGATCCTTTTCCTTCATGCAGCCTATTTCTAGGAGCAGATATTAATGCGAACGGCACTCCTAAGAGCTCTGACCAACCTAAATCTCCCGAGAGTGGGAGTTCAGCAGAGAGCATCAAGTCAGTCAGCGTTTCATCAGATTCTAGCAGTTTGGAAAGCGAAGAGCCCTGCGCTTCATACACTTATGCTCAAGAAGGACCCCAGAAAAAGGTGACAGAGGTATTTCTCACAAAACATATTGTGGGAGTTCTTTTGTACTTTGACCATCAATGGGATGCAAGTGTGCTCACCAACACCTAATCTGATCACTGGTTCTGCCTGCCCAAACGCAGTATGCCTTTCTTCATGGGCACATAATATCTGATTGGGCTAACACACCTCTTGGGAACAAACTATCATCCTTAATTTGAATGTATTTAAGGCGACAGCCTCATAATTGGCTTCTGCCTGCAATATGCAACCCAAGTTAAAGCACTGGTCAAAGTTTCAGATCTGCAGGTGAGACTTCTGTCTCAACAAAATTCAACCCATGTTGTTTATAAAGCTATCAGATGCTAGAAAATTTATAATTAATTGCATGGAATGCAAACTGATTTTGTTTATTTGAAATACGAGCTTGTTTTGCATAGATTTTATTAAATATGTACAGAGGCAGCTTCACTTGATTGTCACAGTAAAACCAATATCATGAATTTAAGTTTGAAACATCTTTGATCGTGCAAGCTGATTTTTATGGTAAATTTAACATATGGGCTATTGTGACCGTAATAACTTCACATGTGTAGTCCACAAAAACAGCACTTTGAATCAAAATCTAACAAACTACTCTACCAATAACAACAAAGCAATGCAGCTCTGCTTGTCCATCAGAGTCCCCCTTGACTGCCTGCTCTGTTTCTTTTCAACGCTTGGTCTTCAGCATATCCTCCAATGGTGAATGGTGTTTCTTAGGATTTATCAATGACCTGGATCGTTGCTTTTAGTAGAATATATTGATGACCCATTACCTGGAAATTTCAGTCATTCGGATGTTTTAAAATATCCTCCCTCTTTATAGATTCACCTCTTTCAGTCCTTGAATTCCATCTCTCCAGTAATGTTATTGCATTGCCAATAACCTGTATCTCCAGATCTGCATTAGAATGACTTGACTTTTAATTGTCTTCTATCTTTCTGTCTTGTTCTTGTCTCCTTTTCTGGTGCTTTGTCTCACCTGCACAAAGCATCGCCACTGGATGTATTTAATTTCAATCAGTGTCAGTAGGTGCTGCAAGTGAGTCACCAGGTGAGGCAAGCAGGGTAACATTTCTGAGTATGGGAGCATTCAACAGCATGGAAACCAAAATCCCAAAGGGACTATTTGATGATTTAAGTACAGCTTAAATACCTGAATGTAATGGCCCACCAGGCACTTATACATATGTGCTAAATGATAACTGCCAATGTTGGCTTGGTGACTAGTAAACATTAGGTGGCATCGTTCATCAGCACGGATTTTTGGCTAGGTAGAATCACAAGGTAAAGATTTCAGTATAACTAACTACTTTGAAATTGTGCATTCGTCAAGGCCAAACTATTGTGTCCACAATGTCCCCACTTCTGAGGGAATGGCAGAAAGTTTGTGTCAAAATAAATATAACTGGGAAGAAGGACCTTTCTGAAATATAATCATTGGCAATTTTTTTTCTAAAATAATTCTGCAGTCATCCGATTCCTTGTCTTCTGCGGACACCTCCTCCTCCTCGGGAATTGCATTCCGAGTATCGCCGCCGCCAGTATCGCCATCGCCAGCATCATCAGTATCACAGCTGCCAGTATCACCATCACCTGCATCATCAGTATCGCTGTCGCCATTGTCGTCGTCACCGCTGCCGCCAGTATCGCCGCCATCGCCAGTATCACTGCTGCCACCAGTATCGTCATCGTCGCCAGTGTCACCGCCATTACCTGAGCCTACCAAGGTTCACAACCATTTTGCCTCAGTCCCTTGCTGCAATGCAGGTCCCGTGTTCGACAAGCAGAAAGAAGATAGCTGTATCATCCGGGTCAGCCTGGAGAATGATGATGGAAATCTATACAAAAGTGTTTTGGTAAGTACGTGGATTGTTTTCTTTATTCATATTCAAGTTGTATAAAGATTGTTAATTTCTGCCAGTATAAACATAAATACAAGAGGACATTTATTTTTGAGGGGAAAATCTGGCCTCTGAACCATTTGTTACCCCACAGTCACGCTCAAGATGACTTGTGTGACTATGACCAGTGCTACTTCATTGTCTACTTTCCATGTCACTAAAGCTTTTGACTCCTGAGCACTCTGACATTTCACTTTTTTCATGGAATATTGGAGCATTTTCTTTGAGTCTGGAGCCTTTTTTTAAATGTCCTTACTCATTAACTATACAGAGCTCAACAAAATGTAGCACTTTAGTATGTTTATTTAAAGGGTTGAGCTGTTGTTAATTTGTACCATTTCCTCACCCCTTGTGCAACAATGCAGTTAAGAGATACAAATTGAAATCTAAGTCACTTGATTACCGCATGACTAACTATGAGTAGCTCTGGTCCTCCTGTTGGCTAATTGACTAATTTTAGCTGGGCATTCCTTGAGGCTTGCATGGAATTTAAAAGGATAGAGAATAGAAGAGAGCAAAGCAAAAATGGAGGTGGTGAAAGGGTACAGTTTAACTGTCAATGATAATTGTTTAATTACACTGCTTTTATCTCTTAACCAATTTCGTATCCATGTTGCCACTGCTTCTTTCATCCCAGTGGCTTCAATGTTGCTTGTGCTGTGCAGCACTTCAGCAAACAGCTTTTTGAAAATCCATAAGTACCACGCTGATCTTTGTACTAATCCTCTGGTCACTCAAATAATTCAGTGAAGTTAGTCAAACAGATTCATGCAGCTGTCATTTGACACTTTTTTTTCCTGAACGATGAAGATATGCAATCTGCAGGTCTGATTGGAGGAATTCCTCCAATCATCTTCATTTGGATTGAGACATTTCAGTGTGTATAACCAATTAATTATACATATTGGTATGGATATACCTTGTGTCTGTTATTGCACCTGAGCTGAGACAGCCATTAGAAGTTGAAACGATTTCAATCCTGCTGTTGTTCAGGATAGTCTTCCTGACCCAGTTTGGTTAAGATGTTGTAGAAATTATTTTTCACTTGAGATTGAATAAAGTCAACAAGTTAAAGTATTGTTTTAAACTGAAAATCTGCAATGCAGCATGCTTCATGAATGCTGAAAGGAATTGCCCCATTTAAGGTGTAATAGATTGGAGTTGCACTTGTAATCACTATTGCCATCAATGTACAGAGACTGGGTTAGTTAAAATCGACTTTCTTTAAGAAAGATCCAGACAAGTTTAAACATTTTCTACACAAGTATTTGGAATATATTGTGATAGTCTTTCATAATGGGGGAGAGTTTTTCTGATGCCAAAGATGTATGCAGAAACCTTTCTATCATAAGGTACCAGTCCCACTGAGAATAACAGGAAACTTGGAATGTATGAAACATATGGTTCTCTGTTCTATCTGTCTTCACCAGATTACACTCTGATCATGCTGTGAATGTGATGCCAACTGGCAGAGATCCAACTTGTGAATTCATAGCATTACTTGTGCCAGTTTCAAACATGGCAATGTTAATTCTTTTCAGTGCTCAAATTGATAGCCTGTCATAGAGATGGAGCTAAGGTACGTATGGAGAAATCTCAGGAGACCACACACATCTTCATTGATATGCATCCTGACAGGTTGATCAGAATGGTGCGTGAAATCACTGCAAACAAAGTCTGCACCAATAACTGGACTTGACTTTGGGCAACTGACCATCATCCCCAAAAATTCTGCTACCAAATGATAGCATGAAATTCATTCTTATGAACGATAGATCATCCCTTTCTTATGCTGGAGGATATTATCATTAATCAGAAGTGCAAGTTTGTTAATTTACAGTATCTTGAATGTCTTGCAATTCATCCTGGAATGGCAGGATCTTTAATGTGTCCAAAATATGATTCCACTGAATATACCAATTAAAAGATACAAAAAGTTGTAATTCTCATAAGTCAACCTTCATTTTGACAATTGCAAATTGATGGGATCTCGTACTATAACATTGTTGCTCTTCCATATAATCACAAAGGGCTTTGTTTCTGAATTTTCCACGGCTTGTGACAACTTTGGACTCGCCATCAATATTAAAAAGACCAAAGCCACGCTCCTTGTGCACCGTACACAGAACCCATAATCACAAAGGGCAGAGACTACAGGCAGTGGACCAGTTCATTTATCTCGGCAGCACCCTCTCCCAAGCAGTGACTATTGATACAGAAGTTAACTGCAGAATAGCAAAGGCAAGTTCTGCTTTTGGTAGACTGCGCTCCACTGTGTGGGAACGTCGAGAAATCAGCCCAGCAACAAAACTGAAGATCTGCAGCGCCGCAGTACTCACAGCCCTCCTGTATGCCTGTGAAATGTAGACTGTGTATTGAAGGCATGCAAGACAGCTCAGTCATTTCCACATGAGTTGCCTTTGTAGAATATTATGCATCTGCTGGCAAGACAAAGTACCAGACACTGAAGTTCTCTCTAGAACAAGTCTACCACCAGTCCATACACTGCTGATGAGAGCACAGACCCGGTGGGCAGGTCATGCATTCCGTATGTCAGATGAGCGCATACCCAAGCAGATCCTTTTTGAGGAACTCTCTATTGGAAAATGCTTGCACGGAGGGCAGAAGAAATATTTCAAAGACACAGTCAAAGCTGCTTGACATTGACACAACCACCTGGGAAACACTGGCACAAAACCGCCCTACCTGGCACTATCTCATCTACAAAGGCTGTCAGGCTCACGAATCAAGGTGTATTGCTGAGACACAACTTAAGCACGAGCTGCATAAGTCCAGAGCCACCAGCGCAACAACTACAATGTCTACACAAGTCTATCCATTCCGTGCCCGAATTGGCCTGATCAGTCATCTTCGGACACATCGTAACCAGCCTCAAAATGACTAATGGTGTCGAGGTCCTCATCGATGACGATGGACAAACAACCTGTTTGAGTGGCTTGAAAAGTCGAATTTGTAAATCATGGACTGCAGCTTAAAAGAAGAAAAACATGCATGGTCTCTCAATTGGGAAAATTCCTCAATTCTCTCAAACAAATACCCAGATCTGCCAGTGTTCTTCATCTCATGGGATCAGCCATTTGCTGAACTGCTCAAATTTGAGCTGGGAGAAATGAGCTCCAGATGTAACACAGGACTGAACAAAAACCAAAAGGAGATTGTTTTAAAAAAAACCACTGGTCACTTCAATATCCTGTTTACCTACACAAGTCCAGTGCTTCAAAATTTGATGTGAATATTTAGTTTCTGAACTCTATTCAGGGACTAAATGTTGCCGTCATTTTTATGTATCACTTTTATATAAATGTGAACTAATATTATATGTCAGATTTGAGTATTGAGCTTTTAGATCTATGAACAATAAATATCAAAAGTAAGCAAATGATATAGGGGGAAAGAATGGAGCATTTAAATTGATTTTGTTTTGGACAAATTTATTTGCTTTAAACTGCAAATATAGGTAAGATTACCTAGGAATACTTGTGGTGAAACACTGGGCTCTGTTTCTCTCAGATTTAAGCATGTTCCTTTACTGCTCACAGCAAATGGATTTTGGTATATTGAAGGCAAGTTTTTGCAGTACCAGTCCAAAGACATTACAGTTATATAAATGGATATTATTTCTCTGTAATTTGTACAGCGTTCAATATAATGCCACTATATATCTACTGAGCAAAAACAGCCATTTTTTAAGGGCTTGCACTTTTTTCATTATTCCTAAAGAAATGTAAATGGTTTTTCTATTTAGGTGACAAATCAAGATAGAGCACCTGTGATTATACAGAGAGCCATGTCCAAGCACAACCTTGAACCAGAACTGATGGATGATTATCAGCTCATTCAGATCATCTCAAAAGATAAAGGTGAGAGATGGGAATTATATCTCAATTTATGATAGTCATTTTCTAGTAGCAGATTGGTGTTTTCTTTATATTTCACCAAAAAGCTTGGAAAATCCATATTCCTGTTATTGAATATATCCAGTTGCACTCAGCTGGATCCAACTTGGAGAAATAAAAAATAAAAAAACTCAGCAGGTCTGGTAGCATCTGTGAAGAGAGAAAAACAAGTTAGTGATACAAACTTGACATTGACTCTTTTTCTTTTTCCACAGATTCTGCCGAACGTGCTGAGTTTTTTTCCAGCATTTTCTGTTTCAATTTCAGATTTACGGCATCTGCACATTTTGCTTTCTATCCGACTTGAAGGAATTTGACTTTACATTCCTCAATAAGTAACAATTGTCTGGACCTAATGAAAGCAACTCGTATCAACCAATTCTCTAAAAGCAATATTGTGTTGAAGGATGCACAGCTGGAGTTAGTTGCAAATAGTACATAGAACACTACAGCACAGAACAGGCCCTTCGGCCTTCAATGTTGTGCCGACCAATATAAAAAGCAATGCCCCTCCAAACTAAACCATTCCCTTCTCTTCCATATACTTATCAACTAACCTCTTAAACGCCACCAAACTTGGCACATCTACAACTGCTGCAGGCAGGGCATTCCACTCCCGAACCACCCTTTGGGTAAAGAACCTACCTCTGATATCCGTCCTATAACTATCACCCCTTAATTTAAAGCTGTGTCCCCTCGTGCTAGCTTTCTCCATCCTAGGAAAAAGGCTATCACTGTCCACCCTATCTAAACCTCTAATCATCTTATATGTTTCGATTAGGTCCCCTCTTAGCCGCCTCCTTTCTAACGAAAACAACCTCAAATCCCTCAGCCTCTCTTCATAAGACCTGCCCTCCATACCAGGCAACATCCTGGTAAACCTCCTCTGTACCCTCTCCAATGCCTCCACATCTTTCTTATAATGTGGGGACCAGAACTGCACACAATACTCCAAGTGCGGCCGCACTAGAGTTTTGTACAGTTGCAACATGACGTTGCGGCTCCGAAACTCAATCCCCCTACCAATAAAAGCTAAGACTCCATATGCCTTCTTAACAACCTTCTCGACTTGACTGCCTACTTTCAAGGATAAAATAGTTAACATTATTCTGGTTTATTCATTCTAATTCAATCTAGGTATTCGGGGGCGGAAAAAAAGATGGAAGAATCATTATTTTGAAATTGAAAGCCTTTTCACTTGCCTTTTCTTGGCCCTCTAGCAATTTAGCAATGAACAAAATTGAATGAGGTTTCTGTTAGTTTTCTACTGAGCCAATCAGCACTATCAAAATGCATGTGTAAATAACTTTTGTACAATTTCTTTGCTTTTCAGAGCTTGTGATTCCAGACACTGCCAATGTGTTTTATGCTCTGGATCCTTCTGTGAAATTTCGCTTTATTCTGAGAAACCGGTACTCCTGCAGACGACAGGTTAAGCTACAAAGCCGATCATGCTTGACACTACCCAGATCAGCGCCTAGACCAAGCAAGGTTACTTTGTAAGGAGTGCCACTTATCACACAGCTATACCTGTCAAAAGTTAAACAAAACGCCACTTAATATTGAAAAGCCCTGTAATATATGTGAATAAATTACCTTGACAGTATTTTACTTAAATTATTGGACACTATGGATAGCATTGTCCGAACACTTGAACGCAATGCTTGTCTGCTGTTGAAACATTTTGTACATCAGCCCTTTTGAAAGAAGGCTGTCAGATTGGATCCTGTCACCAGAGTCTGCTGGTGAGCTACAGACTTGATGAAGATCATGTGCTTGTTGAAATTGGTGGAAGAGGAAAATGTTTGTTATATGTGAATTGTGTGACTATATTTGCAAACAAGTTGGCCTGGGGTTCCTCCACAATCACTTTGTAACCAGTGAACCAACTGCCATCTAGGTAATTGGCCAGATGATGACTACTTCAATGAAAGTAGTTGGATTGGCCCTTGCGCTCTTCAGCACACCTTTCCTGCATTCCCTCTTTATTTTTCCAGTGGCTTAACCACCTTCTGGATTATACAGCATCAACTTGCCTTCAACGAAGACAACTGCAAGAAATTATGGAATAGTTTATTATTGCCAATGATATTGCACTTGTTTTGAATTGATGTTCAGCTTTATACTAGATTTATATTGAATTATTATTTTGTGTATATGTATTTGTAAATGTAAACCTTTTGGGGAAAAATATCTTTAAAAGCTGCAGAGGGGACCAGATTACCTGAGATATGAATACTTGTTTTTTTGTCCCTCATTTATCTTGAATTCAATTACTTAGAACTGCCATTGTTTGTGGGCTAGCCTACAACACTAAAAGAATAAGCAATACCATTTCTGTGTGAGAAACCTTTTTGGGGAAAAAACCTTTAAAAGCTGCAGAGGGGACCAGATCACCTGAGATATGAATACTTGTTTTTTTTTGTCCCTCATTTATCTTGCATTCAATTACTTCGAACTGCCAGTATTTTGTGGGCTAGCCTACAATACTAAAAGAATAAGCAATACCCTTTCTGTGTGAAACTACGGATCTTAGTTGTTAAAACATAAATCAGACACTAATTCATTGACCTCTTCATTTTAATGCAATCACTTCTCAGGTGTAGGACAGCACTAACTATATATGTTCACTCATTAAATTTATCCAAAAAAAAACCTTTTAAAGTAGCAACAAATGCCAAGAATGTCTTAACAGTATTTGGGTTTCTATCAAATTCAGATTTGCACTATGTATAAATTAACCACCAGAAAAGGCAAGTGCTGAAGCACTTTAACATTTCAAGTGTCTTCCACACACGATGCTCAGTGTCCTTCCCCCAACATGAATTGATGTGCCTATGAGTTGTGGTGAGGGAGGGTTTCAGGGAACTCACCACTTAATTTTTGGAGGTCCATGTATTTTTCTTGTTGCCTCCCATCAATCACTTGCTGCCCCTGAAATAGGATTCACTAATCAGGCACAATTACACAAGACCACTTGTCACTAAAAAGGTTCAACATCTGTGCCAGCAACACTTGGACACAGGTATTAGAGGAAATCATCTGAGTTATTTGTATACTTTTCTAAGTGTACACTTAAATATTTTCCGTATTCCTCCTATAATTTGTTTTAAATAAAATGTTACTAAAATTTCAAAACATTCATGCTTCATTCTTTTGAAATGGAAGGCAAGACCTGATATGACCATATATGTTATGATGTATCTACTTTAGTTGAGAGTTTACCTTAATGTGAACCATGCCATCTGGCATTATGGACTGTCCTATTCTAGAAACCGAGGCTGATGACTGCAGTGTTCTCAGGTTTTTGCAACAGCTGATCAAATAATATAACACAGCCACGTGCTCTCAATGATCGAGTGGTTGATTGAAAAGTAAAATGGCTAATCTTTTGAATTATTCATGCACAAGTTGTGGCATGAACATTTGAGTGGCTACCTTTGGCATTTCCTATTTTTCTAATACTTTGCTCCATCCTATGCTGAAATCTTTAACTTCTTGTTTTGTTGTTGCCTTCAGTATTATCCTCTACCCATTTGCACATCCCTTTGAGTTGGATACTTAGTTCCAAAACATATCTCCTGATTTTATCTTTTAGTGAACCTACATCAGTCCCACCTGTTATAATGTCTTCTGGTAATTGCATGGTCCTTCCTGTCATTAGTCCATAAGGGGTTGATCTGATTGTCTGGTTTGTGGTAGCTTTTAATCTCATTAGTAAAGTGGGCAATACCTCTGTCCACATTTTTCCCAATGTTGTATGGCTTTAGCTAGTGCATTTTTAAGTGTTCTATTCAGACGTTCCAGAATTCTGTGGTAAGGGATGTGAAATTTTTGTTTTATCCTCATTAATTGGCGTACTGTTTTTACCACCTTTCCAGTGACACAAAGACATTAATGAATGAATGAGTGAACGAATGAACTAACAGAACTGCTTTCCTCAACACAGGCAAAGGCTGCAAACAAGAACAACTGGTATGAGCAAGTCAATAGCTAATATAACTTTTGGAGATTATATACATTATAGCGTTAGGTTTGATATCTGATCATTGTGAATATATAAGTAATCATGTATGTAACTGTACTACTTTGCATTGTCGCAACTGCAAATTTGATTGGATTGAGGATAATCTATTTTACAAAGGTCATGTATATTTACATGGGAATTGAACTGTATGTTACCCCTCCCAGCGGGGCACAATCAGTAGAGGCCCTATTTTTAGCAATCCCTGGATGGACCTCTCATGACTTATATACTGTAGATACATCAGATGTACCCTGTAAGAGACAAATTGGCAAATATAAAAGAGGTATATAGTGGAGCTGTGTGACACTTGCACATCCCACAGACCTTGTGTGCAGGGAGCTCCAACAGGTGGGAGGAAAAGCTTGTTCAGATACTGCAAGCTGTCCACTTTGTTTCACAGGGCAGAATAAGGTGCTCCCATTCTTTTGTTCCCAAGAATGATTCCTGTGCGCAGACGCAGTGTGTCCATCAATATTGTCTGGTTAATAAGGGACTGTTTACTTGCACTTGTAATGAACAGAAATGTCCACATATATCCACGGGAAGACAGCTCATTTGTGGACAATGCAACTGAAGTCATGTAAGCTCAGCCAAATGGACATGCCCATTTGATACTTACCAGGCAGTGGGATCAATTGGGGAGTCAGATAAACCAAACAATTAGCAATATGAACAAACTCATAATCAAAACACTAGATGTTACTGGGCTAAGAAGGGATATGTGCTCCTCTTCAATGGTACTTGAAGAGGGCATATACGGAGAAGATTAATAACTCGAGCTATCAGCAAGAAACTCTGCGCTGATTGGGAAGACCCGGGTACAATGAGATCCTCACTAGGATACGGGTTCTTTGGAGCCCTATCTCTGGGAGGGACAGCAGGACTGATTAGTGCGAAGGATATGAATCATATTGTTTGTGGACTAACAGTCCTGGGAAACAGCACTTCAAAAGCATTGGAGGCTGTTCACCAAGAAATGGCTGAATTGAGATTCTATGCACAGCAGACACGATATGCAGTGGACTATCATTAACACAACAAGAGGGAGTGTGTACAACTATAACCCATGTCAGACAATTCTTGTAACGTTATACAAGTCATCAATAACATCAGAGAACAACTTGATAGTTTCAGACAGGGACCCATGAAAGGAAGTAACTGTCTGGAATGGTTGGGGGGGGGAGGGGGGGGGGGGGGGGAGGGAGAGAGAGATGGGTACCTGGGAATCTTATTTATTACATGGATTGGTTATACTCATTTCAATTGTAATTGTCTAATTGTTGGATGCCTAAAAGTTTGTTGCAAGGTTATAGAGTCATAGAGGTTTACAGTATGGAAACAAGCCCTTTGGCCCAACTTGTCCATGCTGCCCTAGTTCTGGGGCCTAGTCTGGCTTCCTCATATAAATTGCAGTTCTGGCTCAACGCCCTAACATATTCTATTTGCCAAATTGTTGCCTACTCAGTTCACCTATCTGCATTCCTTTTGTATTCTTACGTCCTCTTTACATCTTATTTCCCGTTTATCTGTGTGTCATCAGCAAATTTAGAAACAATAGCTTTGGTTCTTTCATCCAAGTCATTTATACATGTTGAAAAAAACAATTGAAGCACCCGCACTGAACCATGTGTCACATCACTGGTTACATTTTGCCAAACAGAAAAAGACCCATTTATACCACCCTCTGTTTCAAATTAACTATACATAAAATCCTAGGTTACCCCTACACCATGAGCTTTTGTTACACTCAATAACTTTGCAATGCGGCATCTTAACAAATGCCTTCTAAAAATCCAAGTATAATACATCCACCAGTTCCTCTTTCTCCACTGCAAGTCATTTCCTCAATGAACTTTAAGTTGGTTCAATGCGACTTCCCTTTCAAAAACCATATGGAGTCTGCCTGAATTTTTCCAAGTGTTTGCTGTGACAGTAATATCAATATTAGTTTCTAACAACTTTGCCTAAATGGTTATATAAACTGACTCTTTTTCCCTGCTTTCTGTCTCCCTTTTTGAATTTTTGAAGGAGTTACATTAACTATTTTCCAATCAAATGGAACCTTTTTGGAATCTAAAGAATTTGTGAAAATTAAATGCAAATCACAAAAGAAGTGGAGGCAAACTACTGATGTTGGAATCTGAAACAAAAACAGAAAAGGCTGAAAAATGTCAGCCGGTTTGATAGCACTTGTAGAGAAAGAATAAAGTGAATGTTTGGAATCTGGAAAATCTTTTGTCAGCTCCAGTTTTGAAACATTGGCTTTATTCTCTTTCCAGTGATGCTGGCAGACCTTTTCCAACATTTTCTATTTTTATCACAAAAGAAATGGCTAAGAGTATAGTTTAAAACTCTAGGATGACATTCATCGAGGCCTGTGAACTTGTCCTCCCTTCACTTCAAATATTTGGTTAGTACGACTTTCCTGGTGATTATAATTTTCTTGAGTTCTTCCTTTCATTTCAAGCTGATTTACAGCTTTTTCTGGGATGTTATTTGTATTCGCTCGTGAAGACTGATGTGCAGGATTGTGGTTGGTGCAGACTCGATGGGCTGAATGGTCTCTTTCTGTACTGTAGGGTTTCATGATTTCTATTGAGAGAAGTAGCTTCCCATACTGTGGAGTGCCAGTGCCTTTTCTCCACAAAGCTTTGTTAAATAAAACTATTGTTGCACTCCCAGTCTGACTCCGAAGCGATAATTTCCCACAACACCATGATTCAAATCTTTAAGGTCTATTTGATTGTTTCTTTTAAGATTGAAGCAATCTTTCCACTCAAGAAATCCATTTGCATGATCTTTCTCCAAATGTTGGAAAGAAAGTGTTTAGAAACTTGCATAATTAGTAACTAAGTGGATAAGTTAATTATGCTGAGTGTTTACTTAGATTTGTGTGGAAGGAGTTTATCTACGTACTAGGTCAGATAGCAAGCTCTGCAATCAATACAGAATGAAAGGCAAGACAATACAGCATGTCTTAATTGAAAAATTCTAAGTGGAGGATGCTGTGCTAATCATCTGTGTGCAGACTCAGCCAGCAATATGTATAGGTTGTTTTCCATGTCTATAATCTGTTCTCCATTATTGTAAGCCATACAAGATGCTGAGAACACCAGGCTAAAAACCGACAACAAGCCCAAGGAAATGATGGTTCTGGGTCGGAATGTTACATCTCAATGATACTAAATAACACCTTGCTGTAAGTTGAGTAAATTCTTCTACATTGTGTGCATGATAGACAGTCTATCTTGATGTAAAATTTGACCTGCATTGGAGAAAACCAGTTGTAACCTTTGGCTGACTCAGGAAATGTGCATGAAATGACATCAATCTGACTTGAAACCTGAATGCTGGTTTGAGGCCTGTGTTCTCTGGATCTTATATGAGTGAAAAGTGAACAACTTGCAGTTATCATGAAAGGGGATCTCAATAACTTCCATTTTTGCTATTTTGGGCAACTCATGGAAAGATAAAATGACAAATGTAGAAGGACAAATTTCCTATTAGATAGTGGTGATTTTGGCTTGAGTGCATTTGAAGGATGGAAGACAATTGGGTGCCCATGGAAAGTATCCAAAATCAGAAAACCAGTAGGACACACACAAATCTGAAGTTTGATTTTTTTTTTTCACAACTGGGCAACACTAAACGACAGGAAAATGTTGGCATCATCTATACATCAGTGTGCACCACCATGATGAGCAGCAGCTTGGCAACTGGTATCAAAACCAAAAGCAACCCACATGACATGATCACTTTGTATGTGACACTTATGGCTGAATTTGTCTATCAAGGTTTGGTTACTTTTAAGCTATTCCATTCCCAAGGAATTTGATCGGTTGTGTCTCCATTTTACATTGCTATTGACATCTTTCTATCTATGTGACGTTGTGTCCTCCACCTTTGCATTTTCAGCCATTAATTTGTATCTCATTGGACCAAAGCAGGGCAGAAAGAGACCATTCAACCATCAAGTCTGCATTGACTCTGTCCTACCCAGGCACGATTCCCATATACATAAATGCGGGAAAACCAATTATGTATAGACCAAAACTAAGTCATTGATAGTTACTGGTAGAGGAAATATATCCATTCTATGAAACAATGCGATATTAAGTGCCAATGTCTGTATATGTCTGGCTGCAACGATGTGTTAAACTATCGCTCCTGCTAAAATGTAGTGACGTGTTAAATGGCTAATGTTCAGACTGTCCATAGTGGCACAGTGATTAGCACTGCTGCCTCACAGCACCAGGGTCCTGGGTTCGATTCCTGGCTTGGGTCATTGTCTGGGACCACTTTTGGGAATCTGCATGTTCTCCCTATGTGTGTGCAGGTTTCCTCCTAAGGCCTTGCAGTCCATCTTTGGACTGT
The DNA here is from genome assembly GCA_024679065.1 of Sphyrna mokarran. Taxonomy (NCBI): domain Eukaryota; kingdom Metazoa; phylum Chordata; class Chondrichthyes; order Carcharhiniformes; family Carcharhinidae; genus Sphyrna; species Sphyrna mokarran. The sequence continues at coordinate 69,575,942 of JAGIQG010000009.1, read as the reverse complement.
GGGAGGAAACTGGAGCACCCAGAGGAAACCCACACAGACCGTGCAGACTCCACCAGTCAACCCATGGCCAGAATTGAATCCAGCTCCCTGGCGCTGTCAGGTAGCAATGCTAACCAATGCCAGCATATTGCCCAAGTCTCAGCTTTACATTTGTTTTGTGTTTTTGGTGTAGATTTCTCTGCATTCACAATGTGTGATGGCCTTTGACCCTGAAGCAGTCACATTAACAAACATTTGTAATTGCTTGCAAATGTTTTGGGAATTAATTGTTTTTAAAAATTTTTTGAAAGGAACTTGAAGTGTTTGTATCAATTGTGTAGGGATTGATTTTAATCTTTGGATACAAAACACTGCTCCTTTGATCTGGAAATAGTGCCAACAGGAATAAAGTTAAAATAAGCAGCCATATGGCAGACAACATAACAAAGGAAAAGGGAGTAGCTGGAGGAAATAGACCTGCGTATCTGCTATTCCATGTATAATTTGTATCTACTGATTTGTCTGCTAATTAGTTCAATTTGCATTGATTCTGATTTTTATTAAAATTTAGAGTAAAATCATGCTTGCTAAGTTATCTTCATTTGGGGTTGTTTGGTAAATTTGGTTTATTTGCTTCAAGGATCCCCACAGGTACCATGACAGAAACCTTTCACGTGCTGTAATAATGAATTTCTGTGGTGGGGTTCTTGCCATGGTGTGTAGCCGTACCCAATAGTTCAAGGAATTGATTTTACATTTTGTGATAAGGAACAAAATTTTATTGTTGGTTTACTTCATGACATCATCAAGATAACTTATGTTGGATTGCAAGGTTTCAGAACCAATTGCGTGATTTGATGGTAATGTAATTAGAATGTGCACTTAGGCTGCTGCTTAACTTTCAATTTTGTACTCTGATGCTGTGCTCTTCAATAAAAATTTGTTGTGTTAGTTGAATCTGAATATACAAATCAAGTCTGTCTTACAATATAATAACAAATTGATTGCTTTCAGAACTATAAGCAGATGTGGCAGCCTATTTGCATACAGGATTCTACCATATGGTAAAGGAATTTTTAATAGTGTTGGTTGATGGAGCTATTTGTTGAAGGTGAAATATTAGCCAGGATCGTATTCTCTGCCATTCTTCACCTAGAACCATGAAATCTCTTTATATCTACTTGTCTTAACCAAAATACAGCACTTTCAATGATGGAGTACTCCCACAAGGGTCATCTGGAATTCTATGGGACTATCAGTCCACATTCCAACTGAGACAAAGATCCTACCATCAGTGACAATCTGCAAAAAGGTGCTCTGACATATGCACAGCAGTCATCAATATTGAGTTTCAAAACATAAATAGGAAGGGAATAAAGGGATATGGACCAAGTAGGGGAAGAAGGTTTTTTAGTTAGGACATCAGGAGCTTGGAAGGCTGAAAAGCCTATTTCTGTGCTGCACTTTTCTTTGTTCTTTGTATAAGTGGCAGACACCTTAGATGAAATGGGGGGGGCATTCATCAAGTGATTCTATCACAATATGTTCATGGTCAATGCTACCTTTTGTGCTTTCTAATTAGTTCCTGCTTATTAATGAATGTCTCAGCATCTATGTAGCCTGAAACAATATTTTGTGCAAAGTATAAAGTATTCAGAAAAGTTAGAGTACGATTCAGCTTGATATAATTTCCATGTGCTACTTGAACATAATTTAGGGGATCAGCTAAACCCTTGAACTTGATGTTTTGATCTATTGTATTTATCAAAGAAATTAGTGATTCATATCCATAAGGATATGGAGAGGTACTGAATAAATATTTCTCTTCGGTATTCACGCAGGGTGATGTAAATGTAGTTATGGAGAACACTGAGGTACAGGGTAGCAAACTGGAAGGTATCGAAGTAGATAGGGAGGATGTGCCAGATATTCTCGAGGGTTTGAAGTTGGATAAGTCCCCTGGGCCGGACGGGATTTACCCTAGGATTCTCTGGGAGGCAAGTGAGGAGATTGCAGAGCCTCTGGCTCTGATCTTCAGGTCGTCGTTGGTTACGGGTGTGGTTCCGGAGGACTGGAGGATAGCGAATGTGGTCCCATTGTTCAAGAAGGGGAAGAGAGACCTTCCAGGGAATTATAGGCCAGTGAGTCTTACTTCTGTTGTGGGCAAAGTATTGGAGAGAATTATTAGGGATAGGATTTATAGTTATTTAGAGAGAAATGAATTGATTGGGGATAGTCAGCATGGTTTTGTGAAGGGTAGGTCGTGCCTTACTAACCTCATTGAGTTTTTTGAAAAAGTGACTAAGGAGGTGGATGGGGGTAAGGCGGTTGATGTGGTATATATGGACTTTAGTAAGGCGTTTGATAAGGTGGCCCATGGAAGACTTCTGCAGAAAATGCAGATGTATGGGATAGAGGGTGATTTAGCTAATTGGGTTAGGAATTGGCTAGCAGATAGAAGACAGAGGGTGGTGGTTGATGGGAGATATTCATCGTGGAGTTCGGTGACAAGTGGTGTACCTCAGGGGTCTGTTTTGGGGCCCCTGCTGTTTGTAATTTTTATAAATGATCTGGATGAGGGTATTGAAGGATGGATTAGTAAATTTGCAGATGACACTAAAGTCGGTGGAGTGGTAGATAGTGAAGAGGGGTGTTATAGTTTGCAGAGGGACTTGGACAAGTTGCAGAGCTGGGCCGAGAGGTGGCAAATGGAGTTTAATGTGGAAAAGTGAGAGGTAATGCACTATGGCAGAAATAATAAATGTGTAGAGTATAGGGCAAATGGTGGGATTCTTAGTAGTCTAGATGAACAGAGGGATCTTGGTGTGTATGTGCATAGATCCCTGAAAGTAGGCAGTCAAGTCGAGAAGGTTGTTAAGAAGGCATATGGAGTCTTGGCTTTTATTGGTAGAGGGATTGAATTTCGGAGCCGCAACGTCATGTTGCAACTGTACAAAACTCTAGTGCGGCCGCACTTGGAGTATTGTGTGCAGTTCTGGTCCCCACATTATAAGAAAGATGTGGAGGCATTGGAGAGGGTACAGAGGAGGTTTACCAGGATGTTGCCTGGTATGGAGGGCAGGTCTTATGAAGAGAGGCTGAGGGATTTGAGGTTGTTTTCGTTAGAAAGGAGGCGGCTAAGAGGGGACCTAATCGAAACATATAAGATGATTAGAGGTTTAGATAGGGTGGACAGTGATAGCCTTTTCCTAGGATGGAGAAAGCTAGCACGAGGGGACACAGCTTTAAATTAAGGGGTGATAGTTATAGGACGGATATCAGAGGTAGGTTCTTTACCCAAAGGGTGGTTCGGGAGTGGAATGCCCTGCCTGCAGCAGTTGTAGATGCGCCAAGTTTGGTGGCGTTTAAGAGGTTAGTTGATAAGTATATGGAAGAGAAGGGAATGGTTTAGTTTGGAGGGGCATTGCTTTTTATATTGGTCGGCGCAACATCGAAGGCCGAAGGGCCTGTTCTGTGCTGTAATGTTCTATGTTCTATAAGTTTAAATTTTACTCTTGAAAGAAACCTGACCAGCCTATTCCTACCAATTCAAAAATGGCTAGCCCTGAGGGATTGCACTCTTTTATTTGAACATATCCAAAACAAGGCAAGGTGAAAGGTCTCAACCTGAATCAGTAAGTGTTTTCTTTTCTCTCTCCACAGCTGCTGCTGCCTGATCAACAAAGAACAACACAGCACAGAAAACAGCCCACGCAGCCATTTTGAGTACCCTCTTCTACCTATGACCTTTGTCTATGCCTATTGGGGAAGATTGAGGGAAGACTAATTTAGGGACAATTTGTTAACACCAATCAGCCTAAGAGCACATTTTTGGGTGGTGAGAGGAAACTGAAGCATCTGGAGAAAACCCACGCAAGCACAGGGAGAACGCGCAAGCTCCCACAGACACTGGCCCAAATCCATGAATCTGCACAGCAAACAGTGATAGTCACTGAGTTGTCACGTTGCCCATCAGATGGTCCAGTTTAAGTGTACACTAACGACGTGAAGAACTAGGCAACTCTCAAAGCAACATCCAAGAGCAGCCCTTGCATGAGCTACCAAGTGAATGCCCCTTGTTGGACAACAAGGCGGACTGAATCACCTGTGGATTAAAAGAAAAGACATTAATAAACATGCGCAAATTGTACAGACATTTCTGGAATCCCCAGAAGCTCAAAAGTAAGACAAGTGAGCCATAAAATATATTGGAAGGTCCATAAGAATCAATTGATTCCCAGGAATGTCCCAAGGCTCTTGATCTTTACTTAGAACAATCTCCTGTATCCCCTATATCCCTCCATCTCTAGTCCATTCATGTGCCCATCTAAGAAAACCTTAAACAATTGTAGCATGCCTCCCTCCATCACCCTACTTGGCAGTGCATTCCAGGCCCCCACAACCCTCTGTGTAAAAAAAAAAAAAAAAAAAAACCTCCCTCTAACATCCGAATTATACCTCACCTCCCCCCCCCCCCCCCCCCTCACCCTAAGCCCATGGCCCTCGTAATTTTTGTATCTAACCTAGGAAAAAGCTTACCACTGTTCACTTTATCTATACCCTTCATAATTTTATACATCTTTATTAGATCTCCCTTAATTCTCGCCTTTCTAAGGAGAACACCTCCAATTTGTCTAATCTCTCCTCATAGTTCAGTCCCTCCATACCAGGCAGCATTTTGGTAAACCTCTTCTGCATTCCCTTCAGGATTTCCACATCCTTCCAGTAGTAAAGTGACCAGAACTGGATGCAGTACTCCAAATGTGAGCAAACCAACGTTCTATACAACTGCAACATTAGATGCCAGCTTTTAGACTCTATACCCCTTCCTATAAAGGTAAGCATACCATAGGCCTTCGCCACCTTCTCCACCTGTACTGCCACTTCAAGGACTTGTGTACTTGGACCCCCAGGTCCCTCTGTGTTTCTACACACTTAATAGGTCTACCCTTTATCATGTAACTCCCCCCCTACATTATTTCTTCCAAAATGCATCACCTCACATTTATCTGAATTAAATTCCATCTGCCATTTCTCTGCCCAATATACCAGTCTGTCTAGATCCTGCTTTATTGCCTGACACTGCTCCTCTCTATTAACGAGTCCAGCAATCTTCGTGTCATCTTCAAACTTGCTGATCACACCATTCTCCCTCTTCCAAGTCATTTATGTATATTACAAATAGAAGAGGTCCCAGTACTGATCCCTGCAGCACACCACTAGCTACAGACCTCTAGCTAGAAAAGGACCCTTCCACTACTATTCTGTCTCCTGTTACCAAGCCAGTTCTCAATCCATTAGATACCTGTCCTTGTATTCCATGAGCCTTAACCTTTTTCC